>OW026520.1:135898200-136418200 GCA_932274085.1 Protocalliphora azurea
TACATTACTAACATTTAGTACCAGGTACAAATGAATCCGAAATTTTGGAATTTTTCGCAAAAAATGGGATATTTACATTTTACACATAAATATTTACATATAAATATTTCAGAAAATAACGCCATTATAATCGTCTAGCAGATTAATTGACGAACAAGTTTGAATTTTATTCGAATTTTTCGATACATATTTTCCTTCATATAAAAATGATTCTACAAATTTGATATTAATTAGATCGTAGGCGGTATCAAAATTAGTTCATCGAGTCTCAGGCAGTCAAGTAGTTTATTATACTATCTTGCAGTAAATCAGAAGAGACCTCTGAAAGCTAATGGACATTGAGTTCTTGGGTAAAGGTGATAACAAAATATAAAGGGTTGCGCGAAAAACACAACGAGTGCCCTGAACAGATACTATGCGATTATTCAGCAAAGGGGCCTTTCTTATATGTAATATAAACAAGAACATTATAGACGGTCAAGGCCGATAATATGATACGGTACAACATTATCTGTTTTCTTTAAAATGATTTTCGGATATATTTTCATATGGAGCACATGCCTAAAAGTAAACCAATTATTGTAAAACTTGTAAATATGATTTATTATTCTATAAAACTTGTGCATGGAAGTATTGATACTAATATTTATATGGGATTTATGCACTTTTAAGTGAATTTCGGAAGTGCATTTTCTATGAGAATAAAGTTCTATTTTTATCTGCGATTTTTAAAGTACTTATATCTATACACATATATTTTAATATTTCTAACAAAATTTGCACTTTACGAACTTAAATTATTTATTTGGATAAGTTTTATTCGGATCCTGCAAAATGTTTTTGAATGTTAAATTGTTATATTTATGGTGACGGTTTGTAATATGTTCAATCTAAAACTTTAAATATTTAGGTTTTGCAATAATTTAAGAAAAAAAGGCCCATATATTAGCAAATATTAACACATTTTTTTAATTGAAATCACTAAAAGGAAAACGGATACAAAGTTTTTTTCTAAATATAAAACAATTTTTAAAATTAAAAAAAAAAAAGAAATATCTACATAAATATGATTACTACCTTATATCCATCTTAATTTATCATTAAAATAATCAAACAAAGTGGTCAAGTGTATGGTGTAATACCTTTTTTATCCTTCCTCATAATCATCTTCTTCCTTTTAGCACAATATTATCATCAATCAAATTTATTACTTTTTTTATTAAAAATTTCAAATTATAAAAAAGAAACACAAATGGTCAATAATTTAAAAAATAAATAAATAAAAACATAACATAAAAAAATTATTTAATGGAACAATTTTTAGTATTTTTCGTCACTGCTTATAAGGACTGCGCACGAAAAAAATGAGTGCATATAATTCAGCTTATAAAAATGAAAGCAATAGGTCACTTTTTTTGAAATTTTGTTTTGTTAAAAATAGTTATATTCTAGCATTAAATTTAAAAGAAAACCTAATTTTTTGTTCGTTTTTACTAAAATATTTAATATTTTCTTTAGGTGTTCCTTAAATATATATTTTTTATATCCCACACCACCATATGCGTTTCTGCTGATGTTTGTAACGCACAGAAAAAATGATCAAACACCCACCTTAAAGTATACCAATCGACTCAGAATCACTTTTTGAATCGATCTAATGATGTCCGTCCGTCCGTCTGGCTGGACGGCTAGCTGTTTGGCTGGCTGGCTGTCCATGTAAACATTGTGCATAAAGTACAGGTCGCAATTTTGAAGATAATTCAATGAAATTTGGCACATAGGACTTTCATGACACAGGGACGAAACCTTTATATCACCTAGCCCCAATACAAATTTCTTCCCGGAATAGAGGTTTAACAATCATAAATGCATTAAATATAACAATATTTTAATGAAATTCGGTGTAAGAAAATTTTGTATAAGTTTCAATCTTTGTGCTAAATTTCATGAAGATCGGTCCATAATTGACCATAGCTCCCGTATAAAACCCTCTACCACTTTAACGTGCATAAATCACATACAAATGTGAGTATCAGGCTTATATTCGACACAAATAAGTTTTACATAAATCACAGTGACAAATTTTACGAGGATCGCTTCATAATTTACTATAGCTCCCATATAAGGCCACTTTGGGGAGTCACCCTAAAGTGCATAAATTCATATAAATGTTAGTATTAACGTAATTCTCTGTATCCGTATATTTTATTTTACACTTAGTAAAAGTATCGCTCCACAATTGTCCACATGTCTAACATGTTCACGAATTTTGATGGACATACACAATGGTGTGGGGTATCATATGGACGGGCTTGACCCACTATATCTTTCCTGCTTATTTTTAATATAATCCAATACATTTCAAATCGATTGGACTCCTTTGGTAGCAGCACCATTTGTTTGACACTACTCGTATTCAGTTCTTTTTTTGTTGTAATTATTAGGCCAAAGAAATTAAAATTTGCTGTGCTTGCCATTGCACAGTGGGATAGAATCGAACATTTGTGGAAATAAATCTTTAATTTAAAATCGACTGATTGGATTTACATAAAATTTGACGTTTTCATTTTAAAGTACCGTAATTTTGGTTCTGCAAAAGATATTGATTTCAACCTTTTTCTATATAATGAAGAATTATGTCACCTATCCAATATAATTTAGCAGAAAAAAATTGAATTTGCACTTTTTCTGATTTTGCAGTTGAAGTAAAATTTTTGTAAAAAATTGTTTTTTAGAGAAGTTATAAATATTTTATCTGTAATAAAATAGATATCTTTCGGTTATTGTAGACTTTATCATTTAAAATGATAAGGCGTAGAAACTTTAAGATTTTTGTTAAAGGAATCCTACAATTCCCAAAAAAAAAGCCGAAATCTCAAAAATGGGATTTTTTACAATTTCGCTTATAAAGTCCATATTTTCTCGATGTCCCAGGGATTACGATTGCAAACATATTATAGATTCTAAAACTGCATTCTGTTTACAGATTAATGCTTTAGGATTTTATAACATATTGACTAAAGTCAAGACTTTCATAAAAAATAGGTCAAATTCGGGAAAATACTTAGAAAAATTGGGTTATTGTTCTTATTTTTTATTCTAAAACTATCTTTGTGAAGATACCATTCAGAAAAGTATAATATTATTAAACATTGTTACAGAAAATTATATTTTAGAGAAAAAAAGTGTAAACACAAAAAGTCGTAATTTTTTAAATTTTCAAATTCAACGTCGTTTTTTTTTGGACTCGGTAAAGGTATCGACAGCAAATTTGGATTATTCAATAAATAATTTTGTTATTTAATTAGCTGGAGAAAAAAACTAATAAAATCGGTCAGAAATACTGGGATATATAAGAAAAAAAAACTTTACCAAGAACGTGTAGAATTGAGATGGTTAAAATTTCGAATGCAAATAACTCAAAATCAGATAAGAAACAAAAAATTGACAAACATTTAAAAATTTTCTGTGTCAGAAGTACCCCATTATGAGCCCCCATAGATCCGCTCCTGAGAGGTATGTGGGGGTCCCCCTTCCAAATCCAATTAGCCGATCAGAAGTTACAGATTTATTTCCGAAAATTCTCGATTCTGCTCCATCGTGCAAAGGTAGAAAGGAATCTTCTCATTTGCATATATTTGTCCGTTAAAAGTTTCATTTGTTATGAATAAAGTGATTTTTTCCAGCACGTACTAATGGCATGCCAGATCAAAAATTTGTTCGTCAGTTCTGATTTTCTTACACGATATTTATATGCTATATTTCCTATAGGATCTATGATAAGGAATTTTTGATCAGGATATTGTAAAAAATTCGAAAGGCATTCATATTAAAAAGAAAATTGATCTCTATAATTTTCGTCCTCTCCTTTGTCTTCACATTTTTTCTAGCGTTTCTTTTAGAAACTTTTTTTACTTCTTAGGACTTCAGGCTACGTTTTTAAACTTTTCTGATAAAAGATACTGATCAATTAAATAACTGAGTCGCGTTACATCCAGAGGTGTAGAGATTTTCCTTTAAAATACGTATTATTTTGTCAGCGGTCCTACAGTCTATAAATCAATGTTTTCTTCGGTTATCAGGGTTCCAGTCGGTGATCATGAACTTTTTGCATTTTTTATGACTCAAGAAACTGAATTTCCCAACTCACCTGAACTCCACTGACGGCTCAAAGATGAACTGCGGTGTCGGCTCTAGTGTCTCTGGAGACAAGCGTATTCCAAGCGGAAATACTAGCGGTCAGGGAAGAGTGTAAACTAATTCGCGATAGAAATATTCAAGGGAATATTGGTTTATTTGTTGACAGTCAAGCGGCAATACTATCGCTCAAATCACCGAAAACTACCTCTATTCTAGTCAGACAGTGTAAAGAGGAAATGCTAGGACTAAGTCGACTGTATGACATTACTATAGTCTGGGTTCCTGCGCATAGGAATTTTCTATGGTAATGAAGGGGCAGACGAATTAGCCCGGGCAGGCTCTGCTATGAATGCCTCCTTATCGGTTTCTGTCGCAATCCCTTTTGGAACAGTCAAAAGCAGAATCCAAAAACACTTTCTAGAAGAGGCGAAAAATAGATGGCGAAATCTGGACAAATGTACAGTTGCAAAAGAAACGTGGCGTACCTACAACGAAAAACGCTCAATGCAACTCATTGGTTACAAACGTAAAGACATATAGAGACTAATAGGATTGTTTACAGGTCACTGGACGATCGGGAAACATGCAAGCAGACTTGGTCTCCTTTACAATGAATATTGTCGTAGATGTGGCAATCGCGGGAAGGAGGAGACAGTATATCATCTTCTATGTGAATGACCAACTTTGAACACAGTCAGACATAAATTTCTGGGAAGGTACCAATTAGACAACCTCTGTGAGATATCTGACACTAGACTCAGTGACATTATTAAATATCACAATGCAACAGGCTGGATCTAATTAATTTATGTTCTCATTGTTCTTCCCTACACTTCTATCTCATTTCAGACTCAGTAAAACTCATTCACCTGACGAGTACTGCGGTCCCATCAAAATGGATTCTAACGAGTCTAATTGATTGACCGTAAGGTTACGAGTTGTCACGTAAACCAATCAACCACCTGAACTCCAAGCAATTATTTTATATGGTCGACATGTGTTTTGGCTATAAATTTGAATTAAGCGTTTGCGTGAATTTTGTTAAATTTTCATTTTAATAAAAATTAATTACGTTATTACAACAAAATTTAACACATATTTACTGAGAATAATAGCAAAGGTAAACAAGTTAAGAGTACTCATTTTTTCACGTATGAAAAGAGCTATGTCTTAAAGTGTGCTCGGATTTTTGGGGCGCAGTCCTTATTTACTGCGGAAATATACATACCTAATATATAACCACATTTCCGTTTTAACTCTTTTCTTCAATTCTAATGTAGCAAACTCACATAATTGAATCCTTTTTGTTCAACATAATGAATTTATTTTGATAAATGAATACCAGACTGCACCAATATTTACCGGCTTTTGAATTTTGACCGTAATTCCCCCTACAATTGTTCAAATCAGATATCGTTAACACGTGGCGCATTGAATATGAAGTATGGTGCTTTTATATAGGGAAAATATGGCTTTTTTTACAGTTCTTATAAAAATTTAGCTATTAAATACTTCGCTTTGTAATATGATGTAAAAAAATCGTAATATACACATAATTATCTATTAATTAAGATACAAGAAGAAAAAACCGATTAAAAAATTTTTCAGTTACTACGAATTCCCCAGACCATTAATGTGTTTTAAATCACTTGTGTAAGGAGCGTACAAAAAAAATTAAATTTTTTTTTTAATGTTCAACTAAATAGCCATTTTTAATTATATTTCAATTATAATTACTGAAAAATATGTTTTTGTTTCTCCAGGATAATTCAAACCCCTTTCCATACTTGGTTAAATATTTGGAGTTTTTAAAGACTGTTTCAAAACTCCAATTTCAAATTTCCAAAAATTTTGTTAAACAAATTTCAGAAAAGTTGAAGCAAACCTATGGAGGTATATAAACAACACTACGGGAAATAAAACTAAGAAAGAATTAGGTGAATTCCTTAAATGACTAAGACATACTTGCGATTGGAATTTTGCGGATTTCGGCAAAAAGGCATTTTCTGCAGTTTTTAGTTATAAAGTCAATTTTTTTTAACTGATATCCAGACTTAACAAAATTATTACTCAGTAAAATAAAACATATATCAGAAAATATATTTTCGAAATTTTTCAGAATATCGCACAAAGATTACCTTTCAAATAAGAAGGTCAAAAATCAAAATATTTTAAGGAAAACAACACCAAAAATATTGATTTTATCTGGTCTTGGATGTAATGATCTTTGTGAGAAATTCTGATGTTTTAGTATGACTTAACTTGTCATAATGAGGTAATTATATTTGTCCATGATATTAATTATTAATCAATAAAATTTTCTTTACAAGTATTTAAGAACATATGTGTTTAAAAAATGCTGACCCCAAGCTTACTTGAGGATTAAATTTGCCTTTTTTTACTACTATTTTCAACGAAGGTGTTTCCGTTATATTTTCGTAAAATTTTATCGAAATCAAAATAAATTAAAATTATGTATTCCTTAAAACTTTCAAATATTCCAAATTTTGACCTATGACCTTCGACTTTTAAATTTTATTCTTGTCCAATAATCCTTAAAACTTCAGATTTTTTTTTTTTTTTTTGAAATTACTTTATAACTAAAAGACCACAAAAAATGCCTTTTTGCCGAAATACGCAAAATTCAAATCGCAGTTACGGCTTAGTCATACAAGGAATTGACCTAATCCTTTTTTATTTAATTTCCTGTGATGTTGCCTATAAACCTGCATAGCTTTATTCCAAGAGGTTTGAATTATCCTGGAGAAACAAAAACAAATTTTTCAGTAATTCTGGTTCAAATTTAATTAAAAGTAGCATTTCGTTTAAATATTTTTTAAAAAATTAAAGATTTCTTTGTACCCTCCTTACACAAGTGGTCTAAAACACATTAATTGTCTGGGGAATTCGTAATAACTTAAACATTTTTTAACCGATTTTTTCTTTTTATATCTAGCTTGATAGACAATTATGAGAAGATTACGATTTTTAACATCTTATTACAAACCAAAGTATTTAATAGCTAAATTTTTGTAAAAAACTGTAAAAAATCCATATTTTGCCCACATAAATGCACCATACAAACTTCAGGTAGGATGCGGCACAAGGTAACAATATCCGATTTCACTAATATTTCACACAATATATTTTTACAACCCAATGAACGATTCTAGGGGAAGTTACGGTCAAAATTCAATAGTCGGTAAATTTTGGTGCAGTCTAATGAATACATATTTTTTTTAGTTTATTAATAGACCCTTAAATTTTATCTTGAACATTTTGCGAAATCAATCAATTTTTTTTATTTCAAGTGTCTGTACATGTCTGGCTGACTTTCCGTCGCATGTAAAAGTTTAAGTGTGATAACCTTAAAAGTTGTATTTATTTTTTTTACACAATTTGTTGTTTTTGTGCATTTGTCCTTACAATTTGAAAAGTTAGAATAACAAACAATGGTTTAGGAATGGTTTTAAATGTGTGGAATTCATGGAAAAAAGTAAACGATTGGAAGGAGTCAATATACATAAACTCAGCGAATGTATAATTAATTTGTAACCGATATGTTTAATTTTTATGTTTCAATAAGTTTCAATTAAAAAAGTTGGAATTTTTTAAATCAATATTACAGCTAACAACTTATATGAAAGAAAGGGTGGGTCTAAGGGAATACGACGATATTTTTTTAAAATAATCGGTTTCGCAGTGTAATATATTTTTTCAATCTTCAAGACCTTGTTTTCTATTTTTGAGTCTATTTCAGGAAACACCTCTGTATCACTTTTGAACCTGACAAAAATTTCTAATCTTTCAATACATACTTTACACCAACCATCTAATTTAAAAGAAAATCCACTTTCATAAACACACCAAATAATAAAACCAAATAAATAATTTTCATTATAAAAGAAAATAAGTTCAAGCTACTTAAATATGCAATTGTAACAAAATAAATTGGCAAATATTATAAACCCACTCTAACGACAAATACTCGTCTATAAGCGACAACATTTATGGTAAGACATTTCAACCAAATGAAAAGAAAAGAACGCGCGTACACACTTCACACTCCCACGCGTGTAATGACAAAATTGACGACAAACATATCCACTGGGGACTTGAAATAAGAACATAAACTTTGACAAAGAAAAGCACAGCAGGGATAAGTTAAAAGCCACCGTTTGTAATGTCTATAAAATATTTTCTTCGTTTATATTTGAAAACCAGTGTTGCCAGAAGGTGGAAAAAAGGAGGCTAAATTGAATTTTAAAAAAGGTCAGAAAAGGTTAAATGCCCTAAAATTTAAGGTTAGGAAAAAGCTAATATATATATATTTTTTTTTTGTTTAAAAACTTATCATTTTTTTCATTAGTTTTCGATGTTTCGATGTTTTGCCGTCATTGAGATTTGAACTTGGGCACAAATTAACCATTCGTTTTTATATGACTAACATCTTACTCAGTGCACCATCGCGCACTTAATTTTCTAAGTGACAAAAACTTTTTTTATTATAAGATATCTTTTTAAACATTTTGGAAAAAAAAATAACAGCATCAGAATGGGGTTGAACCAACAACCTTCTGGTTGTTAATCCAGCGCTCTAGCCAACTGATCCAAGTGATTGCAATATTACTGGGTTATTATACTATTGAGTACTTATTTATGTAACATAGAGTAGCCAAATAATAATGACGCCTTATTACCAAGAAACTACTTTAATAATTAGTTGCCATTATAGAGAACCAAAAAGTTTTTGCTTGAATAATTCCTTTTTGATTTGTCATTTCCAAATTTTTGGGTGATTTTTTGCTTTTGTGAGAAACGATATTTTTTTTGAATGATATTCATAAATATTTTCTGTGGTTAATGAAGTTTATTAGAAAATAATTACCTATAATAATTGATTAAGTGATTCAAAAAAATTGGTTAATTCATATTTGATTTAGCCTTAAAAGACTAAATTGGCAACACTGTTGAAAATATCGAAGTACATTGAGGACTCAGATGTAAATTGTAAAATTGTGAGCGGTAATAAACATAATAATTTCAATATCAACCTGTTCATTTTAAGTCATAAAAATTAAATATATTTTCAAAATAAGATTTTTGAAAATTTCACTTTCATCATTACTTTTGGCAATGACAAGGCAGAGTTGAAAAGGATTGTAATCACAATATCGTAATATGAAGTTTTTATTGTATTTTATTAATCTAAAATTTTTATCTTTGCTTTAAATTATGCTATATGATTTTAAATTTTTGTATTCTAAAATTGATTTAAAATCGAATAATCAATTTTGAGGGAAATAACTTCAAGCTTGATGAAATATCATCTACATTTAACTATTATTTTTAAAAATATTCAGAACTATTGAATCGATTTCTTTAAACATTCCTGAATAATAATAGAATCTACTCTTTGCCACAACTTGCCTAAAGAAAATTAAAGAACAACATCATCATAATCATGGAGTGTAGACATTTGACAAGTACTTAAGTTTATACCGGGAATAATATTTAATTGTAAAAAATTTCAAAGGCAAGACATCATAGCCAGTGTTACAAACCAAAAGTATAAAATTTATTTAAAAGTATGAATGTAAATGTGGAAAAAAGGTTACAATAATGCCACAAGTATGGCATTTTGCCAATTCAATGTACAAGTGTAAATGTTCTCTACTTGCCACTCACCAAGCAAGCAAGTGACTAGCTGAACAAGAGTGTGTAAGTTGCATATAAAAAATAATAAATTTGGCGTATTCCAAGTGTTTATAAGTGTGACTGTTTATATGTGTTTGGCTTTGTGAAAAGGTAATTTTATAAAAAGGTTTGCTTTATAATAATCAGTCGAATAAATTATGCACAAAATCATTTTCCATTGTCATAAAAGAAGTACCTCTTTGTTATTAATTTTTGTAACAATATTTAACAACAGCATACAGTAAGTGAAAAAAGTAATTTAACAAAAAAAAAAACAAATATTCGAAATATAGAGATAAATCTTAGAAAAATACCTCATATTCATATAAAAACTTATTTCAGTTGAAATTTACACGCTCAATTTAATTTTTTTTTTTTTCCACAGAAAACAAAAGTGTACATTAATTTAAAAATTCCAAGGGTCGTTATTATAACTATCCAATAACTAAAGTTAGCATGTTATCGGATACATTAAATGTTTTTCGTTATTATAAGTACAAGTTATGCGAAAAGTGACCGATAAGCTAAAACACAAGGTTTATACATTTAGATCTGTCATATTAGAAATAATATATATCTGTCATATTAGAAATTATATATATATATATATATATATATATATATATATATATATGTAGTATGTAGTAATTTTATATGTAGTAATTTTTCTGTTTATATTTATATTTGTTCCGGCGTTGACTACTAGTTTGTTTTAAATCATGTATTTTAAAAATTTCCTTGATTTTTATTTGTTTATAATGACGTTACTGGCCGTTACGTTAAAATTGTTCATGTTGCCACCACGTTAAATGGCCAAAAGTAATCAGGTATTGCATTATTGCCTTGCCATATTATCAAAATTATAAAATTTATTTTAAAACCATGTTGTAGTAACCACTTACTTACTTTGATATTTGATTTTAATATTTGATATCTTATAAGAAGAATATAATAACGGCCCTAAATCAGACGATTTACCAGGGGCATTAAATCAAGCTCATCCGCATACTAGTCAGAACTAGATGGTAGCAGTAAAGCTACCTAAAATAAGAGATAAGAAAAGCTTATGCTACTATATACATAAAGCTATAATTGGATCAATTTACACATTTATTTGTTATGAAAAAGGAGCGGAAGTTCATGCAAATGCATGTTCTTGCCTTTACTCCTAGAACAGAGTAAACTAAATATCTTTGCAAATTAGAGAATTTGCTTTAAAATGGCATTGATTTTTTAGTGCATAATTATGTATGTTTTGTTGAAAATGCATGTTTTTGCATATTTTGCAATAAATACATATTTTGGTATCATATTTAGTACAATATTCCAATTGAAAATTATTTTTTGTGTAGAAAAAAATAATTCTGTAGACTTTTGATAAAACGACTTAAGTCTACACTTCAAAATTTTCATAAGAGCTAAAAAATGTTTTAAATTATTAAAAATACCAGAGATAAATTAATATGTGGTAAGATATTTCTCCAAAGCTAGCAATCATAGAAGGATTATTGTAAAAGGTGCATCATCAGAAGGTTCCTTATTTATCACGTATTAAGATGTGAGATTGCACAGAATAAATAATTTCGTTTCGGAGAAGTATTGTCCTAAAACATTCGACAAATATATAGCTTGAAACATAGAGATGAATACAGACTTTAAGAGACATATTTCCAGTCATTTACATGAAGGCATAACAAGTTCTTTTGGTTATCATACGCTTTTATAAAACATCGAGAATTGATTAATTATTTTTAAAGAAGCTACCAATGAGATTATTCTGTCTAAGAGCACAATAAGCTGTATAGAGCTACCCTTAATATCATTTTACAAAAATCGAGCCATCGAAAGAAGTGTTGCCAATACAGTTGTTGCAATTTTAGATTCACACGAAGAAACAATAAAATCTTTTCATATCATTTAAAAATGTATCCATCACATCTATTGATATCGAATGATAATTTTCTATATGCAAAAGTTGTCTAAGGTATTTACAGTATACTTATTTTTAATTTAGGTCCTGTGTGAAATAGTAGAAAAGTATGATTGTTAGTAAATTTTTGATAGTTATGAGATAAATAAAGCTCATATGAATATAAATTTTTTAAGTTTTAAAATTTATATAAAAATTTCAATTGAACAAAATATTTGATAAAATAACATATATTTTATAATCTTTTAACATTTCAAACAAATAAAGTTCTTTAAAATTCTTCATTATCAATATTCACACATTTCGTTTTGATTTGTTAATAATTAAATTTAAATTTGTCAATGTTTTTCAATTTTTGCGGAAGAACATTTTTAGTGCATTTTTAAGCGTCTAAAGCATATTTTTAAAATGCATGAACTTCCTTTCCCTGGTTATGAATATTTCATTTATTGAACGTATCAATTGGCTTTTCATATTGCCTTGTGTGTAAAACTTCCCTCATTATTTTATGGAAGTAGGCTTCAAAGAATTTTACAGATTTCTGAAGCCTTATTCTTTCCAGGTTTATAACCCATAACTCATACAACAATATACTTAAGTTCCTTCTATTTTTATGCTACCTGAGCTTAAAAATTAACTTACATCATGTTCAGTTCCTGGACGATCTGATAAAAAAAATCCATATTCAATTATTAGTTTGGACATTTTTAGGCCCACGTTTTCTGGTACTTTAAAAACATAAGTTGTTTTTTAAGGATTCCAGACATTTTAAGGAGATTTTTCTTAGAATTTACACATGCGTTTAAATTACATCTTCAAATCATTTCATAAATATACTTTTTTTAAATATCGAATTTTACTTCTTACTTGCAACATATTATTTTTGGTTACAATGAAAAAATTTTGCAGAATATATTCTTTATATTTAAAATATTTCCATAAATAAAATGTTTTTATTTTCCATCTATTATACAAAAATGCATGAAGAACTCAGAAACTAGCAAATATATTTAGAAATTTCCTTAAAGATATTTAAACTCGTATCAAAATCAAATAAAATAAATAGAAATAAATTTGAAAACACATTATACACCAAAATAGCTATATATGAGTAAGAAAATATAAACATTTTACATACACAAGAAATCCTGGGAATTCCCGCATGATTTCCCGGGACTACAGGATTGAAAATTTTACGGAATTCCCGGAATGTACAAAACACTAATTATAGGACAATAAACAATATATTGAGGAAAAATCTAGATATGTAAAATGCGAACTCAGAATATATAGAGGAGTACTAATGAGTCGTAATGAATTAATGGATACAGTGAAGATATTGACAACATATTGAAGGGACTTAAAAACTGTATAAGGTTTGAACAAATCTTCTAAATCGTATTCCATTTTGGGCAAGATTTCTGAGTTGTGCCCTCGGTTTATTCGTTCCTGTGGATTCTACTGAAAAAGTGGTCTGGCAATATCCTTATCCCCTCTGAGCTTATGTCTTATTAATTTCCATCTCGCTCAACATATTTCCATATCTATAAGTATCACATTGCACTTTTGGAACAGGTATTGATCAAAATACTAGGTGTCCGCATTAATTCCTATCCTTTTATATTAAATTGCATAAATACGATTGCGGATCAATAAGTCCATGACTTTTCGAACTTCCCTCGTAGTTATATGAAATGCAACACTATTCCCATTAAGTACCACCTGTTAATAGACTACTGTCAAATTTTGAGCAAGTGTCGTCATTTACTTTGTGTTTGACAGCTGTTCAAAACATACAACCTTTGTATTTTTCTAAAAATGGAAAAAAGTGAATTTCGAGTGCTCATCAAACATTATTTTTGCGAAAAAAACACCGTCAATCAAACCAAGGAAAAGCTCGATAAATGCTGTGGGGACTCTGCACCAACGATTTCAATGGTAAAAAAGTGGTTTACTGACTTTCGTTGTGGTCGCACAAGTACAAATGACGCTGAACGTTCTGGATGGCCAATTGAGGTCATTACACCCAAAAATGTCGAAAAAATCCTAGATATGGTGTTGGCCGACCGAAGAGTAAAAGTGCATGAGATTGTTGATGCCACAGGCATTTCATATGGCAGTGTGGTTTCGATTTTAAATGATCAGCTGGGTTTAAGAAAGTTGTCTGCAAGATGGATGCCGCGTTTGCTCTCAATTGTTTGGAGTTGTTTAACCGCAATCCAAGTGAGTTTTTGAGGCGTTTTGTAACTGTGGATGAAACATGGATCCATTACTGTACTCCGGAGACCAAGCAGCAGTCTAAACAATGGGTTTCTCCGGGTGAACCTGCTCCGAAGAAGGCCAAGGTAAGTTTGTCGACCATTAAGGTGATGGCAACAGTTTTTTGGAATGCACGCGACATAATCCACATCGATTACCTTCAAAAGTGAAAAACAATAAACGGCGAATATTATGCCAACCTATTAGACCGATTTAATGAGGATTTCAAAAGAAAACGACCCCATATGGCCAAGAAAAAAGTTCTTTTTCATCAAGACAATGCACGGGTTCACACGTGTTCAGTCTCAATGGCAAAACTCTATGAATTGGGCTACGAATTGGTACCTCATCCGCCATATTCATGGTTTTTTGAAGCCTTGAATATGAAGAGTTTTGTACGATTTTTTTTTAGAAAACCTCCGAAGAAACTGGCGATATCTGAGAAACATCTCGGCCAGCCGAAAAAGTTTGGAGATGAGGAACTTGAGCCTTTGCTCGATCAATACTTGTTCCAAATGCTAGAAATGTTACCAGAATTCATGAGAGCAGGTCAGGCTACAGTTTGCAGATATTTAAAAGCACTTCATCCAAAAGTGTGGAAATTGGGTTTCATACGAGCTAAAGCCAAGAGACGTCAAAATGCGACATTGCATATTGTTTTAGTATCGATTTGTTACGACGAGCGATGATAAGTAGATCAATCAAAAGAACAAACAAATTTTATGAGAAGCCTGGATAACGAGGGAAATATACACCAAAGTAGAATATCTCAGAAAACGAAGAACGTATAGCAGACACAAGTCCAAAATATGTCATTATGATAGTGATCATATTGTGTTGTGCGTCCAGTTAAAAACTAAAACCTTGATAATTTTCGCCCAGACATTACACATTCATCCACATCATCCACAAAGGTCTCGTCATGAACAAGTATCCAATGGATACCATCTGTTGCCTCATTATCTGTATTTGACATTACCAAACCAGTACTAAAAAAATATAGTGCTGGCGAAAATATACATCCATTTCTTAGTTACTCCACAATAAGCATAGAAAATATTACTATCAACACCTTCTGGAGTGCTCACGTTACGGTGATGTTTCTAGATTGCTCCTATATTTATAGCTCAAATTCAAATAAATTACAAAAGTTAATAAAATCGAACATTATTTCTGATGTTATTTCATTAATTTAGTATTAGTACTATTTCAGTAATTTAGATTGAGTCATTCAGGTGACTCAGTTGACACCTTTTTATTTTACCTATCGACAAACGGTTGTATAGGGAATACGTGGTTTATATAAAAAAACAGAAAATGGAAAACAGTTAATGGCTTAGGTTATTTAAAAAAAATGCTATAAATACATATTTATATCTATAAATCTCCTCATTTCCCAATATACGAGGATAAAAAATGAGTTTTTATGGATCAACACTTTATAATTACAGAGAGTCTCCAAAAGAGAAGATAAGATACAAAAAGATTTCGGGTGTAGAAGAACTTCTAAGGTAAGGCATTCGAACTGTACTTGAATTTGAATAGTATACAATACATTTTTTTGTCACTGTTAACATCAAAATCATAATTTCACATGATGTCCTTAAAAATACACATATTCATACATACGTTTATATTTACATTTAAAAATTAGATCTCATTACATTTGCTCATTCTACTACACTCCAGTTTTTCCGTTATATTGTTCCATACTATTGTCAACATTGTTAATGTTGCTGTTTTGTGTGTTGTCAACACAGTGGTACTTGAATTTTTAATAAATACCTTTCAACGCTTCTTTTGTTTCATTATTATTCACCTTTTTTATACACCCCATCAAAAAGATGGCGGGAATATTGGGTTTGTCAATCCGTGTGTAACATATTTGCAAAAATCAGTTAAGACTCATTAAAGTATATTTATTCTGGGTCCTGATAAGATTCTGAGTCGATCTAGCTATGTCCATCCGTCTGCTGTTGAAAGCAGGATTGAGCTCGGTAGGACTACGTAGGGGTCGAAATTTGACTCAAATATTTAGCTTATATAAGGGCAAAATCGGTTAGAAAAACGAACAAGTTATGGGCCAAATAACAGAGGGTAGCCATTGTTAATGGAGTTCGCACTCTTCGGCCGATATCACTTAAACAAAAGTATGTACGATAGTTTGAGGATCGATATAAAATCGGTAAACAAAAAACGGATGTGATCCTCACACTTTATAGCCCAGAGTTGAAACATCAACGAAATTTTCTACAAATAGTTCAAGGACCAATGTAAGCTCGGAAATAAAAAATGTGCTCGGGCCGCCCGCTCTCCTCACATATTACCTTATATGTGAGGAGAGCGGGCGGTTACTAAACACACAAGTTATGGGCCAGACACCAAATACTAAAACACATGGTGTCAGTTGTAACTTCGTACTTTTCGGCTGATATACTTAAACAAAAGCATATACGACAAAGAAATTTTGTACAGATAGTTCGAGGATCGATATAAACTCGTAATCGCGTGGTCCGCCTACTTTATCACCCACCTCCCATATAGGATGAAATTTTAAAAAGATGGTGGGTATTTCTATTCGACCAAGCCGAATATAACATTCTCACTTATTTTGTATGCGTTTTATTTTATTTTTTTGTCCTGATTGTTCTTGTTGTCTATAAAATTCATAATTTTATTACATCATCGTCATCATGGTGCATGCTCAAACTTAAATTTTCATAGTCGTTCTACACGGAAATATATATATATATATATATATATATATATATATATATACTTACTGTTGTTGTTGTCTAACTGTGTACTTACTAATATTATATTACTCTCTACTCATACTTTGTGTTACAGCTGTAAGTATTATTTACGCATATTAAAATTGTTCATTGTACATTATGCCGTTAGACATGTGTCTAAATGTCTGTAATTCTATGTTTGTATATGTGTAATGGGCTTTTGTGTCTATGTGTTTTATTGTTGCAGAGAATATACACCTGAGATTTTTTTTTTTAATATTTTTTATTTTAAATTCTACTTATGTATAATAAAATATATTTATTTTGTTCAAAGTAATTACATTTATTTTTGACATAAACTTAATGGATTAATAATTTTATTGATATAATTTCCTTTTCTTATCATCCTAAAAGTATGCAATATTTTTGTAATTATATCCATTATATAAGTTCTGTCGAAAAAGGTTATAATGAACTATGGCTATAGCGAACACTTTTCATCGGTCTCAATGATTTTAACGAAATTTTCCCTACAAATATATAACTATGTTTATAAAGAACACGGTTATAGAGAACTTTTTTTATAACGAATCCTTTTTTTATGGTCACAAGAAGAATATTTCATTAAAAAACTGCGTTTATAACTAACTACCACAAATACTGGTTTTAGATAAATAAAATTGCACATTTCAAAATGTTTCAAAAATGCAAAAACTTGCAAAAATAACTTATTCATTTCAATCCAAAATAGTGAAAAAATTTACATCGCGAATAATTTGGTGAAATTCTTGTTGCTTAAACTTAATATAGAGTTAAATGAAACTTTTCCATCACATCCCACTTTTAACCCATTGAAGTCCAAAGAACATATGCTTCTCTGAAGAGCTTTTAGGTTATATAATTTTCTAGGTAGAATGTGGAGCAAATTATTCTGTAATGCTTTGTAGACAAGAATGGTGCTAAAAAAATGTAATACAAGTCAAGTTGGAGACATGAAAAGAAGTAGGTATAGAGGAGAGATGTTTATAGATATAATTAACACATAACCTTAGATCTTAAAAATGGTAAAATTTTTAAAATCGAACTGACAGAAAATGCGTGGCCATCAAAAGTTTGAAAAATAATAAAAATTAAAATTGGAATAACAAAGTCAAACCAAGGAGTAAAAAAATAATGCCATGTAATTATTTTTGCTTTGACTCATCACGTCACAATTTTAAGAGATGTCATGTTTTATTTTCAACCTTATTCAAAAATTTCAGCATATATTCCTCTTTTATTTAGTATCAAAAAACACTAAATATTTTCAACTTTTTATCATATTAAAACCCAGCAATAATCTGTCAGCATGGAAATATACCATCTGCCTTGATTTAATCTCCCAATAACAGTTATTTCTTGGTCAAAACGTTCCCGTGTACATGGCTCCTTACTCCAATATTTTCGGGATTTGGAAAATTTTAAAGTCTTCTCGGGGTATGCAGTGCAAATTGGAGACATGACTTGTGCTACATTTTTGTAGCACTATTCTTTCTGTATAAAACATGAGTGACTAGTTTGCTCTACCTATTACCCAGACAACTATGTGACCTAAAAACTCCTTAGAGGTACATATTTCCTTTGGTCATCAATGGGTTAATAGAGTGAGGTTATGGAAAAGTTTCATTAAGTTTTTTACACTATTTTCAGTGTGAGGAGTAAGAAAGAATTAAGCTGAATTATGCACGATTTAATGATCCTTCTAATTTTTTGTTTTTATTTATTTTTTATTTTTTTGTTCAAACTTTTGATGACTACGCATTTTCTGTCAGTGCGATTTTACAAATTTTACCATTTTTGGGATCTACAGTCATGTGTTAATTATATAAAAATAAAATTCACTGCTACACCCACACCTTAGACCTATTTTTTTCCGTAGTCTTATGAGGATTAATTGAGAAATTGTTGATTTATACAACTTTAAAGACTTCTAGGCGCTATGTATAGCAAGTTGTGGACTTGATTTGTACTACATTTGTACTACATACCGATATTCCAAATATTAGAATATCGCTATTTCTCAAAGGGTAAAGTTTTCAAAAAATACGAATTTCAAAACCTTGGTAATAATTGAAGACATTGAATTAGTATAAAAAATATAATTAATCTCAATTTGCTACTTTTCAAGTGAGTGATTAATGCAAAAAACAATTTTATTTCTGATATATTAAAGTCATTAATACACAGAAAAAAATTATTACCTTATAAATAAAATTATTACCTTAAAAATGAAATAAAAGAAATAGTAGAAATAAAATTCAATTAAATCTTTTTTTCTGATATCAATTTTAATTCATTCAATTATTTATTTAATTGAATTAATAACTTTTTTAATTGGAAATTTTCTCTGTTTTTTAGTTTTTACAGTTATCAGTAACTGAAGTAATAATTTTGATGACAAAAAAAAATCATTTAATTTTAATTTAATAGAGTATGTAATAGGTTCCTGCTTAAATTTTTCCCTAATTCTTAAACTTGACGCACATTTTTATTTTTTTTTTTCAAAAAAGTAGTTAAGCAAAAAATAAAAATATAAAGAATTGTTTAATAAAGTTTAGAAAATGTTTAATAATTTTTTGAGTTTTTAAGCGATTTTATATAGCGACATCTCGTTTTAATCGAAAAAATATCTATAAAAGCATGTTTAGTCTTAAAGAAAAAATCCAAAACTTTCACATCAAAGTCAAAATTTCGAAAAAGGAAACAAATTTAAACATGTTGAATAAATCATTACTTATTTGGAGTATACATATATAAATAGACGATTTATCAAAGATAAAAACTATTTCAATTAATTTTTTAATTGTATCAATTATTCAATTGATCAAAATTCAAAATTTCTAATATTTTTCACTAAAGATAAAATAATTTATCGGCTTTCAATTATTATTCTTATAGCATCGATTAATAAATTTAATAAATATAAATAAAAATAAGTGTTAATTTATAAATTTTTTTCATAGGTTAAATTATAATTAATAAAATAATTAAATATGTATTATTCGTAACTGAAATTGAATTTTAGATTTTCTATTTAAAATTTGAATTTAATTTGTTAGAGTAGTTTGATTTTGAGTAATTTATTTAATTATAAAAATATTTGAAATTATTTTAAAATTCTGATTAATAATTTAAAAAGCTTTCTACTGCTTTCTAAGATAATTTAAAATTCTAAAAATTACTTAAAACTTTAGTGCAGAAACTACCCTAAAATAAGTTAGGGAGTGTTTTGAAATTGTTGAAAATTTCTATGTGAACTTCTCAAGAATACCTATGGCCCACATTAGATCACTTTTCGTTTGAAATGAAAAATTGTCATTTTGCAGCAGCGTAATGTTAATGTGGGACCTGATTAATTTTTAATTTACACCAGAGAGTCCCGAGAAATGACATGTCCACTCAAAAGATGCATATTGATGTGATGAATACAGGAAAAATATTCTAAAAATTTAAAAAAAATCATGCTCAGTTCCCTACCAGCAACTGAAAATCACCTGTCTTCAAAAGAAGTTGTAATTTTTTTTTATAAAATTTGTAATTTTGTGCCTGTTACGGAAAAATATTTTTAAATTTGTCCTTAGGGAATTCGACCACGAGATGACCTTTTAGTGCATTAATAGAAAACTTGTTTTTGGGTTGAATGTACTAGACTTGTGATTTTCACTTTGAAACTTAACATGATTTTTTTTTAATATTTTTCCTACACTTACCTAATTTTCAGGTGACAAAAAATGTTTACCACTGAGCATGATTTTTTTTTATTTTTGAAATGGTTAAATACAATAAAATCACTGGATCCCAAAGTTGAATCGTGCAGTAAAAAGCTATCAATTCGATGATAGTACTTATAATATTGCCGATGGCTCTAGCGGATGTGTGGGAGCTGGCGTTATAGTGGTGAAGAATTATCCATTTTTTCCTTTAGGTTCCTTTACTTTTGTTGGCAAATAAATTATACTTTATTCACTATTTAGAAATAACAGTCCTTTGATACTCTAATGTTACAGTAGATAAAAATTTTCTGAAAAAAATTCTTTAAATTAAAATGATAGAAAACATTTTCAAACTTGTTTCAAACTTGTTCAAAATTGCTTCTAAGTTGGATCTACTTTTAGTTTTGTGTAGTTCTTGCTATCTTCATTATTAAGTTCTAATATAGATCAAGAAGTGATTTTTCGACAGTAATACACAGTGGGGCAGAATTGAAAAGTTGTATAAACAAATATGTATTTTCTAATCGGTTGGATGGATTTACATAAAATCACATAAGTGTAGCAAAGCAGTATAAAATTTTAAGATTGGAAAAGGGATCACACAGTCCCCTCAGGAGCGGAGCTATTGAAAAGAGTGCCTCCGACATAAAAAATGTTTAACCGCTGGATACAATTTTTGTTTTTTATATTAAAAATACTGGACCAAGATTTTGCAAAATTGAGAAATTTCAAATGCAAATAATTTGAAAGCTATAAGAGATAAGAAGCACATGCAAGTATCTTTTTCATAGGCCTTACTGAGAGCTATAAGAAGATCAAAAAATATTTGAAATCGAATAAGAAACAAAAACTTAATAGCGGGTACAAATTTTCTATGTCAGAGGTACAATAACTTGTGCACCAATAGCTCTGCTTTTGAGGAGTCTGTGAAACCTCCCTTCCAAACTTAAAATTGTATAGTCGATTAGAAATTACATATTTATTTTCAAAAAATTTCGAATCTACCCCACTGTGTAATATGAGTGCACACTTGGCTATAAACAAAATTTCGACCTTGGACCACGCAATGACGAACGTTGTTTCTTTTACTGAATACCTATATCTATGTAAATGGTTATATTTACAATTATACATTGTTTTTTGAGTAAAAAATATAAAGATGAACAGAAAACTGATAACAAAAAGCTAAAATACACTTTATTAAAAATGTTTTAAAAAAAACTGATTTTTGCGACATTTAACTCCGAATGCCTCGTGTAGTGTACACGTGATTATCGATGATCTTTTAACAGAATGTATAAGATGACAAGTCCAAGCTATTGTCAAAATCATCTTTGCACAGTAGTTCCAAAACGTTTTTTGTGGAAAATAATTCTGTAACTTATGAACCGTTAGATATCTATACAAAATTTCACATGGCCAGAGCTAAGGTATTTTCGAATTGATTTAGAAGAGCACAAGTCCCTAGCACGTCACGGAGATAGAGGGTAGACCTCCAAAGTTGGTCATCTCGTGTATGTAATTCATTTGTGACTTGAATGTATAAAAAAACCCACATATAAGTCTTTGTAAATCACTAAAAAAAAATATTCTCTCTCTTTTGGTTTAAGGAACATTTAGGTCTAAACAAATTTTACTCTCATTCTTGGACCAGTTTTTTTTAAAGTTTTTTAAACTTAGATTTCTAGCAAAATTTTAAATTGATACAAGAATCATATGAATATATCTACCCGTTAAAAAGTTATATTTATCTAAAGTTGAAACTAAAAAAATTTTCATATTTTTGGGGTAATTTTCCAAAAAGAATATACTTCAACTTTTAAAATATCTTTTTTTTTTTTTGCTCCGGACTATAGAATTTTTGTAATTTTTTTTCAAAAGAAATCTTAACGTAAGTGCATGTAAACTAAACTCGGCGTCGCTTTGAGCAAAGATTTTTCCCCCAAGCACTATCCAAACTTTGTGAATTTTGAAAAAGTTTTTGATCAACATAAAACTGTACTGACTATATAGACTATATACCTCCATACGTTGTTTAAGCAAAAAAAATATTTTCTGAGCCACGCAATTTACAACAGCTGGGTGATAATTTGAATGATATTGGACAATTTTTTAAATAAGCTTTCCTAGGAATGAGTTTTTGTATTTTGGCACGAAATGCCCTGGTTTTAAAATGATATATTTTTATCTGATAGATATATTTGTATTAGTCTTGCAGCAATATTATTTAGAAATTCAATGGATATCTTCAAAAAATTATAGGTCCCAAATTAAGGCCTCCAAGTTTAAAAGACTTAAAAAAAAACTAGGTAAAAATTGCTTTGACCTAAATATATCTCAAACTAAAAGAGATAACCTACATATGTAGAGATTTACGAGGATTACCTACATATACATATGTATTTTTTATTTTATTTTATTAATTTTTTTCATTCAGTCATAAATTCATTTTTGGTGAATTAAAAAAAAAACAATTTTGGAGATGTACCCTCTACCTCCCTGATCCGCTAGGGACCTCTTCCAAATCAAATCGAAAACACCTCAGCTCTGACCGTGTGAAATTTTATTTAGATATATGCAACAGTTCAATAGTTACAGAATTATTAAAAAAAAAGCGTTTTGGTACCACTGTGCTTCGCTCCATAAAATTTCGAGGTTTATTAGTTTTTCGTCAAATTATAACGGACCAAAAATCTTAACCAATTTTTTTAATACTTAACAGTACCTAAATCTATGTTATCTATGTCAAAAATATATAAGAGTATTTTACCTTTTGAGTTACAAAATGAATTTCAAATATAATATCAATTATTTCGCCAAATAAATTTTATGTTAAAATCATCTTTAACTTACTTTCCATACATAAACGTACAAATTTATTTCAGTTACATCTAATCGCATCAAACTTAATATGAGAAAGAAATAATTTTCTCTAACTATCAATGAATTTTGATCTTTCTACTAGGATTACGAAAAGGACACGCTTATCAGATTATTTGGAATATTGTGGGATTTTTTAACTTAACACTAGTTTATGATTTCCTTTTCGCTTAAACAATTTCATTTAAAACATGAACAGGAATCAATATAAAGGCGATGAGGACGACATCTACTAAATAAACTGGCTTATCGCTGTTGAAACGTATTTGCACAGGCGATTGCCAAGAACCAATAAGCGTAAAATTAAAGGAAACCCAGTCAGAGAATAAAAATCAAAAACATACAATGTGTAGTTAAAAATAAAGGTAAAGGAAACAACAAATAAAAAAATACAACAATACAATACAATAAACAAGGATGCACAACATTATTGCCAGATAAACAAGGATAATAAGGAGGGCATAACAAATTTTTATTTCGGTTGAAACAATAACTTTTACACTGACGAATTTAAAGGAAATGCAAACTAAAAAAATACGACTAGAGGAAAACAGAAGGTATAAAAAAAAAACAAGTGCAGATGTTATGGAAATTTTATGCAAATAAAAATTGGAAATTATTAGACAAACAGAATGTGGAGGGGGGTGCATATTTTTTAGCGGCATATTGAACATCGATAACAATGAAAATGTAAAAGAAAATTTGTTCAAAACGGCATAAACGGTAACGAAACAATAATCGTTGGTTGGTTTTCCAAAATACAACATCGAGCATCATCAAGAGGTATTAAAAAAAAAAGAAAAAATGGGGATCAATTGTAGAAATTATGTGTGGTTAAAGTCAACTAAAGCAGATGCTATAGTACTATGTGCTACTAAAACTGAGCTTTACTTACCAGAAATAAAGAAAAGCTTTAAGAGTAGACTTCGAAATTTATTTTTAAACATAAATGATAAATTTCTTTCTAGGACACGCGTATTATTTTACCAGCAAAATTCCTTTTACGTTAAATATATAATTAGCTTTCAGAATAAAATTATTTAATACATAGTGTAGGGTATCACATTTGCAAATAAAAACTTCAACTATATATAACGACTTTTTGATTTGATGGAAAAGTCACGATTTTTCTCTTAACAGACATGATGAGATTTAATGTTTCTTTATTTTGCATGTTACTTTACTTCAAGGTCTCAGATTTCATAGAGATTTGTTTGTAAAATACCAGCAGCAAGGAAAGAAAATGTAGCTATAGCAAAAAATAAAATAAAGGGAGGGGATTGATCTGTCATCCGTATAGTGGTGTTATGGTTGTTAAAAAAGTTAAACGTATTCGTACATATGCGTTAAAATCTTATTTATAAATATTATTTTATTTCTTTTTTTATTCTTAGACAAATGTCAAACGCACTTAATATGCAAATTTTTTCTCAAATTTTAAAAATTTGTTCTTTAGCGTAAACATTAAAATTCGCAAATAAAAAAAAAAAAAAATTGAGAAACCGCGACATTAAGCATGAAATTTGTTTTCATTTCATAATTTTCCAATTGAGGGTAGAGAGGGCCAGACGGACAGACAACTTTGACACGTTTGACACACGCATTAGCATACGAGTAAATCGAATTTAGAAGATATTTCCTTTTTACAACAAGTGGGAAAACTTCATCAAATAATATGCGTTTGGGGAATTTGGAAAATGTTATTTTTCTTTTTCTTCTACATTAGTATTTTCGCATAATTATATTGTGACTAAGAGGGTGTATAATGCAAAATTAAACAAAATAAACATTCAAATAAGATTTTGCAGTTAATAAAATGTATCCAAAAAATAGTTAAAAGGCGTAATAAAATGTTCTTATGAAACACTTTCATGTCATTTATTCAAATGATTAGATAAGATGGAAAGAAATTTGTATAATGGTCTAAAGGAAGATATTTAAAGATTTGACGTAATAAATATAGGGATTTTAATGTTGAATTACAAAAGGTACTAATTCGTATTCCATTTCCAGAAATTTCTCGTTATAAATATAGCACCAAACCAAAAAAATTATTTTATGTAACCGAAGGGAGGCTGAGTTTATCATATTCGCAATAAATTTGAGACTATAAATTTAAAAAACTTTGGCCTCAATCGATGTCTCGCCCCACTTTTGCGTCAAAAAACTTTCTAGTTTGGCTACATGTACTGTCTGTTTTACAGTATGTGTATGTGTCATTTGCGCTTCAGTATACATATTTCCGGATATTTTCTATATATAAAGAAACCGATTTCATAATCTGCAAAATCAGATCTAAATTGGTGAACACTTTTGTACTAGAGAAGTTTTTTGAAAGATTTTAAAAAGTATTTTTTTTTTTAATTCCAAGTAAATAGTAAGAATGATTTTGTAGAGTTGCGAGATATCTTACCGCTTATGGAATAAGAACAATTTGAAATACTGCCCATACCCATTGATCCTATTTTTAATTCAAAGAGGCTTTGTCATTTTAATGCATGAATTGAAATAAGACCACAATCAAAACATGCCAACACGCTAATACTCCAAAATTCGTATCAGTTGCTTTTCTTGTTGGAATTAATAGTCTCTCGAGAGGCTTTTTTTATTCTTAGAATTCGCAAAAATTGTTTTAATGAAAAGTTACGATGGAAGAAATTACGACGCCGGACAAATTGAGAAAATCAAATTAATATTGTGGTGGAAACGAGCAAGAGGTAATTTTGTTATGGGAAATTTTGTTATTTGGAATCGTCCATATGTCTCGAACATTTCAAAGCTCAACGTATAGGGGTTTTGACCACGAAGTGAGACCGGATATCACATTTGTGCTACCATGTCGAATTTTATTTCGATCCTATAAAAGTTATGACTTCATTAAGCATCTTGCTGATTATGTCTTTGGATCCAAATTGAAGAACTACAGTGTGGCGTTGAATAGCAACCGCATAGTGCTTTATATAACGATGGCATAAAAATAGGAAGTTGTTATAAAAAGTTGAAACTTGTTAAGCATATTACTTTGAACTTTAAATCTGAAATTACAAAAACTAAATTTCTTCTAAAACACTGGTCAGAAATCTATAAAAATTTGCGGTACCTTTTAGATTTTATTTTTTAATCAGAGAATGATTTACTCCTAAAATGAATTTCAACGAATTTTACAAAAATTTTTGATTGAAGTTAAATATAGATTATTTATGAGTCTGCCAATAATTATTTGAATCTGAACAAGATCACCCCTACATCCCATATATACTAAAATTGAAAAAGCATATTGAATTTTTATAAAAATTAAAGGAGGTGTCGTAGAAAATCGAAGCTTGGTACACATACTACTTTGGACTCAAAGTGAATATACAGAAAGTTTTGAAAAAGTCGTAGCCAAAACACGCCTATCTCACACTTATGCTAGAAAAAGAAATTCAGAAATCTTTAAAGTTATTTTCTTTTTTTTTCGTTGCTGCAAAAAATACGAAGTAATTCTTCTTTTATATATTAAACAACAACAATAAGTTACATAATTAAGCAACAAAATTTGTATAATTTTTTATACTTTTTTTAATACTCCATTGAAGTCATGTAAGTTTTGTATTAAAGTTTTAAAATGATATATAATTAGCACCATCTTGTGGATTTTGAGTGTACTATATTGAGTCCAAAATTATCAGTTATGTCACAGAACAGGAATGAAAATTATCTTATTTTATTTTGTACCAACCATAACTTTCGCGCCCCCTGCACGAAATGATTAACACGAACTGATTCTGTATATATTCGGTTTGAAGAACAATTTTTATTAAGACATGTTTGTGCTTTTCTTCTTATAAGTTCTTAAGTTTAATTAAATACAAGTTTGAACAATGGAAGGCTCATTGAAGGCTATTTTCGTTATAGTTTAGATTGTAACGGCCATTAGAAAAAAATCCATATTCACTTAGGCCAATAGATACAGAGCTAAAAAAACCAGATCTATGTAACGAACCATCTTAAACTCTTAATAAAGTCCAAGATTCGTTTAACATCCAGGCTACCTAGATCTTTAAGATCATCGAAGAAGGATTCGCATAGCAAATGCCTTCTCTCTGAAAGAGCAAGATATAAGCAAAGAAGGTGAGTGACAAAGTTCTCTTACACCACGTTGGCAGCTGCTACAGAAATCGTTATATATGACCCCAAGTTGAAGGGCTTGACTACCATTAATACAATAAGATTCTTGATCAACTTGACAAATGTTAAAACTTCTCCAACGATCGTTTGCGTCTCGAAGAATCAGTAGCCTCGGACCACCCTGGACGACATGGTATTGGCCGTAAAAGCCTTGCTAGCCGCTACCGAATTGAGCCTTCACTTGTGCCTGGAAAATACTACAATGATTGGATAGGCGAAATAATAGATGGAAATTAAGTTCTCTATAGTAAACCCCACCTCTGAATTATTCTTCAAGATTTTAGCAGTCAGTGATTACGTTTACCACACCTCTGTTCCAAATTGTATTATACGTCCACTAGTCCATATTAGAATGGAGCACTTTAAAACGATTTCGCAACAAAACAATCCAGATAACATAGTTCATGCTTTTTCACATAAATTCAGAGCCAAGAAGCAAAGAACCGCATCCGCAATTGGAAGCCATTACTGTTCAATTGAATTTAACTTGAGAACCGTTCCTCTGCCTACTAGATAGTAAGATGCAAGAACGCTTTCAAAGCAGGAGTGTGAATGGGTGTCTTAATATAGTCTGTGTTATATATGTTATATACAATTTCAGCTTTTACGTCGCTAAATTATCTAACTCGCCCTAAATGCCTGATGCTACAAACTGAGCTGGTGTATTGGTGTTTAGTAAAAGTTGATCAAACTTAATTTATTTAGAGGAAGTTTCAGTATGTGAATTTAGGGAAGAATCATTGTTATCGTTAAGTAAAAAATATACAATGTATGTAAAACACAAAAAATAAAAACAAAAATAAAAAAGGAATTACAATTACGAAATTAATGACATTAATAAAAATTTTTATTGGTTTTGCTCCAATCATTGAAATTATAATATTAATTAAATGAAATTAATAACTTTTTATATAATTTTAATTATATTAATTACTTTTATGATCGAAATTATGTTTAAAATCAATTAATATATTAACTGACCCAGTTAACATTTTACCTAAAACTGTACCATTGCAAAATATCTCTCTCAATATAAGATCCAAAAATCGACTTTCTTATTGATAATTGATACATACATTTTTATTTAAATTCACAAATTCTTTTTAAAATATTAAAAATATAAATATATTTTATAAACTGTTGGTGTATAATGGCCGAAAATCTCTTATCTAATAATGTTACCCATTTTATATGGACATTTTGATAAAAGTGCTGCCTATGGAACTACACAATATTAAAACATTTAATGACATGCGATAAAATATTTGAAATTTTGAAAAACGTTAAGATAATTATCTATGTGGATGTATTTCCACGAGCAGGTGAATTAGGTACCTTTGAAGGCTGCAGCAATTACAAATAATCACAGAAATTGATTTGACGCTCGCATCATGGCATGACAAAACCTTCTAAAATAATACGGAACACTTAAAAATATACATAGTATATAATATATATTGCCAGAGAGTCAAAACATGTACTTACCGCTTCTTAAAAACAAAACAATGATTAAAAACATTATTCCCAAATTGAGGAAAGCTTCATAATCTTCCTTGCATTCTGTTCGATCGACAAAAATGCTTGAATCTTAAAATATGCATGCATACATTTTGTATGTTCATTCTTGTTTTTCTAAAAATATTTTTCTTTTTTACTGGAATTTTTTTATGAAAACTGTCACATTTTTCTTTCTTCTCTTCTACATTCATAAGTACTACAAAAACATGGAATATGTAAAAAAAACTTAATTAAATAAATTAAAGTTTTTATTAAATTATAATACACAGAGAAAAAAGTTCATGTATTTGAAAATTTTTTTCATAAATATTATGAATCAAATATTACTTTTTTCCCAAACTTTTTCATAAAAAATAAAATTTTTTTCATAGATATTATTAAATTGTACATAATGAAAATTTTAGGAATTTTGCAAAAATTTTGTTAAAACATTGATTTAGTTTTATTAGATTTGATTGCAAATGATAAATGAATATAGTTATACATGAAAATATTAACAAGAAATGCCAAAAAATGGAAAAATTCCAAGGAAAACGCATAAAAAAATAATGTTTAGAAATTTGCATAATTTTGCACGTATTCTGCAGCACATCATTTCGATAAAAAGCTCTTCTGTTCCCAAAATGTAATTAAAAATCATTAAAAACTTAAAATTTTCCAAAAAAGTTTCAAAAATTTTTTTACAAATTGAAAATATAAATGAAAATTTTAACAATTTTTTCAGTCTTCTTGATATTTGATTCATTTGAAAAAGTATAATAAAAATTTTAATATTTAAGAAATTTTTCTTGAATATTATGAACCGAAATCAAATAAAGCAAATTTTAATATTTATGTACAAACTTTTTTCTGTGTATAAAATTAATTAAAAAATTTATTAAATATAATATGAATCTAAAATCAATTTCAATTACGAATAATACATATTAAATTATTTTATTAATTAAAATTAAACCTATGAAAAAACTTACATATTCAATTATTCAAATTAACTCTTATTCTTATTTATATTTGATTAATTGATACAATAAGAATAATAATTGAAAGCCGGTAAATTGTTTTATTTTTAGTAAAAAATATTATAAAATTGGAATTTTGATCATTTGAATAATTGATACAATTAAAAAAGTAATTGAAAAAGTTTTTATATTTGATAAATTGTTTAATAGACTATACTTTTTCTGTGAAGTGTGTTGCGGCAGAAGAAATACGTATTTCATTCTGTTGGTGTTAATGTTGGTCCACAAACTCTGTTTTAGTTCTGCCATATCTTGACAACAAGGCAAATTAAAATTGCAACTTGTTAAAGAAATTTTAGTAAAAATTTTCGAATTACTCAATGCAAATTTTAAAGATATTTTTAAGTTTTTAAAGAAACTATTAAAGACTTGTCAATATTTAACTGTAAAGCAAACTTAAACTTAAATTCTTTTACTTTAATATCGGCTAATTACAAATTTTTCACTTAACAAAAACTCATTTAATTTTCATTATTCAAAAGAAATTGAGGCATTTAATATTCATAGATCTAAATCACAATCAAAAAGGAGGATAAACCAACAAATAGTCATTCCTTCCCTTCTTAACATCAATAACTTTTAGAAAAAAATAAAAATGGAAAAATAAAATACTAAAAAACATACAAAGGATTTATAAATGTTACGTTTATACCGGACTGACTACTTCATTTATGGACTTATGTGCACTTCTATTTCTTTTCTTTTATTTATTTCATGTTTTCATCCATTTTAGTTAAACGATTTTTTTAGCTTCTTTATCTTTCTAACGTATTATTGGCTTTTGTATGGACATCTATCGATTGATTTTATTCCATTGATGATGGCTTGGTGTTGTTGTTGTTGTTCATCTTGTGTTATTATTGATATAAAAGCTTTATCAGCAGAGTAGTCTATTTATTCCTTTATGGTTTTATTGTTTCCATACATACTTTCCCTTATTGTGGGTGGATTAGCTGGATATTATTTTTTATCTCTGAATACAGAAATATAATTTTTTTGTTGTTCTATAAAAATACAAATATTTCTTTGAGGGGGGAAGAGATTGCATTTTATTCATTGCTGAAAAATTTCATTTTTTTTTTTTTTTTTTATTGTTTTATTGATACGGAATTATTATGTATTTATAACGTGAATTATTGAAGAATTTAAGGTATTTAAAAGATTTTATTTTTGACAGGAAAGGGGGATGTTTAAACGATTATGAGAGAGCCAAAAAAATATTATAAAAGGAACTTTTATATTTGTTTTAAAATTTAATTAAATTTTTTTATTTATGAATTGTAATAAAATTTTTAGTCAAATTTCAAACCAAATGTTTTGGACATTAGCTTAAAAGCTTTTTTAACGGCTGTACATTACATTATATCATAAGATATTGTTACATTTTTACCTTTTAAAAACTGTGGTTTATCTCCTTTTAAATAAATGGGATACTTTTGATTGCAAATGGAAGCAGTTTAGTAGTTTAAAAGTTGAAACAATTCTTTATTTTATTTAAAATGTACAACAACAACAGTTTTTTTTAAAGGCTGTACATTACATTATATCATAAGATATTGTTAAGTTTTTACCTTTTAAAAACTATGGTTTATTTCCTTTTAAAAACTATGGTTTATTTCCTTTTAAATAAACCGGATACTTTTGATTGCAAATAAAAGCAGTTTAGTAGTTTAAAAGTTGAAACAATTCTTTATTTTATTTAAAATATACAACAACAACTGTTTACATAGTCACTATGTGTTCTAATACACACACACACTTAAATTACACACTTTATACAGCACACTTTAATAATTTACAAGAATATACAACCAACTTCAAGGCAGTTAATTTATCTTTACTTAACGATGGTTCAAATTAGACTGACTTAATGGTGATCTCACGGCCAATTTATCTGCATTACCATCTTACATGCTTCTTGAAAGCTATATTTCTACAATGATCTTAAAGGACAAACTAGTATATTCGAATTCTAGAGCTTTCGATGTTAATGTTAGTAGCTTAAACATTTAGTGTTGCCATTTCTACAAACAATGGTGAAAGCATTTTATTTAAAGTTATATGTTCCACAGTTATGTTAATAATTCCCACAGATATATTAACTGCTGTTAACATAAATAGAAAGGTTGAGAAACATTATTTAACTTTAAACTAGCCGTTTAAACCGTTATATTCGAATTCAAGTACAATTTCGTAACAATATTTTTAATGCCACCTAAAAAGCTTAGTTCAAATTTACAGCTCGCTTCCTCTCTTTGAATAAGATTGCCTTGATTTTTTGAACGTACTTGCAAGATTTTGAGTACAACTAAATCTCATCTCAATTTATATCTGATAAAGATGAGTCCTTCCTTATATTTAGAGCACCAGGCGTTTGAGTCAGACTAAAGAACCTTGCGTAGTCAACGCTGAGATTATATAGTATATATGGTAAAACAGAATCTGCTTCAAAAAACCTTAAACAAATTACAATCGTTAATTACCTTTCTAATATCTGTTTGGTGGTATCAAAGCAGTATTTTGGAATTTTGATGGAGTATTAAAAATTATCTCCAAACTTATTGGAAAAATTTGATCATAATGCGAGCTCGTTATCAGAACAAAATTTAACTCATGTACGTGTATATAACAAAGTCGGTTTAAAAAGTGTCAATGCTACAAATAACAATTTTAAAAAAGACCACATCAAAGCGGTATTTAAAAAAAAAAAAAGAAACAAATCTATACAAACAAGAACCAAAAACTACCCTTTATATTGCTATACATTTTTTTTTCAGCAACAAGTTTTGCTTTTCTACACCACACTCCACTTAACTAAACAAATGGTAAAATAAAAGGATTTCAATTGTATATGAAAACAAAACTCCAGAAAACAAAACAAAAAATGTCAACAGTTTTTTAGAAAAATAAAAGCATGAGAAATTGCCAAGAAAAATAACACAAAAATAAGGAAGAAAAACTCGCAGCATGGGGAAGCTTTACAATAAAAGAACAAGCAAAAAGTCAAAGCCAAAAAATTTCAACCGGAAAATCTAAATCCTAACAAACAACAAGAAAAAAAAATAGCAATAAGTACTCGTATAAAGGGAAGTTGTAAGCTGCTACTTGTCGTAAAGCCATAGTTTAACACTCTGGGAATTAAGGATGAATTGTGCAAGTGGGTGACTAAATGTTTTGCACAGAATGCTCTTACTTATGTTAAAGTTTTTATAATTTATGGGGTGACTTTTTTCCCGTTATTTATACTCAAAAGGTCTTTTGTTTTAGGTTGGTTCCCAAAGAAGAAAAACAAGTTCGGTATGTTTTGTTAGCATTAGCTAAAGCCACTTAAATTCAAATTGCCTTTAGTTGACATCAACAACAATTGGCATTATATTTAGTCACTTAAAAAAGTGCTAAACAAGTTGATCAAATTTTTAATAGAAAAAACTGGTAGAATAAAAAGAGGAAAAATCATTTATCATTTGTCTACATTTGAACATTTAACAATTTTTACAATTCTTTGGAAACCCTATGTTTTAAGGTATTCTATAAAGAAGATTAATCTTAATAAAGTTATGTTTTTGAATGATATGTACGAGATTCAAAATCGCGTCCATCTGACCTGTTTGGGAAAATTAATCAATCGCTTCGCTTATTTGCACAAAAGTTGCCACTAACCGACAAATCGTTCACAATTTGGCGCAACTACAATGGCATGAGCTGAGGATGTTGGTGACCCAAAAATTCTTCAAGTGGCTCACAGTCAGAATTTGATGGTTTATCCAATAAGCAGTGTTGCCAGGAGGTGAGAAAAAGATTCTTAATTGAACTTAAAAAAGGCTAAATGACACAAATAATAAGGCCAAAAAGCTAAAATATTTTTCTTTAATTTAAAAAGTTATCTTTTCTTATTCTCATTAGTTTTTGATATTTTTTAACGATATTGCAAGAATTATATAAATAAAATAGCTGCCAGCAATATGATTTCCTTATAAATTTAGGTTATATTTCATATGAAAAAGTACCTAATGTTTTGAAGTGATTTTTCGTATTTTTTAAAACCATTATTCTGTAGCAATAAGGAAAAACTACAAAACTTGAGATATGCAAAAGTCTCAATTTTTCTTTTTTGAATTCTTTATAGCCAGTTCTTTAATTTTTTATAAACATCTAATAAGTATTTCAGGAGATATTTACATTTGAAATTAAAATTTTCTATATTGTTACATGGAAATTAAAAATATAAACTGGTCTCCAAAAACTTTGTGGTTTTCCTTCTTTTTGGATATTTTTCGCTTTTTTAAGAATTTTTTAAATTTATGTTTATAAATAGTTTCTACAGTTAATGAAGTAAAGTAATAAATAATTATAATAATTGATTAATAAGTCCATAAAATTAGTTAAGTCATTTTCAATTTATATAATATAGCGTTACAGGTAGTAATTTTTCTTAAATATAGATAATATATATTTTTGGTGCAAATAAATACACAAAAGTGCCTAAAAGGATAACTTTTAAATATAAAATTAATAATAGCTAATAAGAAATTATTTTATCGTTGTTGAAATACTAACATTTTAGCCTTTGTAAGGCAATTTTAGTATTCAAGCAAAATAAAATGGCTTGAATTAGCCTTAAAAAGGCTAAACTGGCAACACTGCGAATAAGTCATTAATATTATAGCCGTCACTATATTGGTAGAATGACAGGTATACATTATCACTTTCGTTCCATTAGAGACTCTGGAAGCATTGAAGCAAGATTGGCAACAGAATCCTGCGCTGAGGATCACTTCTAATGGATTTTGAATATTTATCCCTACATTGAGGGAATTTACAATGTAATTTGCAAAATCAACAATGGTTTTGGCCACATTTACAATACATAATAACGCTTTTTGACACCATTCGTTTCAAACTTTTAAACACACAGAATCGAACATATATATAAATCGACACTGATGTGGTGTCAAGTTGATAATAATGCGGTATTAATTTTTCCTTGTTATTTTGATCGCACAAGACGACAATTTATACAAGAATATGGTAGATATTTCTCTGGGTGGAAACAGCATAGGGAACTTGAAAGCACTCAAGTAGTTCATTATTCATTTCTTTATATTATTCAACCTTGTAGTCTGAAGGATATTCTGAATAAGTATGTGGTTGCTTGTGTAGAAGTTTTCGATAAGTCAAATACCGATACTTTAATTTTGTTGAATAACTGCTGTTTGTCAGACACTTGACATTAAATTCGTATTGGATAATAATGAAATCTAGTGTTATTTGAATTACTTAAAAACCAATTTCTACACAGCTTGTACTTTGCTAGAGCTTGATCAAATATTACGTCTGTTGGAAGTCTAACTTTTATACAGCCAAATAATAACACACAATCTATTTTCTAGATTTTATACAAAAATGTGTTCTTTATTATACGAATAATTTTCAGTGAGTGACAAAATATTTTTTTTTTTATATTAAAGTATGAAACAAAACAAACTATGTTTTTTATGAAAAATTCAAATCTAAATATACAAAGTATTTGTATTGTAAAGTATAATTTCATAATAATTCAACAGTTCTCCTCAATACAAAGTACTTTTTAAATTATTAATATAAACCCATTAAATCTGTAAATTTATAGTGTTTAATTTTTCCTAAATTCTTCGTTAAAAGATCAGCTACCATTTCGCTAGTTGGTACATACTTTAATACAATATCGTTGTTATTGTAAACATCTCGAACATAATGATATTTGATATCAATGTGTTTACTTCGCGCATGATATACTGGGTTCTTGATTAATTGTTGTGCACTTAAATTGTCACCATTTATAACAATTGGTTCTTTCGAAATAGTTAATCCAAGTTCTAAGCATATTTTTCTCAACTAAACGGCTTCTTTTGTTGCGGCACAGAAAGCTATGTACTCCGCTTCGGTACTACTGAGTGCTACTGTTGGTTGCTTTTTCGATTCCCAAGAAAATATACATCCAGCATATATGAATACATATCCTGTATATGATTTGCGTTCTATGGGATCACCACCCCAGTCTGCATCGACGTAACCTTCGATTGGTTTACCAGTTTTGTGGTAGTGCAGTTTAAAATTTTGAGTTTTTGATAAATATCGAAGTATGTGTTTAGCTGCTGCTCCATGTTCAGTGTGCGGATTTTTATTCCTTTGCGAAAGCTTACAAACTGAATGTAATATATCCGCTCTAGTTTTAAGGGCCAGGTACATTAGGGTACCTATTAACGTATCTAGAAATTGAGGAACATTATCATCTTCTTCCATTTTTAATTGCATTAATTGCTTAAAAAGTGTCACTTTCCTTGCAGGACCACTGGGAAGAAAAATTTCTTTTAATTTACCCCATGCTTGAAATGATGTCTTGCAATTCTTTATATGATTTATTTGTGTTGGTTTGATACACAGCATTATAGTTGCTAAAGCCTTTTCGTCCTTTACTAACCATTGCTCCAATTCATTAGCATCTTGTGGTTTCAACAATTCGCCATTTGCAATCTTCCATAATTCGGCATGAATTAAGACGCTCTTCATTTGAAGACACCAAGATTCATAATTGTTTGAATCTAACTTCTCTATTTGAAATCCGGAACTCATTTTGGATACTATTTATCTGCTCTCACAATTTGACCATGTACATTAACTCATAAGCCCATAACCTGTTGGAAGTCTAACTTGTATACAGCCAAATAATAACACACAATCTATTTTCTAGATTTTATACAAAAATGTGTTCTTTATTATACGAATAATTTTCAGTGAGTGACAAAATATTTTTTTTTTTTATATTAAAGTATGAAACAAAACAAACTATGTTTTTTATGAAAAATTCAAATCTAAATATACAAAGTATTTGTATTGTAAAGTATAATTTCATAATAATTCAACAACGTCCACATTTTACGTCCACTTTTTAAAAGCAGTTATTCTTCACGTAACTAATGAAACAAATTATATCAAAACCGGCTCACATAAATTACAAAACATGATCTATAATTAAAACAGTTTCTTTACTGAGAACCCTCACCACGCCCATTTTGACACAACCAAGTTACTATATTTGCAACAACGTTACCTTTTAATTTTAGAACCTATAAATATATAATTTTGACGGTATATAGTTCAAATTATTGCATTAATTATATGATATGCCAGACCTTTAGTAGGCTGCACATATTTCACATCCCTTTTAATATATATATGAGTCATAATATTATGTTAATACTATTATATATGAATTTTAGAGTGATTTCCAAAAGTTTGCCTTATATGGGAGCTATAGCTAATTATGAACCAATACTCATAAAATGTCTCCTTTCCTTTCTACTTATATAAAAGTTGTTTGTGTCAAATATAAGCATAATACTAACGTATGTATTATGGGATTTATTCCCGTTAAAGTGATTTTTGACTGAGGGATTTTTATAGGAACTATGAAATAGGGTGAAATAATGAAGCGATCATAACCAATTTCAATATGCTCAGTGTTTGTATCAAAATAATTATTCGTGGAAAATTTTATCGTGGCAATTATCTCTAAAATTGTAGATTGTACTTTGTTCACAATGTTTACATGGACAAACTAGCCGACCAGATGGAAGGATGGACAATGTTAAATCGACTCATGAGATGATGTCGAACGCTTATTATAAAGAGGTCCGAAGATTTATTCTGCGCGCCACAAACATTAGAACAAACACATAATACCCCAACATCATCTGGTGGTGTGGTATATAAAAAAGGTGCGTTTGGGAACATTCACTGTGTATTAACAAATAAACCGCCAAAAACGGGAAAATCATTTTTCATCACATTTCACAACAACAAAAAGCGAAACTAGATTTGGACCGTATCAGATTGAATGTCAAAAGTTGAAGTCCACGAAATTATAAATATGCTATCACAAATGTTACGAGTACTTTCTGCAATAATTTTTTTTATAAAACTAGATATACATGAGCCACAAACATTCACTCTTTAATTAGTAGGTACCTTCCGTTTTGGAAAAAAATATTAGTTTTTAAAATTAAAATGACAAAAAACAAACATAAAATAGATAGGCGCAATATACTTTCAATGCACTTGCTGCAACATATGCTTTTTGGAACGCTTACAGTTGTACGAATATTGAAATCAAAACAAAAGTAAAAATTTCAGTTAATAATTATAAGGTAATAATTTTTTTCTGAGTAGAGATGGGTATTTTACAGGGCATAACGATGACCTTCAAATCGTCCTGAATCAGCTGAGAAATTCGAATTTTCTATAGTTTTTCTACCAGCTGTGATGAAGAAAGAAACTCTTACTTATGGCGTTAATTTCGCAGAACATTCTCACTACTGATTAATAAAAAAAAAGTAAATAATTTATGTAAAAAATACCATAATTAATACTTGTTAGTGTATTGCAATAGCTATTCGTATAAGTACTTTTATAAAACTTAATATCTAAAAGAGGGTATTTTGGTTAAATTATTAATTTAATACAGGCAAAATATAAAGAATTTTTTAAATTTTGAAAAAGTCCTTATAAATAGACGGTTAATGTATATACATATACTGATTTACATTGTTGTACCTAGTTTCCTTCTATTTTTTGTCTAATTTTAATATGAGCTTAATTCACAGTGCGCCACCCGCATATCTTTTGCCTCATAAATATATTTGTGCAAATAATATTTTTTAATTTCAATTTCCTGTTTTCTTTGTTGTTTATTTAAGCCTTCGACATAAAATACAAGAATAATAAAAAATGGACAAAATTCAATTTACATTTGTAAATAATTCTTTAACATATTTGCAACAAACAAAAACAACAACTAAATTATTATTCGCTTATCATACATAAATGCCGAAAATTTAAATTTAAAAACTGTTTATGACAGCGAAAATGTAAATTTGTATTTATTTTGTAACAATCATACGTAGGTTATTACTTTTTTTTATCAATATAACTACAACGCTTTTTCAACGTCCTCGTCATCATCATCACACCATTAAACGCATACATGTTTATGCGGCCAGAGGTCCTTTTCTTTCACAGTGTTATGACCATTTGTTTATTTAAGTGTATGCGTGCATGTCAGTCTTTTCTTATATGAGTGTAGGAGTGGGAATATGTATTTTACTGAAGGGTCTGTTTTTATTTTCGCAATCAATAGAAGGGTGTCGAATTCATTTCATGCATCAACATTATTTTAAAAATAAAAATTGAAAAAAAAAGAAAAAATACAGTTTAAAGAAAACACTTAAATACACAAGTGGAATTGTACACCCTACTCCGCCACTTTAAAACTCAAGTGTAATTTCAAAATAAAAATAAATGTTTTTTTTAGCAAGTTTTGTAATTTGATAGATACAGCGCCCGAAATAAATATAAGTTCACCCGTGAAATTTGTAGTTTTTTATTTATTTATTTATTAATATTTAAAAAAATAAACTCAAAAACTTATTCAACTTACACAGAAAAAAGTTTGTGCATAAATATAAGAATTGACTTTCATTGATTTTAGTTCATAATATTTAAGAATAATGTCTTAAATATTAACACTTTTTTACACTTTTTGAAGTGAATCAAAAGTCAAGAAAACTTAAAATAAATTGTTTAAATTTTCATTTATATTTTCAATTTGTCAAAAAATGTTTGAAATTTTTTCGGAAAATTTTATCAAAAAAATTTTTTATCAAAATGTCGAGCGAAATTATGAAAATTTCTAAATATTATTTTTTTACAGATTTTGCTTGGAATTATTCCATTTTAAAGCTTTTGTTGTTATTATTTTCATATATAACTATTTCATTTACCATTTGCAATCAAATCTAATAAAACTAAACCAAAGATTTAACATAATTTTTACAAAATTACTAAAATTTTCATTATGAACAAAATTTTATTTTTTATGAAAAAAGTTTTGGGAAAAAAAGTCATGTTTGATTCATAATATTTATGAAAAAAAAATTTCAAATATATGAACTTTTTTCCTCTGGGTACAAACTAAAATTAAAAATTAGATATAATTATATAAATGAGGCGCGAAATAATGATAAGTTCATTGAACAAAAACTTAAAAAATTTAAAAATTTTCTTTATTATACTTTTAAATTAGTAATTAATGTGACCACCTTTAGAATTTATTATATCAGAATTACGTAATTTAATCGAATTGAATAGGTTTTCCAAAACTTTTAAGGGAATTTCTGACCATGACATTCTTATAGCGCCTTTAAAACTGTCAACGTTGTCATACTATTTTCTATTAGCGTAAACTTTCCGCGCAAGAATTACCCATAGATTTTATATGGGATTTAAATTAGGACTACGGACAGGCCAATACAAAACTTAAATATTTTTGGACAAAAACCATTCCTAAGTCTGACGGGAATTATGGATGGCAGCATTGTCTTGCTGGAATATGAAATTTTCACCCATTAAATTTTCTCTATGCTCAATCAGTAATATTTTCAGTATTTCCAAGTAAGTTTTCGAACTCATTCTAGTCGAGATCCACACGAGAGGTAGTGAGCCTTTGAGTGCAAATGCATCCCAAATTATGGCAGTACCTCCCCCAAAATTTCTACTCATTTTAACTTGCTTTTCTTTGCGTAGATCTCGCTAGTGATATTGGTAACCATTGGGATTATCTAAAGTAAACTTTTTTTATCACTAAATATTTATCTCCAAAATCCATGTGAGTTTTTGCCCAACTCAAACGCTTCCCCTTCCGATGGTTCTTTTTGTAAAAATTGGGGTTACCGCACTGTGCAAAATCTGCTGAATTCTTCTGATGGTCACTGGACGCAAATACATTCTCTAGAAATGCTGTTCGAATAATAGCAGATTTTTGTGAGGAGACAATTTTGGTGTGCGACCGGGGCTGTTTTTAGTGGCATAATTTGATTTTAATTTCAAAAAATTATTCACCACACACAAAGATCTACCTATTTTATTTGCAATTGCACGTTTGGAAAATTTTTGATCATGAAAAGCAAATAATTTTCCCTGCTGTTCTGCCGAAAGAAGATTTTTCACGATCCATTTTTAAATAACACGCAAAGAAAAAGTTCTGATGTAAATTAATGTTGGCAAAAAGTTATCAACACACAAACAAATATATTTTTTATTGCAATCATTCACATTTACCCACTTTATTTATACAGAACTTATATTTATTTTGCTTTAATATTTCAGCAATAAGAAAAAAGCTGCTATTTTTTGCCTAAATATAAAGTGACGAAAAATAAACAATATTTTTTAAAGTGAACTTATATTTATTTCGGGCACGTATATAAAAGGTTCTAGTTTTACATGAGTGTGCGTTGTGAGAGTTTGCAATAGTAAAAAACAGATAAGGACTTTGTGGGAATTGGTTATATATATATATATATATATATATATATATATATATAATGGTCAGTCAAGTAAGATATAAGTGATTCCGTGTCAAAATGGACCACAATCAGATTTGACATCTCCAAAATTCACTACAGACTTTGCTATTGGAAGTGCTTCTCAAATCATAAACTTCTAGACCCTAGCCCTTTTCAGTCAAAAATGTGGCGTTCTGAAAAATGACAAAAAGCTAAAAAAAACGACAAATGCGCAAAAGTTTTCTTGTTTACTTTCGAATAACTTCTAAACTATACATGAATGACCTCTAGTTTTACTTTATATTAAACACAATGATATTACATTTATAGCAATATGTCTAAAGTTTGTTTATATCCAAAGTTCGAAGGTCAATGTTGAACATATATAAATCAAACCAATATATCTCAAAAAACGGTATTTTTAAAATTCTAAAAAAGCTATATAATGTTGATGTAACTCTTCCCCTACTCGTGTAAAATTTTAAGGTGGACACGAATTTAGTTTAGAAAACCAATGTCTGTATTCACTACAGTCATTCATTAAAATCGGAAACGTAAAATTCAAAAATGGCTGTTTTCTGTCCGTTTTGATATGGAATCTCCCATATATAGTATTATAATTTTATGTCAAACATTATATAATGTATTTAAAATTTTTTAAAAAAGACGTTTAGTAAATTGATATATTCCAGAAATAAGAGTCCAGAATTGTTCTTCGTTTTATTTTTGATTTAGTAAAATATATAAAAATCTTAAATTATTTTGATGCCCTATATATAGAGTGATCTATTTATAGCCTGTTTTTAAATTTTAAATATAACACTTAAAATAGAATTGGATGTCGGAATCTTTATTATGACCCGAAAGAACATTTTCTGACATTTACTTTTAAAAATTAATTCAAATGTCCTCAAGAAAGGTCTCATTTCTAATTACACTTTCCGGAATTGCCACCGGTATCTTGCGAATTACCCGAGTAATATTAGCTTCCAAATCTTGAATTGTAACTTACTTATCGGCGAAAAATTTTGATTTCATATAACCTAAACAAAAAAAATCCTAGACTATCTAGGCAGCAAATTGACGAAATTCACTGCTCACTAAAATAATTTCTCAATAAAATCGTTGTTTCGCGCGCTGTATGTACCGTAGCCTTTAGGAACGAAACGTATAAGAATTAAATAAAAAAACAAAAGTAACTTAAAAGTTACGTTATGTAAAAATCTGCTTCGTTTTATCAATTTATCTTTTAAATGATTCTTTTGTTTTTAATATTTTTGCTCAGGAAGATTTCTTTACAAAAATATGTACTCGCAAAATAAATACTAAAACAATTCAAAACTATTAAGGTTCTACGGTTTTTATCATATTATTGTTTTTAACCTATAAGTTCTGAGGTAATAATTATTGTATTATTTGTCAAAAATTTTGAGAACAAACTTACAAGGAATGAAATTTGATATTTACAATTATACAATAGCATTTATTTGCTTGACAAAGAGTTTAAATTCTTAAATTATTCTTGATAAGATAAAGATTTTAGAATATTTTCTTCAAAAAATAGTTTATGTAATAAAAATTCTTAAAAATTATTTATATTTTTGCAAAGAAACATAAAAATGGCTAAATTCATTTTTCAATGGCTAAACAGGATTGAAAATGGCTAAATTTTAGCCTGTAAACGACCACATTGGCAACACTGGCACAACGGTACATTTCGAGAAAAGGAGTTAATTCAAAGAAATTATTTATTTGACTTAAAATTCCATGATCATGTGTACCTAAATCGACTGAGAAAACCCGTACCGCAGAATTAGTGTTACCCTGTGCTTTAAATAAAGTTTAATTAAATTTTTTTTTTTTGTATTTTGTATTTCAACTTGCATTGGAATGAATATAAGTTAACTACAAGTTATTAAAAACTGGAACTTAAAAGTAAAAATAAAAAAAAGGTTTTTCATAAAACTTTAACTGTTAAATAAACTCATACTTATTAAATTGGCAATGCTTTATTTAAATATACCACAAAGTACAAGACGGTTCAAAGTACCTTTATCTCCCTGAAATAACTAGTTTTGGAACAATATAATTTTCAAAAATTCTGAATATAAAAAACTAGCTTTTTGTAGAATAATTCCTCTGTAATTTGAATATAAGTTAAATTACTACAACAAGATCCTGACGAAAAATTCGCCAAGTTGTTCAAAACAAGAGGCCAAGATGCTGCGCAACGGCGTCTTCACCCACACTGTACGCTACAGCCGCAATACGAGCTAGGTCTATTCGGTCGTGTTCCATATACTTTGTCCCAAATTTTCGGATTGTATTGGCAATAGTGGGTCTGGAAGGTTGATAATGCACATCATTGCAGTGCTGCAAAGTGTGATAAAAAAAATTGGACCTTCCGAATAAATGTATAAACACAAGTCCGGATTTCTTTACAAAGCCAAACATTGTTAAATTAAATAAAAACTTAGACGACAACGAAAAATAAACAAAATTTTAATTTATTTTCAATTTTGTTTACGAAATTCATATAAATTCTTAAAAATATGGTAATATTTTTTGTGAGAAAATAAAAACAACAAAAAATCCGGAGAGAATTAAAAATGAAATTTATTTTTAAACCGAGCCGCATTGCGCGTTTTCTATACAAATTTATATGGAAATTACCGGACCGGACCGGGTTTGTTTGTTGTGTTTATACCCTAAACCACCAACAGCATAGTATCGGTCAACATTTGAATGAAGTTATCTTAAAAAATTAAATGTGAGAGAATGTTCTTTGGGATCATAATAAAGGTTCCAACAACCAAATCTATTTTAAGTGTTTTATTTAAAATTAAAAAAGGATCTAAATGCATCATCCTTTACAATTCGAACCATTTTATTAAAGTAAACAGTACATGAAATAATTATCTCACTCTGTACTTACTCTTTTTACTATACTGGTGCTGTTTATGACAAGATAAAGATACAGTGTATCAGAAGCTACGACTTTTTCTGATTTTTTCTAAATTCCATTCAAAAATCACTTCTAATATTTTGAGGCCAGAAATGAATCAAGTCAATTTTTGATACCTTGTTTTGAAGTGAAACGTATTCCAAGTAGGACATTCGGAAACGAACGAAACAAATTGCAGTCAGAAGGCTATACGGCAGATAGGGCAAAACTTCCCATCCACTATTTTTCAAATAGTTTTTAACTGGTCGCCCAACATGAGGTCGAATATTATCATAATGGAAAATTGTTGACTCGCTTGTGGTCGCATAATCTGTTTTTCATTCAATTATCTCTACAAACGGATCAATTGTATTCAGTATAAGTCTCCCATGATAGTTTCATCCAGTTTAACAACTCATAGTAGGTGGCACTCTTCTGAACCTATCATATACAGAGTATTATTTTGGTGAATGTTTGTAGGGATGTGTATTTTTTAAATAAATACATGTTTTATTTGGCATTTATACCCTACTCCATCATAGGTGGTTGGGTTATTACGCTCTTGCGCTGATGTTTATAACACACAAAATTATTCATCTACGACCCACATTAAATTACACCAATCAGCTTTTAATCATATTACAGGTCGAAATTTTCAAAATAATTTAATGAAATTTGGCACATATGTCTTTTATAGTCCAGGGACGATGCTTATAGAAATTTATTATGAACGAAGCATTATTTCACCTAGCCCCCATACAAATGTCCTCAATGAATAAGGATTTAACGATAATAAATTCCTTAAATATATAAATATTTAAATGAAATTTAGTATATATAGGTTTTATATAGATAAAAATCTATACACCATGAAGATTGGTCTATAATTGACCATAGCTTCCATATAAATCCCACTTCCGAAAACATCTTAATATAAATATCTGAATTTATTAATATAAGCAAATTTTAATTTAACTAGTTTGCAATTTGTATTATTGAAGTGCCACTGTTAATCTATTACTCCCTGTTAACATTAAAGGTTAGAATACCCTTGCCCAATTGAAAGAAATATTAATTCTCATTTCTTTCTTTTGTCTCATAAAAATCCCACAATTATAATTATTCTATCTCTTTATAGATCGATTTCATTTGATTATTCCCAAACTCTACCCCTCTACCACATCTACAAAGGAGAATTATAATATTATTACAAAGTTTTACATAAGTAAAAGTCATAGTGCCAAATTTTATCCCAATCGCCTTATAATTTATCATAAGTCCCATATAAAGCCCACTTCCGGGAATCATCCTAAAACGCATAATTATCATAATATAAAGCATACATATATTTCATAGAAATACACAAATCCTTTGATGTGCAAACAGACTGGTGAAGAGTATCATGTTAAATTAGGTGTCTTAACATCATTTAAGACGTTGAAATTGCAATGATAGGCTCAAGGACGATGATTATTATTAAATATTTGTCGAAGAATAATTATTAATAATTAATATTTTTTTACTCATCAATAATTATTTCAATTCATATTTAAATTATTAGTTAAATAATAGCACCCAGCAAAAATAAATAGCAGTAATTTTTAAGGAAGTACTTTTTCATTACTTCCAAAGTAAGTGTATGATTTCTGCTACTTAAGAAGTTATATAAACATCATCCAAAGATGTTAATAAAAAGTGATACAGATAATTTTTTTTTTTTTTTTTGATATAAAAAGTTGAACATTTACAAATAGTTGAACATTCAAAAATACTTTTATGCATAATTTTTTGAATAAAAAATATTTGGTTTGTATAAAAAATAATTTTCTTGAATTGATAAAAAAGTGCATAAAAAATCAATTTTACATGACATCGTGAACATGACTTCTTACTCAGCGAATAGGTATCAAAAAAGAGAATATCTTAAAATGACAAGCCTATGATAAATTTATTGGAAATGATTCGAACTTGCACTACTTCTGGATCACAAGTTTGGGATCTTATTGACTTCTTAGATGTTCTTCTTTTGCTGGGTAGTTATGCGTAGCTAATATTTATGTATTATCCAATATCTATTATAAATAAAAATATATATATATATATATATATATATATATATATATATATATATAAAGTGTTTATGTTATTGATTTTGAAGATGGTGATAATAATTTTGGGTCCTTGAACTTAAGTACTTCTTAAGAAATCTAGTAAATGCCTCAAATTCCAGCTTTTGAGTAATTATTTTAATTCGGTGTATTTATTTCTGGTACACGAGTTCTATATGAATATATACAATATGTTTTTAAATAATTCTGAATTCTTCTAAAATATTATGGATTCACAAAATTGTTTTATCTAAATTATTGATTTATTATCATTGTTTTTATTTTTTTTTTTTTCCACAACACTTTTATTTAAAATACGATATTTATTGTTAAACGATAAATACAAATTGTGTTGTTTTCTTTTTCTTATACGTTTCTGTATTGCTATGAATGAATATGATGAATATACTCGTAACATAAGTTAACGAACTATTTATTTGTTTCAAAGAACTTATTCATTGAGTGAAGCTTCTTCTTTCTGAAATCAAAGTATTAGTTCTTTGAATCAACGAATTTTACCTTGAATCACTGTTTTTAGGTACACCATATTTTATGTTTTTTTTTTAACTAACGTACAATTTCATTGAATGAACGCACTAGTTCTTTAAATTCAACAAACGTGTTCTTTTATTATTAAAAATATGAATTGATTTACTTATTTTATTAAGTAATAAATTTAACGAATCGTTTCAACAATCCTTACGTAAGTGCGTTAAGTATTTCAATGAATATTTTCTTTGAAACAACGAATTCGTACGTTGAATCAAAGAATTTTTCGAAAAAATCAACGTACTTCATTTTTTCAGAATGACTGGTCCGCGTCACCTTCTTTTCATTGACTGCTTCAATTTAAACAAACTTATCTAGCTTTTTTTTAAGAATATATTCAAAAAAGGTATTCAAAATTTCAAAGGACTAACTAATTAAATTTAAAAACGAAAATCATATTTCATGCACATATATACTTTTAACAACAAGAGTAATTTCGAAATACTTATGTAAATGTAAATGATCTTTAAATTTATCTGATATATGTACTATGTAAGTCCCTTTAAACTATTTTATATTCTCTGCTTGTTAAAAGGACCATGTTATTAAATTCATATTATTAAATTCATAAAGTAAAAACTAAAAAAACTTTTCCTTAAAATGTATTACACAATTAAAACAAAATCTTATCTATTAATAGCTCATATTACACATTCCCTTAGAAATATAATTTTACATTAAACCTGAAATCTCCAATTACAAAATGATAAATGAAAGTCATTCAATTAAGGATTTACTTATGTTGAATAATAAACCCTGTTAAATTTGATTCAAACACAAATCATATTGCCATCCATTAATGAGGGAGGATGATGATTTAATACACCGGTTTTATGTTAGTCCTGTACAGCAAACGAAATTGAGGAAACGGAAACAACCCTTTTTGCATATGCCAGTAGAATCAAAATCTATGACACGTGATAAATGACCGGTGTTAGCCAAATTAATTGATCAAATCCGTATGTCTGTCACATTTCGTAACACCAGCAATAAATGGAAACAAAAAAAAAATGTTGGTCAGATTAAAAAGCAAAAAACGGAAAATTAAAACACTGATACGGATATGGATGCCATTATAAAATCTACATTGGGAAAACAGAAAAATTGAAATTATTCACAACAATGTTTAAAAAACAGATAGAAACAACAAATTGAAAATTGTAGCCAAAAGGCAATAACAGGAAGAAATGATTTAAATTTTGGTTTTGCAACGGGAAGTGTGTGGGTGTTATATAGATTTGCATATGTCATGGAAGTGCCAAAATGGGTGTTTTATTGACTCCCTTCTTTATTTTTTTATTTTTTCGTTAAGAGTAAAAGTACAAACAGAGGGACAGACATATGCTAGAAGATGTGATTTTTTATAAATGTTTGAACACCAATCGTATCTGTGTCATCCGTTATAGCTTAAGGATAAATGAAATTGATAGACAAACAGCATATGGATGAATGGACGGACAAATATAGAAACTCTCATATTAGGTGAAGGTACTGGTATTGACTTTCTCTTCGTATTATCTACACAAATCAAACATACATCTACAACATGGAAGTCCAATCAAAAACGGAAATAGGAAACCACATGGATTTTATTAAACGTACAGTATTGAAGAAAATTATAGATATCTGTCAAGGATTAGGTTAAGTGTATAATCATCAAAAAGAGCTTTAACCACCACCCTACATTACGACTTTAAGAACACCCATTTTATATGTATAAAACCCTCTGCAATTACAAAGGTAAATATATAATAATTCTGTTGCACGGAATTTCTCAGCCAATTCGGATGTACGTAATGTGAAGAACTAAGCGTATAAACGTTTTTGTTTGAATAGACTCCGGTTTTCGCGATAATATAATATATAGAAAAAAGCCTGAACTTCCTTTCTAATGAAGCTTTAAATGACTAAAAGTAATTCAAATTCATTTATTATCTCTTTAAGCATTAACTGCGCCACATCTTAAACTGTAATTCAAATGACATTAAGAAATATTTAAGAAATGTAACAGATAATAAGAATTAGTTGATCAAATAAAAAATTTTGTTTTTATTTTTATTAAAATTTCACTAATATTACTGAATTATATTTTTCCACTTCACTGTTTATACACAACATATGAGTGTTTGTGTGGGTGTCAAGATGGCAGGAGGTAATTGTCAATATAAAGATGGTTGAGTGTATGTTTAAAACCAGCAGGATGTGATTGAGGTTTTTACAGGATTTCTGGTATTCTCTAGATAGAGGAAATGCTCGAAATTATAAAATTGAAATCGGAATTACAAATTAACACGAATCTATACTTTCTCACATACTCCTACCCATACACACAAACTCATATATTAAAAAAAAATTTATTTGGATATATTTTTATTTGGAAATATATCCTTTAAATTCATATCTATATATCTATGTGTATAAAATGTGTAAACTACTCATGTTCAAAACAACTAAATAGAGTACAAGTAGTACTAAATTGTGTCGATGAAAACTGTTTGCATTTGAAATTTTTTACACACAATAGCTTACATATTTAGGACTTTCAACATATGCTTACAGTTCTTGTAATAGCACCTGAACTAGTGATTATAAAATAATCAGATAAAATCATTGGACCCTTCATAGTATATCAATCCAGTAAAAAGTTCTAAACTTAAAACTTACTACATTCAGGAATTTTAAAAATAATTCTTAAGTATAAAACGATTTGTAAACTTTTTAAATTTGACATTAGAAACAGAACTGTAGGGTTCTATTACTGCTGGTACAATGTTTACTCTGACAGTCACTTGAGTTGGATTAATTGCATACGCAACAAATGATTAATTTTCGAACATTTTCAATTTGAGGATTAAACTTTTTGTTTGATGAGATGCAGATACTCGTACAACTACAAACAAATGAGTATAACATGGTGATATAACTCTATTTGATACCCAGTGGTAAAAAGACGTGATAAAGAGCCCTTCTAGAAGGCCTTTTTTAAAGCCAGAAGAGCTTCTTTCTGTATTCCATTCTGAAGAAGTGCTACCAACAAACCTTCTGAGGAAAAGCTGTCAGCAAGTTTTCTGCACTATTTAATAAAATATTTTTCTATGTATATAAAATAACATTTTTTTAAATTTAATTGTAAAAAGTTTAAAACTTTAAAAAAAATCCATACTAAAGACATATTTGAACTTTTGACAAAACATCTTAAGTCTAGATAAGACAATTTATCCAAAAATTTGTATTTTCATAGAAATTGTTTTTTTTTTTTTTTTTAATTGTTTAACTCTCCTGAAAAAAATTTAAGTTTTTGGAATTTCTACTTTTAATTTTGATATTGTTTTTGTAACGATTTTTGATTTATTTTGTTTTTTCTTAAAATAATCGGTCTTCCCTTCTAAGAGAAGGGAATTAAGACGCTGATATTTGTAATGCATAGCAAAAGCTACCCAATACCCGATCGATTGGTATACTTTACCAGTCGACTCAGAATCACATTAAATCGACCTAGAACGATGTCTGTCGGTCCTTCTGGATGGCTGTACGTGTAAACCTAGTACACAAAGTACAGTTCGCAATTTTAAAGATAATTCAATGAAATTTGACACGTGAGATTTTATGACATAAGGACAAAACCTATTGAAATTGGTGGTGATCAATCCATTATTTCACCTAGCCCCCATAAAAATGTCCCCCCGGAATAGAGTTTAAACACTCAAAAATACCTTAAAAATAAGAATATTTTAATGAAATTCCGTGAAAAGAAGTTCTATACAAGTATCATTCTTTGTACCAGATAAAATATAAACCCCTGTTCCGAAAATCATATTGATCACGAATGTTAATATCAATTTAATATATATAATACAAATAATTTTATGTAAGTAAAAAAAAAACATTGGGTTTTTAATATGAACCAACTTCCAGGAATCGCCCTAAAGTGCATAAATTCATCCAGATATTAGTATCAACGCATTATTCTGTATTTGTATATTCTATTTTGCATTTAGTAAAATTGGCTACAAGTGTAATATAAGTCCCCTTCCAGAATTTTTATGCACGTACACAATGGTGTAGGGTATCATATAGTCGATCTTGACCTACTGTATCTTTTTTATCGTTTATACATAGATTTGTTGTTAAAAAAAATACAGATTCTTACTATCCTTCGAAGAGAAGGGATGTCGGAAGTTTTATCAGATAATATAGAAGGCACGGACGAGGCATTCTCGAAAGTCTCACTATTTAAAGCTTGTTAGCATGAGCAATTCCATCTTAAAGAAGCTGTAAATAGACCTTTTAGAAGGCCTGCACGAATGAGGCCTTGACATTTTTACCGCTGGGTTATGATTTGGCAATTACTTGTATGTGTAGACATGAATACTTATCTCTATAGGAAAATCTATAACATTTGCATATGTACAAATGAATATATTTAGTTCATGAAATGATTTCTATTTTAAAAGGATTTGTGGTTATTAAATATTAAAATTGACTTGAAATGGGAAACAATATAAAACTCAATTAAAATACGATCTAATTGCATTTAGTAAATTATTATACATCAGGGATGTAAAATGTAATGTTTAAATTGTATCAACTAGATCTTAAAATATATAATTTACTAAAAATAAAATTTATAAAAATTACAATTAACAATGGAAAAATTTAAAAAAAAAATTCAATTCACTTGATGATCAGAATTACCGAAGAATTCCCTATTTATGACTATTTTATCAATTATTTTAATTCCACTGTTTATCAATTATTTTAATATTATAAAAACTTTATGTCAGTATGTCCCCGAATATTTAGGAGTATTATATGAGGCCTCATGTCATTAAAAGAATAAAAAGCAATAAGGAAAAAAAATTACTTACTTTTAACTAATCTAAGATTATTTGAAGCCTTTCTGCTTTATTAGGGCTGCAATTTGGATGATTTTTCGCAATAATTCTATTGAAAACTAAAATTGAGGTCAATCTAATTTGGTACAAATTAATTCAAGATATTGGTGTATCCTTGTACTTTTCATGTTCGAATTGTATCAAAAAAAAAAAGTACAATTGTACCAACTTTGACATACCTGTTATACATCATTTCATTAGAAGATTTTAGAACAAAAAATAAAAAAAAATAAAAAATAAATAGAAAATTTAAAGATTCGAAAAATCGAAATTTTTGGTTGATTTTCTATTGATCCTTTTCTTTAACTATGTATTTTAAATAAGAAATATAAGCCAACAGAAATGTAGTTTTTTTTTTGCATTATATCGTCTCTAGTTTCCTTATAAAATGCAACTTTAGTTTCTCAAATAAAATATCGAAACATAACTCATTCGAGACTTTTAAGTTTTTTTTTTTATACCTTACACCACCATAGCTTGTGCTGATGTTTGTAACGCATAGAAAAAATTATCCAACACTCACCTTCAAGTATACCAATCGACTCAGAATCACTTTTAAATTCATCTAACGAAGTCCGTGCGTCCATCAGTCCTTCTGGCTGTTCTGGTAAACCTTGTGCACAAAGTACAGATGGCAATTTTAAAGATAATTCCATAAAATTTGCCACGTGGTACTTTTATGATACAGGGACGAAAACTATTGAAGTTGATTGTGATCGGTCCATTATTTCACCTAGCCCCCACACAAATGTCCCCACCAAATGGAGTTTAAACACTCAAAAGTGACTTAAAAATAAAAATATTTTAATGAAATTCGATGTTCTGTACAAGTACCAAATCTTCAGTTTTTTGTACAAAACATATGAAGATCGATCCACAATTGACCATAGCTCCCACATAAACCTCTCTTAAGATAATCACTTTAACGTGCATAAATCTCACACGAATTTTAGTATCAAGTTAATATTCGATATACATAAATAAGTTTTATGTAAATAGAAACAACATTATCAAATTTTATGAGAATCGGTCTATAAGTTACCATAGTTCTCATATAAACCCACTTCTAGGAATCGCCCTAATGGGCATAAAATAATCGAGATGTTAGTATCAACGTATTATTCTGTCTTTGTATATTTTATTTTGCATTTAGTAAAATTGGGCACAGGAATAATAAAAATCTTCTCCCAGAATCTTTATGCTCGTATATATAGTCGGTCGGACCGACTATATCTTTCTTTCTCCTTTTTTTTTCTCTAACGTCTCTATTTTAGCTTCTTTCATAAAATATCGGTTTTTAGTACGAAATATAAGTAATCACCAATTTCTCATCCTTTTCGCTCTATTAAAGTTTAATTTAATATATTAATTTTTGTTCGAAATACAAGTGGTCACAGATTTTCATAATTTTTTTCTAGCGCCTCTACTTTTTTTTATAAAATTCAGTTTTAGTTTCTGATATAAAATATCGGTTCTTATTGAGAAATTACTCGATAATAGAATTTTATTCTTTTTGCTCTAGCGGCTCTGCCTTGTAAAATATATTTCTTTTTCGTAAAGGTTTTGGTAAAGGATATAAGCGATCGCACATTTTCATCCTCTTTCTTCTATTGTCACTAGTTTCCTTTTAAAATGCAATTTATTTTTAATAATTCAAATTTATATTTAAATATAGTTAGATATGAAGGTGACTTTAATAAAAAAAGTCCCTTTAAAACTCATACTTTTTTCTGCTACCATTATTCTTGCAACATCTGACCAAACATCATTACAAGTAATAAATAATATAGAAATCATAACATTTAACTTCATACCTTAATGAAATGTAATCAAATAATTTCAATAAAAACAATTTGCAATTTAACAGCAATTGCTTTTATGGGTCTCTAACATAAAATGAATATAATAACTGCAATTGCAATAATGGTAGAGTAAAGGATTTTTACTGCAAAACAAAGTGCAATTGCAATTTAATTGAGTGCAAGCCTAAACGTAGACTATAAAATATATTATTATAACTGAATATGAACATATGCAATGACTTTTGACCAGTAGCCATGGCAGACAGGAACACAAGTTGTACACTTTAAAATGGAAAATGTTCAAATGCATAAAAAGAGTTATATGATTTGAGATTATGGGTAAAACGATACGTATTATGATGTTTTTGTGGTATTTTAATTTACATAACAAAAAATAGAAATTCATGAATATTTGAACAATTTGGTAAATGTTATTGTTGTTATAAAGAATAACAGGGGCATAAGGGTTTTACACTGGGGAAAAAATTATGGTTTAAAGACTATTTTCCCTTTATCAAGTTTTGTAAGTAGCGAATGTCATACGAGATAATATTTTAACAGCCCGGTAATTCTCTTAGTATGATACCTAGAATTAGGCTATGAGTGATTCAACAAAAAACATATAAGATCTTGAGAATTTGAGCAACAGTCGAATTTTTTGCATGTATTGACCTCAATTTCCATTCCTTTAAAACTCTATTTGTTTTTCTTTTTCCTTTTTATCAATATATGAAAAAAACATTTATAAAAGTCTGATTATCATTGTCATCAACATCATAATCATCAGCAGCATCGGTTGTACGACCAATGACTACTACATGCATACGCACGACTATAGGCAAACAATGGATGTTTGAAAGTTGCAGCAAGTGCATAATGGCTTATTGCATGTGCCACTTGCTGTTTTGTAGTAAAAAATACATCTACGTGCATAAACGAATATATATGTATACCTACAAATACTTATATTCTGTGGCATTTAATTAATTGTTCAATAAAATTAATAAACATTTAAACAGAGTGCAATGAAAAAGACAAGCTGTAAGTAAAACTAACACAAAAAAATTTGAAGAGAAAACCATCCTACCCAATATGAATATAATATAAAAACAAAAAGATGATGTTGGTAATGATGATGCCAACCGTAACCGAAAAAGAGCCATAAATGTTAAAGATGAAAAAATATAAAATGAGAAATATACACTACAACAACATGCACTTGATAGGATGCATACAACATTTTACATACAACTCAGGCCACACATTTGGGCGATGAAATGCAATTGTGCAACATTTATGGGTTGTAAAATATAACGACATTCTCATTTTTTTCTTTCTCATGTTTTTCTTTTTTTTTTTAATTTGTAAGTGGGGTATTCTTTTCTGTTGGTACTGCTGTTGTTTTTTGGTTATTTTATATATCCAAAGACCATAACATAAAATTCATATTATATTTTTCATTAACTACCAACCATCTCATATAAATGCTTACTATGCTACTGTTGGTGCAGCATAGTCCCCATCATCACCAATAAGCTTGGAAGGCCATTGTCATCTCTAGGCATATATACACCTTCTACTACTACCACTACATATCTATATTTAGTTTACATTTTAATAGGATACCTCGTTTGCATTGCAACAAAACCAGCCGTTGCACTCCATACCGAATTGCATGCAATTTTCATTGCATTTTTTAACCCCCCCCCCCCCACTCCTGCCTCAAGAGTGGCAAAATATGTGTGTAAAAAAAAAAGAAATAATAATAAAGAGAAACGAAAAAGTGGACAAAAATAAATTGTTTGTACTGCCACAAATTGTGTACATGGTTGCTGGGTAGAAAAACATTTCATAAATGACTTCATAAATATCAATTTGAAAATAATAATTGTTGTAAACAGATTTTGCATATTTTTGGACATTTCGATGACTGCTACACTTACCACATACTCCTTTATATGGTTCTAAAGAGGTATGTTGAATTATAATAGCTGCATACATACCTTCTCCTGTTTAACTATTTCGAAAATAGAAGAATATTTTATAATGGCATCGTTAAAATTTAAATGTTAATAAAAATGCCAATATGAAATCATAACAATTTGTTTGTTGTCGAAAACAGCAATTTTAGGGTCAATATAAAAATTGTGATTCAGCACAAATTGCCTAAAAATATGCATTACATAGTTGTTAGTTACTGAAACTTTATAAAAGTGACTGTTGGAAAAATTAATTGGAATGCAATTCAATATTACTTTAAATATTTTGCCAAGATATATACATTAGGGTGGCCCCCAAAATAAAAAGTATCGATGATCTCAGCTCAAATGAAAATTTACTTCATTCTAAGATACCGTTTCTCAAAGTGAGCTAGATCAAAATTAAAAAAGGTTTCTTTTTTTGTCTTTCGGATTTTTTTCATATTTCTGCTAAAGGAATAATATAGAAATTTAGTATTGCAAGAAAGGCCTATAAGACGAGCATTTAATGATTTAACAAAAGTTTTGGACCAGGTTCAAATGAGTCAGAAATTTAGCAATTTTTCACAAAAATTTAAATATTTGAATTTTTTACACATAAATATAAAAAAAATAAGAACAATACAATATAATCCTCTAGCAGTAATACCGAAATGATTTTTTCCGTTTTTTTAAATTAGACCTTGTTTGAATTTTATTAGATTTTTTCAAAACATTTTTTTTTTTTTTTTTTTTTGTCATATACAAATGAGATAGTAAATATGTACATTAAGGGTGGCTCCAAGATCAAAAGTGTCGATGTTCCCAGCTCAAATGAAAATTCGCTTGATTCTAAGATACCGTTTCTCAAAATTTTCATCCTGACATTATTCTTTCGTGCGCTAGATCAAAATTAACATAGGTCCTTTTTCGGGTCTTTCGGATTTTTTTTTTCATATTTCTGCCAAAGGAATAATATAAAAATTTAGAGTCGTAACAAAGGCCTTTAAGACTCGCATTTAATGACATAACAAAAGTTTTGGACCAGGTCCAAATGAGTCAGAAATTTTGCAATTTTTCACAAAAATTTGAATATTTGAATTTTTACACATAAATATGCTCTCTAGCAGTTACAACGTGCAACGGAACACAGCAAGAAATTACTCTATATATGTAACAAATTGTAAGACAGGGTTACCAGATTTTTGCGAATCATATCCCCAAATGGCAAGTTTTCATCCCCAAAATTCCCAAAATAAATCCCAAAAAATAATACCTTAATTTTAAAGATAGTACAAAGCTATATTTCCATTTGTTAGTACTTCAATACACTTCTTTTGTATATATGCAGATTTGGGCAGGTAAATTTACCTAAATAGTCAGTAGTGAAAAAGAAAATTTCTTATGTGTTTTCAAAAAAAATTAGATTTTATAGAAATCTTAGCATTTGCATCAATAAGTAATTCACGATATTTTTATAGTTAATACAATAAATAAATAGAAGATATTAAAGTATGATTAATTAAGTTCCGTTGCTTTAATTATATTTGATATATTTTCTTTTAAACAACCATTTATTGAACAATGAATCATCAATTTTTTAAATATTACCCTCAAAGCCAAATCGTACAATAATCATTTTCAAAATTATGTTTTTTTTTTTAATTTTTCTCAAGTTAAAAATACAAATTATAAAAATAAAATTAAAATCCCCAAAAATCTTCCAAAAACCCGTAAGCCTTAAAAAACATCCATAATAAATTTCCTAATCCCCAAACCAAGGATTTCCCGCCCGGGAATTCTCGAACCCCTAACAAATACACTTCTTACCATAATTTTTGTGGGTAATTTACTTAAACTTAATTTATTTCGTTGTTTCTTAATAGAATGAAGTATTAGATATCATTAGAAAGCTTATAAAAATGCGCATATTAGGATGCTAAACTCGTTTAATTTATCCTTAAATAGAAACTTTTGTATATAAAGAAAAAATCGAAAAAAAAATTCAAACAAGGTCAAATTTAAAAAAATTGAAAAACCAGTCTCGGTGCAACTGCTAGAGGATTATATAGTATTGTTTTTGGTCTTATTTTTTTAAATATTTATGTGTAACAAATTCAAATATCCAAATGCTTTGTGAAAAATAGCAAAATTTCGGACTGGTCTAAAATTTTTGCTATGTCATTAAATGGGCAACTTAAAGACCTTTCTTACGATACCAAATTTTCATATTGTTCCTTTGGCAGAAATACAACCCCAAAAGAGAACGTTTTTTTTAATTTTGATCTAGTTCACGAAAAAATGACGACACTTGCTCAAAATTTGATAATAGTCTATTAACAGGTGGTACTTGATGGGAATAGTGTTGCATTTCATATAACTACGAGGGAAGCTCAAAAAGTCACGTACTTATTGATCCACTCTCGTATATGACTAAAAATAAATAGATAACTTTTGGCTATACTCGGAGTGATTTAAGCAATATAAGATATATGATTAACTACCATTTGAACCACATATGGTAATACAAAGGAATATAATTATTGAACAGATAATATACAAGTATCTTTTTGACTAATGAATACTTTTCTCTATTATTTTGAATAAAAAATTTATAAAAAAATATTTTTTTTTTTTGCAAAATTTTTTAACACGTCTTATTTTAATACATGATAAGATGGAATAAGAATATGACAAAATGAAATAATAATATGATAAGAATGGATAACTATATGATAAAATGAAATAATAATAATAATAATAATAATAATAATAATATGAAGAATGGCATAACAATATTATAAAATGGAATCATAATATGATAATGTGTAATATAATAACATCAATATAAGAACATCAAATTATAATTTGATAGAAAGTGATAATGATGTAGTAAGATTGTTCAATTATATGTAAAACTAGAATCATAACATGAAAAAACATACCATAAAATCGGAAACCATATGACAAAATGGAATCATAATAATTATTACTTATATTTTTCGCTGTGATTTTATGTTCAAATCATAATAATATGTTACTCTAAGACTATGGTCACTACAACTATATTTTTTCTCTGCGCGTAGCTATATCCCTCCGGTTCGTCTAACAGTTGAAAGCAGGATAGGTTCCAAACAATCTTGCCAGTTTTGTCTAATTAAGGCTCAATCTCGCCTTTTTATTTTGCTTTCAGCCTCAAAATTTTCGTTTTTGTTTTTAGCTTTTTTTTGGACTAGAATAGCCTTTTCTGCCTTAAAAGAAGGTAAAAAGGCTACTTTAACAACGAAGAAAATAATTTCTTATTTACTATTACTAATTTTATCTTTGCAGAATCATCCATTTAAGCATTTTTGTATATTTATTCGCACAAAAAATCTAGAATATTTATTTTTAATAATTTCTCCAAATAAAAGTGTCTTAGCTAGTTTTCTGGAGTTACTAAGTCGATAATTAAAATTATTTTTTTATATACTTCATCAGCATTAGAAACCATTTATGAAAATAATTTAAAAAAGATATTATTAATAAGAAAAATCACACAAAAATTTAGAAATGCTCAATCAAAAAGGAATTATAGTTCAAAAGTAATAAAAACATCACTTCAAAATATTAGGTAATTTTTCATATGAAATGTAGTGCTAATTTCTATGCAATTTTTTGGGCGATTGTTCATTGAGTCATTTTGCTGGGTGTTATTTATAAATTTATTACAATTTCTTTAAAAAAAAGTATTATATTTCAGTTTAGTCTCTTTTTTCTTATCTTCTGACAACACTGGTTCCGAACATGGAACGATGGAGCATGAATACTTTTTTTTTTTTTTTTTGTTGATAAATTTTTTTCTGTTATTGTTAAAATTAGTTCACATTCATTTAGAAACAATTTTCAAGTGTTAAACAATTTTCATCACAGAGGCACCCTACTTTGATGAGAGGTCTTTGGGGTCTGTTAACAAGGCTATAGAGCAATTCCATTTCAAATTTAAAAAATGTTGACCCTTGGTCATCGATTTGGATAAAATTTGGTGCATATGAAATGAATTTTATTAATTTTTATGTCAAATCTATAGCTTTGAAGGTGATTTTTTTTAAATAACTATAACTTTTGTTATATAAATGATGCCATAATAATTTTTTTGCAGTGGATTTGTCAAAGCTTGTACTTTAAGATGTCATATACAAATTATAAAATTTTCATAACATAACTATTTTCCTAAAAATTATCTTTAGAGACTTGTATTTGAAAATTAATTGTTATTATATATTTTTTGGTAGGAAGCCTAACAGTCTTCATTTAAAAAAAAAAAAACAAAACTTGTATAAATTAAACATTGAAATTGATGAAGAATACTGAAATATTTTATTTATTTTTATTTATTTTTTTATTATCATTAGTCCCTAGGGCATAGAATAAAACTAGAAGTTTATTATAAGAAACATTATAAAATAAATAATAAAATAAAATATTTTGAAATTGTTGCACCATTTAATATTTATTTTATAAAATTGTTATTTTCCCAATAAAAAAAACAATTGTTAAAAATATATTACATTTTCTAAAAATGTATAAAATTTATTAAAAAAAAATATGTTAAAATTTAACCTGGGAAAAAGATTTCATTTGGCACAGCAAAGGTGTAAAATTTGTTCACCATAGGAAAATTTAAATTTTTCACAGAACTTTGCTACTTCCACATTATCAAAAAAAAGATTATACAAAATTTTTCAAAAAAATTAAAAGAAAAAATATTGAAAGAAAAATAAAAACTAAATTAAATATAAAATCATTGTATTACCGTCTGAATTATTCCCTATCGAATCTTTTTAAAATACTGATAAAATAACAAATATTTTATATTTCAAAAGTATTAATACTTCTCGTCATAGAATGTCTTAGGAATTTAATGAAATTTCAAAACAATTTTAATTTTACCAAGTTAATTGTCTAATTGTATTATTGTTAAATGGAAATGAATATTAAATAAGTTGCGCTTCGAAAATATTCACTTTTATAAAAGAATTATTTAGTTGAGAGTTTTTTCGCTGAAAACACAACATATTTCAGTTCTTTTGAGACACATGTCTTATACAAGCAATGAAACTGTAAAGAAATATATATAAATGTTAAAGCCTCAAAACTTAACTGAGGATTTTAAAACGATTAATAGAGTCAATTTTAAATGTTTTCCAGTATTAGAAAGAATTAATTAATAAAGTAAGATGAAGATAAAATGCAAACAAAACGATAAGAAAAACTATTTGAATTGAAACTTAAATATTATTATTAATTTATTTTTGATATGAAAAACTAATTAACCCGAAAATCTGAGATGTAGTATTTTTAAATTAACTTAGAGTAGGTACTTATTTTGTTTGTATAAAATATTTAAAATTGTTGAAGATGCATCATGCTTTAATACTATTTTATTTTATTTATTTATTTTTTAATAATTATGATGTCGTTTGATATTCTTTATAAGAAATCAGTGCTTGTTTCTTTTAATCTAAGTTTTTAAAGAGAAAATTTCAGAGTGGTCAAAATTCTTTAAATTTCAAGAAGAATTATTCTATAACACAACTTTATACCACCGATATTAATTATTATTCTAATGAGACCTGTCTCTAAAATATTTGATTTTTTCCCCACCCGATTAAATCCATCCTCAAAAAAGATGGGAGTATATTAGGTTTATCGTTCCTTGTGTGTAACATATTGAAATATTCGTCTAAGACAACAAAAAGTATATATATTCGGAGTCCTTTTCAGATTCTAAGTCGATCTATCTATGTCACTCTATCTGTTCATCTACTGAAAGCTGTATATAATAGATTATTAAATAACTACTGAATTTCGTATTATTCAGCAGAATTGTGTGCTGCAAGTAAAAAAAGATATATATAGGTAAAATAATTTTCACGGCAGGCTTTACAAAAATGTTTGTGAATTGCATAGAATTAAGTAAAATAACAGAATAAACTTACTTTGTTAACTAATCAAATTAAACCAAAAAAAAAAAAAAAATCCTTAATCCTACTACTTTAATGTTTAACTTGTTAATCCTTGAGATATGCTTTAGGTTTTATTTAAAAAAAAGTCCTCTTTTTATGCTACTGCCTAACATCTTAAACATCATAAACAGATTTTAAAATTTAATGTCATCTTCAAATAAAAACAGAAACAACAACAATAAAGAATACGTTAATATTTTGTTATTAATGAATGCTCAAAATGTTCATTTCTTTTTCAAGTTTCATTCAAGTGTTTAAATATTAAAATTGAAAATTGTAATTGTTTTCATTTATGGTTGACAAGATTATCAAATGTTTATAACATTTTCCATTTATTTCTCTGGGTATGTATGTGTGTGTGTATAACTGTAAATATATATGAAATTATCAAATATGCCTTGTAGGCTAATTTTAATCTAATAATCGTAACTTGCAACACAGCCACAATCTCAAAAAGGCTACAAATGTCTTTTTTGTTTTTGTGTTATTTAAATATTCAAATATAATATTTTTCAGCTCTCATCTTTGTACGGGGCAAGAAAAAAACAATGCATTACAAAATTTAAATGAAAATGAAAATGAAAATCAAAAGAAACAACAAAATAAATATCCTTACAAGAACTTACTTACTTGTTGTGTGTATTAAACTAAACAAACATACATACAAGTACGAATACAAAACGTTAACGTTTGTATTTATTATGAAATTGGCAGAAGTTTTGTTTTATTTATTTTTTTTTTTTTTTTTTCATCATAAGAGTAATCATCAGAGAGGGTGTTGCAAATGACACTTGACACAAACGTTTTGAAAGTAAATATAATTCGTCATAAAGGCGTCATATTATGCCAAAGGCTATAAACGACAAAAGGATAATATAATATTTAATAACAAAATGAGGGTGTTTTTATTTGGTACAAGTCGAATGTATTGTCTGCTCTATACATAGAACAAATGTTATAAAAAATATTTATGTGAAAGGTTAAAAGTTGAGAGTGAGTTTAAAAATGTTTACTTTAGATTTTAAGTTATTTGGGACATATGTAGTTTCTAAAATCTAGAAGAAAATTTTGTACTTTTAAAATTAATATTTGATAAGTTTTCGTTATAAGTTTGTATCAATTGGTATATGATTATGTAATGTATTTAGTAGACTTTTCTTCCTTTATTGTTTTATTTATCATAAATATGTTGATTCATAATGAAGTTACATATTCCATGACTAACTAACTATAACATCCTACTTACCATTTTAGTTGTAGACAGCAGTGATACATTTGAAATTTCCATTTAGTTTTATATAAATTTCAAAATATAATAAATTGTTTAAAAGTGCATAAAATCGTTCTTTTAACAAAAAGTAATAATTTTTTTCATACAAAATATATTTTTATAAACTTAATTTAATTTTTTTATTTTTTACATTTCACTAACTTTTTCCTTTTATTTTTCCATTTATTGTACAACATACGGCATAGAGTTGCTAAGTTCAAAATAAAAAAAACAAGGCTAAATTGAAAAGTTCAAATTGAATTTGAATTCAATTTACATGAATTCTTTTTCTATATGAATCTTTTTATGAACATGGTTTTTTTTTTTTTTTTTTTTTTGTTACAAATTCATTTCATGAAAAAAAAAATCAAGTTAAAATGTTCATGCAAGAGTTTTCGAAATGAGTTGAGTACAAATATTCTAGATGTTTTTAAATCCCTCAAATACGTTAATGTTACAAATATTTTATGTTCATATTTCATACATGTATGACAACAAGAAAAAAATAGACAAGCGAAAAAAAAAATTAAGCACTAAAGTACTTTCTTTAGAGTAAATTAAATTTGTAATTTGTTATATTTTTTTTTTTTTTTTTTGCTTTTTGTAATAGCAAACAGTAAAAAAACTTAAAGCTTTTAAAAGCATTATGGAATATAAAATTTAATAAAAAAAAATTATCAGTCTTAAGCATACCTTTGTTAGAAAAAAAATGAATTAAAGTAAAGCATACTTTGCGGATGATATTAATATTAAATTATTTTTAATAAAGTGTAGGTCTATATCTAAGTGCATACAAGCAAGGAAAAAGTATTGAAATTTAAAACTAAATTTCAAAAATTTTACAAAACTCTTTAATTTTATGGTGGAGAAAATCAACAACGTTAATTTTGCTGAAATACATTCGGACAGACAAAATAAGATCATCATATAGAATGGTATTCGTCAGTCTTCTAAAAATTTTAGTCATGATACCTTAATTAGGTTCTGAGATATTGTCAAAAGCAAAGGGCGAGTTTTTCAAGTTTTTTGCTTAAAAAGTAAGCTTTTGCATATTTCACCAAAAATTATTATTTTTAAAATAAAAATTTAAATTACTATTTTTTTAAAAAAAATTTGCATATAATAGATACAAAAATTAGTTTTCTTTACGATATATTAAAACAACCATAACAAAAATTTTCAAATCAGTTGATTGAACTCTAAAAAATCTTTAAAAAAGATTTTTTAAAGATTTTTTAGAGTTCAATCAACTGATTTGAAAATTTTTGTTATGGTTGTTTTAATATATCGTAAAAATTGTAAAAAATAAAGTCAGACATGTCAAATATGACTATCAAAATCTATTTAAGTATGTTTTTTATAAAAAAAAGAAATCTATCAGAGTTTCAAAATTAGAAAATGTAAATTTATGCATATCTTTACATATTTATATAAAAAAAAGCATAAATTTGTTGGTTTTTCTGAATGTTCATGATATTTTTGCATATTTCTGTGTATATTATCTCATATTTTCGTGCTTTTTCAAGTGCATATTTTAGTTTCTTTCCATTCATACTTAAACTTGCCCTGGTGATATGTAATACATTTAAATAAAATTGCTTAACTTAAAAATATTTAATTTTTATGAAAATGTTTTACTTACTAGAAAATACAATACAAAACAACATATCATTTATTATGGATCATCATAAAATTAATGATTATTAAGGTACCTTACGAAAAAAAAGTTGCAAATATAGCCCTCTAGAAATTAAGATTTGTATGTTCTGATATAATTCCCAAAACATTAAGTCTGAATGTTTCAATTTACGTGAGCTGGACCATTTTCAAAACACCTCTAAAAATACATATTTCTTTAAATAGCATTATAAAAATCTTCATTATAAGGAAATTAACTTCAAAATATCTTAGAGACATATTAATATATATGCATTTAAATAATTCTTACATCTCCTTTAATTCGCGAAATATCAAGATATTATTAACATTTCAGTGTTGCCAGTTTAGCCTTTTTATTTTGCTTTTAACCCCAAACTTTTCGTTCTAGTTTTCAACTTGTTTCTAGCATTTTTTTATTTTTAAAATTGTCTTAAAAAAGCTAAAATTTTAGTTTTTCAACTAAGAAAAAAATAATTTCTTATTTGCTTTTACTAATTTTATTTTTACAGAATCATCTATATTTTTATATATTAATTTGCACAAAAAATCGAGATTATTTAACTTAACAAAAATTTTCGCCTACAGCGCTTCATAATCAAGTATCTTCATAATAAATTATTGTAATTACACGCTGATATAGGGATAAATAACTCGAGAAATGACACGGTTATACGCCTTCTTGGGGACATAAAAAATCAGTTTTTAAAATTTGCAATACATCCTCAAAATTTCGAGTTATTTGAAAAAAAAAAATAATATTTTTTGATGTAAATATATTTCTATGTAATGTATTGGGCAGTAGAAGAGGCAGGCTTTTAAACGGTATGCATTTTTTATTTTTTGGTTAAACACCGACTATATGATACCCTACACCATTGTGTACGAGCATAAAAATTCTCGAAGAGGACTTATATTACATCTGTGGCCATTTTTGCTAAATATAAAATAAAATATAGAAATACAGAATAATGCGTTGATACTAACATCTAGATGATTTTATGCACTTCAGGGCGATTTCTGGTAGTGGGTTTATAGAATAGCTACGGTAAATTATGGACCGATTCTCATAAAATTTCGTAATGTTGTTTCTGTTTACGTAAAACTTATTTGTGTCGAATATTAACTTGATACTAACATTTGTATAGGATTTATGCACGTTAAAGTGATTATCGGAAAAGGGGTTTATATGTCAAATGTGGACTGATCTTCATAAAATTTTGTACAAAGATTGATGCTTGTACAGAATTTCTTTGTACCGAATTTCATTAAAATATTCTTATTTTTGTGGCATTTTTGAGTGTTTAAACTCTATTCCGTTAGATCGATTTAAAATGTAATTCTTAGTCGATTGGTATATTTTAAGGTGGGTGTTGAAAAATACCCCAATCAACTATGGTGTAGTGTATGAATATGGAAAAACACTTTTTCTTAAAATTCTTATTTCATATGAGATCGAGCGAGAGGGAATATGAACTTGTTTGTCTTCGAAATTCATTTTGGTTTTAATTTTCGTACTTCAAAGTAAAAACAAATCAAGACAATTAATTCAAAAATTGCCGAAGTAAAATTTTGCATGTAAACGTAAATGCAAGTTCAAAAGAAGAAAAATTTCAGAAAAAAAATTTGCTGTGTGTGAACTTGCACTTTGTAGGCAGACGTTATAAATTTTACTTAAAAATTTATTGCAATATCGTTAAGACAAATAGCAAAAACAAATGATAACAAAAAAAAAGAAAGTAAAATAAAATTATAATAATAATAAGTAAAAAATAAATTTTTAAATAAGAAGAATATTAATTTTTTTCTGGCTTTATTTTTTAGGGCATTTAGCTTTTTCTGACCTTTTTTAAAATCGAATTTAGCCTATTTTTTCCCACCTCCTGACAGCACTGGAAATATATATGTATATATTTCGGACATTTTTCAACATATATCGGAGTTTAAGATACCAATTAAAAGGCCTATTGATTGATACTATTGAAATTAACCCTTTAAAGGCAATATGGTAAAATTTATACATTAGGTTCCCAAAAGATTAAATCATCAATTTTTGCAAATAAGTTGTATGGAAGCATTTATTATACGTAAATATCAATGAATTGATGAAAAGTATAATAAACTCATAATCGAAAGGCTTTGAAGTTTAGTCATTATTTTACACGAATTTAAAACTTTTTGACAAGTTTCTGCTTCTTCTGACATTTATTATCTTAAATAACCACTTATTAGCCATAAAAATTAAATTAACCTATTATGGGCCGGTGATCCCAAAAATATTACTTTTGTTGCTTAAAGTTTAAATGAATACATATATTAACAGTACTGAATAAGACCATTTCAATAATGTTCCGAAATCTAAATTACGAGACCGGAAAAAGTTCTTTTTCATCAAGATAATGCACGAGTGCACACGTGTGCAGTCTCAATGGCAAAACTCTATGAATTGGGCTACGAATTGGTACATCATCCGCCATATTCTTCGGATTTAGCACCCAGTGACTACTTCCTATTTCCAAACCTAAAGAAATGGCTCGGTGGAAAGAGATTCAGCTCCAACGATGAAATTATTAACCAAACAAACGCCTATTTTAAGGACCTCGAAAAATCCTATTTTTTACGCAAAGTAAATGACGACACTTGCTCAAAATTTGACAGTAGTCTATTAACACGTGGTACTTGATGGGAATAGTGTTGCATTGCATATAACTACGAGGGAAGTTCGAAAAGTCACGGACTTATTGATCCGCCCTCGTACGATGGAAAATGTCTGAAATATTCAAACGTTAATGAAATATTCCAACGTTAATAAAATAAAGTCTTCATTTCACAAGAGCGAAAATTAATTTAAAAATTTTTTTTGCTGATTTCGTATTAGTCTATTGCATATTGTAATGTTTTCAACAAAAAGTTAAAAGTTGTGTACACAATTTATCGAAACCATATTTTTGGAGGTATTTTAAAAATGGTCCAGTACGCGTGAACCAAATAATTGAACCGAAATATTTTGGGGATTAGTTTATAACATATCAGTCTTTACTTTACAACATTTTTTGTCTTCATGCAAATCGATGCACTTGAATGATTATGGTATTATATCCGTTCAAATGTCTTTACTAAAATTTTCAAACTCAATTTTATATTTTTCTTCAGTTATAAAAATTGTTTTTGACTATTTAAAAATTAAATTTACTTTAAAATTCGAGTTACACAAATTATCTAAAAATTTGTAAAAAATTTTTATAAATTTGCTTGCAAAGCGTTCGGACGCGGTACAAAAAAATTTTTATTTAATTAAAAATTAATTTTTTATCCGAAAAATCTTGAATGTAATTTCTACAAGAATTTAAAGCTTCTGAAATAACCTAATCTACACAAAATTTTTCACTTTAAGTGGAGTAATATATTTTTTGCCAAATGCTTAAGATTCCCAAAGAATGTGTTACTTAAATTCATTCTACTTGTCGTCTGAAATATTTCTGCAAGCTTTTATGCTCTGACATGTGCACATAATAGTAAAATAATAATTTCCTTGATAAGTTTCACATAGGAAAAAATTCACCAATCACCAAAATAATTCATTCAATTAAAATTTGTTTAAATTTGCACCTCTCACCATAATGATTATATCAATTACTAATAACTGTAAAAATGAAAAACAGAAAAAATTTTCCAATTAAAAAATTTATTAAATCAATCAAGTAGGTGATTAAATGAATTAAAAATTTAAATGAGAAAAAAATCTTACTTGAATTTTATTTTTACTATTTCTTTTTTTTTTATTTTTGCTTAAATGTTTTAATTAATTTTTGATGTAGAATGAAACAACTGTGTTAGTTGAAAAATATAAGATAATAATTTTTCTGAGTAAAAGATCTTTTATAAAAAATTATTTGTGTTTTTATAAATGTCCATTCAAAGGCCTTCAACTGGATACTTAAATCTTTGCAATCAGATAAACAGTAAAACAGATGAACAGAAAAACTTTTCCAATTAAAAAATTTATTGAATCAATCAAGTAGATGATAGATCCAATGAACTAAAAATTTAAATGAGAAAAAAAAATCCTACTCGAAGTGCTTCAATATATTAACTAAATTTTGAAGTAAAATGAAACAATTAAGATAATAATTTTTTCTGTCCAGGAAATTTTATAAAATTATTTACATAAAAGAAACAAAAAAACTGACTTTATATTAAAATGTAGACAAAAATTAATAAATTTATATTCGTATATTTTAAAAAATTAATTTGTATCTTTAAACAGAGTTGTTTTTTAGCCGTTATATTTTTAATACTATACCATTAAAAAATTAAACTCTGAAAGTATTGAGTATACAAATAAGAGGCAAATACTCGGTACTCGATACTTAATAATCAATACTTGAACAGCACTAGTTTATATATTTAAGTGTTTTCAATTTAATAACTTTTTACTTGTCTTCATCCATAACGTTTAATAATTCCACTGAAATACAAAAGTCTTTAAATGTTTTCTTTCACTAGCAAAAGCATATATTCGTATATGGGCCATTATCAAAAATTTTTTATTTTAAAAAAAATTTTTTTCTGTTTGATGGCACATAAAAATCCATTTGTATACATATAAAATGACTCGAATGCACATAGAATCCTCGTGGAGAGGGTTTGTGCATAATTGTGGTAAAAAAATACGCATAATATCAAAACCTACTAAGTTATTCAAATAAAATTTTTGATATTTTTAATATGTAATGGTATTAGTGATGGTATTAGTTGGTTTCAAAGTAAAATTAAAAAAAAATCATTATAAGAAAAATAGCAATTTCATGATGTCAATGCGATTTAACTTAGCAATATCTCTTTTGACAAAAATGTCCCGTTTTCAACTATCAACAACATTTGACTTAAATTTAAGGACCCGATCAATTATATCTTTCGCTGAGAAATTGCAATTTGCTGTATAAAAATTCATAAGCAAAAAGTGCAATTTTAGAGTAATTTTCAAAAAGTTTATGTACTTTTTTTATTAAATTTATTTTTATTCTTCCTTCTATTCCACATGAAACTGTGAATGTACCTCGCGAAAAACAGATTTTTTAAAAAATTTGCGCTCTTGCTTTCCATGCTTTGACATTATCTACTGCTTTGACTATTTCGGGCATATCAAATAGATAGAGTGAAAAACACGCTTAATTACAATAGATATGAATTCGTGTTTCAAAATATGTATTTCGTTGAGGGGCGCATAGATCCCGCCCAAAAACCAATAAATTTTAAAAATTTGACTACCCCATATGTAATTGTTGAAGGCCTATATAACAACAAAGAAGTTGTAGAACTTATCCATGAAATCCAATTAGTTTATATAAAATCACATGGGATGAAAAAGTATAAATGAGCGAATGAGAAGCGTGGAAGAATGAGAAAAAGTTAATTAATTTTAAACACTTTTTCTAAGTTTTTGAACTTTGAGCAACAATCAAGGTCATAAAATGAATTTCTAAAATTTTGCACTCCATTAGTTTTAAGTCTTAGGAGCAGTGTTGCCAGTTTAGCCTTTTTAAGGCTAAATCTAGCCTTTTCATTTTGGTTTTAGTTTTAGTTTCTAGCGTTTTTTCTAGCCTTTTTTGATACTTAAAGTTGCCTTAAAAAGGCTAAAATTTTAGTATTTCAACAATTTGATTTTTACAGAATCATGCATCTAAGAATTTTTCGCAACAAAAAAATAGATAAATAAAAAATCGAGATATTTTATATTTTAGAAAAATTTTCGCTTGCGTCTCTTCATCCTCCACATTAAAAACAACTTAACTCATTATATGGTCTTAATTAATTATTTATTATAATTATTAAAAAAAAAACATTAACCTTAGAAACTAAAACAATATAAAAATAAATATAATTAAGAAAATTCTTATAAAAGCGAAAAATCACCCAAAAATTTGAAAACTATTAATCAAAAATTAATTATAATTAAAAAAAATGACAAACCTCTTCATATGAAATATAATTCAAATTTTTGTGGAGATTTTGTGTACGATTTTTCATTAGGTCATTTTGCTAACAGCGGTTCTAATTTTGTTTATAAATTTATTATATTATCTTTAAAAAAGAATAGCAAAATCTAATTAAAACAAAAAAGAGTTAAAAAAAAAACTATATTTGCTTTTTTCTGGCATTTTCTGACCTTTTTAAAGTATAATTTAACCTTATTTTCTCACCTCCTGACAACACTCTTCTGTAACCCATTTGTTTAACATGTAGTACCATTATTAAGGATTAAAACCAGTTTCAGCCAGGCTAAAAATTTTTGACAATGGCTCATATGAATTTTATCTTCAAATTTTTATCTTTTATTACGCTGTTCATGTTTTCATATATTGTATACTTGCTCAACTGGTCATCATCATAAAATACCAAACTGAACTGAACATGAAACTTTATTAGTAAAAAGAAATGGAAAAAAAGTCATCATAACATATATTTTCATTTTACTACATCGTACAAGTACTTTCCTTTTGTTATGCGAGCATTTTCAAATACAAGTGAGTATTTTACCTTCATAAGTATATTCGCTGTATGTTCTCGTATCTTTGGAGTTGATTTCAGGTAATTTTTATTTCTGCGTTTAACAAACATTGGTTTTTATATTTGTTTAACAATGTGGAACGTGGTCGTGGACTTGGACTAGTGATGATGAAAGTTCGCAGTATTTAGGTATGAATATGTTTTTTGCAAAAAAATGGCGCTCTTTCAATTTTGTCACATTAAAACAAAAGTGTTGATATGTTGAAAGTCTCAATATTATGATGATGTCGATGTCGTTGCCAATGTTTACTGCTGCTGTTCATATTGATGATGAAGTTGACGATGTTTTTACATGTTTCATGTTGTTTACTGTTTCTGTAAGTTTTTTTTTTTTTTGGGTCCAATTGTCATACAAAAATTGCTGTGAATAATAATTATCACAACGACGATGATGATGATGGTGATGTTGTTGTACAAAGTCATGTATGAATGGCTTTTGATGTCCATATTTCAGGATATTGCCAACGTCAACAACATTTAACATAAAACGCGTTTTATAATGAAACTTGATTTTTATTGGGAGTATGATGATCATTCAACATGTAAATGCTTGTAATGAAAAAATAAGTTTATTAAAGATTTTAGATTGAAATGCTCGACAGAGTTGGCTGTAAATTATCAGCTGCTTGTTTAAAGAGACAAAGTAATTATTTTTTGAGACAAATAAAGTGTACAAGCCTAAATTGTTCATAGTATTTACCCACATACTAATATAATAATTTAAAAATAATGTTTTGAATATTACCTTATATTGCTATAAAAAAAACTTCTTATTAAAAAAAAAAAAAAAAGTTTTTAGATAATTTTTAAACGTCTGTAGTTTAATCTCAATGAATACTAAATATTTGTAAACCTTTAATTTAATTTTTCTTTATAAATCATCCTTCATATATAATTTATTATTAAAATGTAGCATACATTAAGGTCAAGCTTGCCTACTTTAAGGCAAACTTTATTTACAATAAATGTTGCATACGTTAAGGTGTCTAAAATTATTTTCTTTATTTAAAAAATTAAAAAATAATAAAACTTTAAACAAAAACTCACTCACTGTACCTAAATGCAAACAAAACAAAAAGTTTTTTTAGAAAAGCAAAAACGCAAAAAAACACCTGTGGGGCTCAAAGATTGCCAACAAAAAAAGCCACCAAACAAAAGGCAATGAAAAAACAAAGAAATTAAGTATTTCCCTAAAAACACGCAAAACAATTATTCTTAACGTATCTCAGCGGAAACATTAAAAACCAATTCAAGTTGATGACAAAAAAAAAATCGAAGAAAAACACAGTGACACAATAGAGCCAACCAGCACAGATATATAGACTGACAAAAGTGCTTCAAAAATGAAGAAAAGAACACCCTCAAGAGTAGGTAGTAATAGTAGGAGGAGTGAGTAAATAAATAAATGGAATTGTAACTTACACCTGGCCTAAGGTTATAAAAACATAAGACAATTTGAATATTAAGGTTTTTTACTGTTTTAACTACAAGAAAATAAAAAGGTGGATCCATCAAAAAAATATAAGCAAGAAAAAAACCCTCTTGAAAGACAATCAACTAAATAAACAATTGTTTAAGCAAATACTAAGCAAAAGAGGAAAAAATATTAAAATTAAGGAGCAGCGCTTTCTGCGAGTATGAAATAAAACAGCGAAAAGAAAAGCATTGACATGAAAAATAATGTCACCCCTTGGAGCAGCTACAAATTTTGTTAAATTTTATTGCACCCTACAAATATGATGGGAACTATTAAAGTCTCAACTATAGTGTGAACTGTATTAGACATTCATTTTTTTTTTTTTTTTTTTTTTGTTATGGGGAACTGAATTTTTTCAAGATGTGAATTCACTATTTGAGATTCGATTACATGTAATAGCTTAAGGTGAAAGTTAACGAAATATAAAGTAAAAAGGGGAGCAATCGTCACTTTTTTTGTTTAAAGTGATCTCTCTTCATAACCGTAAATGATATCTATAAACTTTCTTTTATAGTAAAGGCTTAGATATGCTGGCTTTAATTTAATTATTTAATTTAATTAAATGGCGAAACTACCCCAAGCCGTGAGGTAATTTCGCCAAGTGATTGAGGCAGAATCGCTTGTCTATATATGAAGCTTCTATTTTAATACTGCAATTGAAAAAAGAAATCAAAAGTAATATTTTTAATTAAATTTTATGTTAGAAAAGCTTTACCCGGTGAGCTTTGCTAACTAACTAATATTTACTGGGCCTGTAAGCACTATTTTCTCTACAACAGTAAATATGCGGTAATAAATATTTAATTTGTATGTAGGGTACCATTCCACCTTTCATCTCATTTCTTTAACTTAATAAGAAAATTTACCCCAACAAATCTTAAGATAATATATATACGATAATTAAGATTTACTTTACATGGGGGCTACTATTCGTCCTTTTTCATTTTAAATGTGAATCTTGACAGACCTGTCCGGCCTATACTCATCTCAACTGCGGAGCTTGGTAAAATAATTATTACCACAAAATTTTAGACTTTCACTACAATAGTTCTTTAGATATACCGTATTTTGTTTGTACGGGGAGTACATTTCTCTCTGCTCCTATCGCAAAACAAAGCAGAGTATTTTAATTTCGTGGCTGACAGTATTACGAGAAATTGTTCATTACTAACAAGTTTATAACACTGAACAAAATCTTTATTAAACCCCAAAAACTAAGATATTTATCACAACCAAGAAAGAAGATACCCTACACCATTATGTACGAGCATAAAAATTCGGGAAGGGCACTTATATTACACCTGTGGCCAATTTTAATAAATGTGAAATAATACATACAAATACAGAATAATGTGTTGATACTAACATCTAGATGATTTTATGCACCTTAGGGCGATTCCTGGAAGTGGGTTTATATAGGAGCTATAGTAAATTATGGACCAATTCTCATAAAATTTGATAATGTTGTTTTTACTTACATGAAACTTATTTGTATCGAATATTAACTTGACACTAACATTATTATGGGATTTATGTACGTTAAAGTGATTTTCGGAAGAGGGGTTTATATGGGAGCTCTTTGCACCGAACTTCATTAAAATATTCTTTTTCTTAAGGCATTTTTCAGGGTTCAAACTCTATTCCGGGGGGGGGGTCATTTTTATGGGGGCTAGGTGAAATAATGGATCGATCACAACCAACTTTTTTCATCCAGTTTTCGTCCCTGTATCATAAAAGTCCCACGTGGCAAATTTCATTGAATTATCTTCAAAATTGCGATCCGTACTTTGTGCACAAAATTTACATGGACAGCTAGACGGACGGACGGACATTGTTAAATCGATTTAAAAAGAGATTTTGAGTCGATTGGTATACTTTAAGGTGGGTGTTGAATAACTTTTTCTATGCGTTGTAAGTACTAGCACAAACGCATAATACCCCAATATTTGTGGTATATTGTATAAAACAGCCACAGCGAAATATTTTTGAAAGTATTGATATATATATATATATATATATATATATATATATTTAATTTGTTCACTTGTGCAACTAGTAGTATTCTTTGTAAACGATTTTCAACAAATTTTTTAATATTTTGTGTTACAGTACTAGTCGTATTCTGCTTTAACTCCAGCCACAACTTAAAAATATCAAAAAACTGCAGCGATGTTGACATTAAAAAATATGTTTCCAATCAAAATTGTGCAGACTTGTGCAGCTGATATTTAATAAATATTAAAATAAATACTTGTAGAAATAATACATCGAAAACTTAGAGAGGTTTTTTTTTTTTGGTATATTTTTACTTATTCACTACTAAAGTTTTAGTTTCTTAAAATATTTCGACTTTACATTAGAACAGTATTTTTGCTAACGGTACTTCATATTTGTTCAATATTTGTAAGCAATAACAGTATAGTATTTTTCATTATATATTATACCTACAATCTAATCAGATTTTTAGGCAGCCATTACAAAGAAATTACAATTTTATATATTAAAAGTACAAGTGCAATTGCAGCTGTTTTCTTTGAATTTATCAAGTTACATACAATCTTAAACTTTGACCCATAATAATAATTCAAAAACTAATTGAGATTTTTAATTAATATTTTGCATTATTAATATGTTTTTTATTAATAAATGTAAAAAAAAAAAAACAAAAATATTAAAATTCAGACATAGACTTTAACAATTTTTGGCCAAGCTCGTAACAGTGTGAAACGCACAATAAAAGACTAATGAAAATTGCATGACGAAACCAGTGTTGCCACGGCAAAAATTTTTTAACCAAAATTTTGGAAAAAATTACGAAATTAGGAAAATATCAAATTTTAAAAATTCAAAGTTAGTATACTCGTATAAAAATTAATATAATAATTTATAACCTGAATAAATATATGCAAAATACTACTCATAAACTTTAGTTAGCCTTTAGGAGAAAAAAAGTACTTAAAATTTAAATGTTTATAGCAAATCCCGATTATATCCCGAATTTAATTATTCTCCTTCCTTATAATACGAGTATGATGTCAAAAGCAAACCACATGGTAATAAATTAAGAATTACAAAACAACTGGTCGAGTAGTAAAAATAAGGTCTACTCTTACAATTATGTGTTCACTGACAAAGAATGCTAATAAGAGTACTTTTTTATAGGGACTTAGCCAATCTCATTTGGTAACATGAATTCCAAAATCTAAAAATTTAAAATAAAATATATTTAATTGAGAGGTTTGGCGAAAAGATTCAATATCAATCGTTCACGTACCAAAGCACACATATATATTAAATTTTAATAAATTAATTTAAAAATTGTGTACAAAATTGTTGTCAAATTGGAAATACATTGATAAAACACTTTTGTTGCAGTTATTTGTAAAATAATGTGGTGAACTTTTTAAATTTTTATTATTTAATTAATATTTTGAAACTCAAATATCTTAAACACATATAAGCGTATTTGTACCAAACTCTGCACAAATAAAACAAATTTAATCCTAAAATATTCTTTAAAAAATTTATATGCACCTACATAAAATATGGCATTCAGTTTCAAAGGGATCGCTTTAAAGCTAATTTTAGATTCTATATAGGGTCCTCTACCGAAAATCAGTTAAAAGATCTTAAATCCCACAAAAATGTTCGTACCAATATAATTTAAGTCACATACACAATGGTATAGAGTATCCGAATATACATTTCTTTTTAATAGTAATTACATGTTGTATTTAGGTTGTTTGTTACATCGTTAGAACTTTCTCACAAAAATTTTCCAATCCATTTCACTTTTTGGTTAACTATTAGAAAATCTTTATATTTCCTATTGATTTAAATTGTTTTCTTCATTTGTCAGTTAAAATTGAAATGAGAAATTATAGTAACCTTTAGTTTTTAAATGTGTGATGAATTTTTAACACACTCTCTTTTTATTGTTGGCATTTTTAAAATAAAACTAATAAAAATAAAATTTTGATTTAACAAAAAATAACCAAAATGGAAAAAAGTCAGCATCAATTTTGGTTAAAAATAACCAAAACGGCAATACTGGACGAAACTTGAAAGCAACCAATAGAAAAATATAGAGTGAAGGGGCAGAAAGAGTTCATATTCTCTCACAGATAAATATAAGATTTTTTCTCTTAATTCAACTCAAATTAGAATTAATTTCAATTTTAGAAATAAATTACTTGATTTAAGTACAATTTGTAATTAGTATTAGAATTTTCATACTTAAATTAAGTATTTCATTCTCAATTTTAAAGTTAATAACGTTTGGTTCTTGTTTTAAGTACATCTCAGTGCGAATCATATTTAAATTTTTAAGTGCGAAAAACAAATTTGATTTTAGAATGCTATTTTTCTTTCTGTGTATTAATATCCCGTATAGTCTAGCTCGTAGATCAGCCCTCTCCTCGAGGATTTTACCAACTAACCCGTTAATTTTTCCAGTTTCTTTTTAACTTGAAGTTTTTATTTCGAATAGTTATCAGTTTATCTTTTTATATCCTATGGATTTTATTGTTCTTTCCAAAATTCTCAATATCTGCGTATGTTGCTTCTTCAATTGCTGCAATTATCAATGCATAAGGACTAACTTTTTTCTGCTGTTCCCGAAATATTTTTATCCAGTCCGTCTTTGATCGGATGTTCTTCACCTGCTGTTGGGATGGTACTGTTTTACTTTTTTCTGCCTTCACAAATTCCATCAAGGTTGAAAAAATTACACAAGTTTTGCAAGTGAGTCCGAAGCAGCAGTCTTCCTCCTTTTTTCTCGTAGTCTTGTTTTATAATCTAATCAATAGTCTGGTCAAATATATTGTCTACTATGCGGTCTATTAAACAGTTTGTTCTAAAAATTAATGGACTAGACTATGCTTTTCATGCAGCAGTTATATTTAACTTCTCTTATCAAGAAGTGATATTTCATCATTATAGGCATTAATTCCACTGACAGATGTTTGGAAACCAGCAATTAATAATTCCATTCAGTAGAGTGTCTACATGTCGTAATTTTTCAAGTTTAAATTTCTTTCTTGATTTAAATTTTTAGCATACACGTAGGCGGATGTCAGCTATTTGTAAGCGCGGTTATGTTGAAAACATTTCATAACATCTTTCAAGACGAATAAAAACACACACACTTAAAAAAGTTTTCATTTCAATGTTTGTTTTTCTACTTAAAAAAAATTTTGTTAAAATTTTCTTATAATATTTTTGTTTTTAATTCTTGCAACATGTCAACACAGCATGTTGCTTAATTTTTCTTATTTATTTTAATTTACTTTTTTTTCAGCCTAACAGTTTGTAAAATAATTTCCAGTTGAAGAAGGCCTAAAAGTATGTTTTGGAATCATGTTGACATTATATTTAAACATTTATTATTTTGATCTTTGAGGAAGAAAAACAACAATTTTGTTACTTTTTGTATTCCCAGTGTTAATGGTTTTGTATAATTTTCTTTTAATTTTTTTCCGTTGTTTTCTATTTTTTCCCCTATGCTTTTGTTATTTTTTCATAGTATGCTTTAGGGCATAATTTTTTATACAGTTTTTTTTTTCTTTTCATTTGTTACTGTATATTATTTCAAGCTAAATTGTCACCAAGGGTGTTCCCATGATTTCTTTTTTTTTTCAATTTTTTTATTACCGTTTGTTTTGAAATGTATTTTTTTATCTTATTGTAAATTTTTTCTATCAAATTGGTCAATTATGTTTTGCTTTTGGGTTTTAAAGTTGGCTTGTAGACTTGGGTTTTAAGGTGTCAATTAATTGCATTTATTACAGTTTTATTGGGATATAGTTTAAGAGGACTTTAAAAGGCTGTAAATTTTAAATGCAGTTAAACTTTATTTTATTTTTGTCTTCTATTTTTAATTTAAAACTTTAAACAAAAAATCTCTTTATTATATTTGAAGCTGAAAGAAAACTTTTTACAACATTAAATGCAAATATTATTTTTTTTCATTTATTTTTAACGGCGTACTTTTAAATTTTATTTTGCCTTTATATTTATAGTTTTTCTAACTAAATTCAATTAAAATCAAATAAATCGTTGCTGTTCTAACAAACGCCTTTCATATTTTTTCGATTTCGAGTGAAAACGTATAAAAACAAAATTTATTTAATATTTTTTATTTAATTTTATAAATTGCTAAATTGCTTTTTATAATGCAATTCTATTACTTTTATTAAACATTTGTGTACACAATATATTGATAATATTTTTTATATATGAAAGTATAAATTATATTTATATATGTATACCTTTGTAAAAATATTCTACAACAAGTGTATATAATAGGTAAATATAAATTTACATTGAATATAAAAATTAAAATAAATTAAATAATCGATATTGTTAACGTGGCAATGTCCTCAATTACAATGCATTGTAATGTGAAAAAAATAAAATTAAATAGAATAAACTATAACAAAATTAAACAAAACATAAAAGAAAATAATAGCAAACAAAATTGCAGTGACAACGAAAATTATATAAAATAACTATAATTTAATTAAATAAGTGGATTTTATTTTAAAAATTCTAACATAATAAATAATAATAATATATAATAAAGCTAAAATGTATGTTTTATAAAGGCGCCTAAGTGTAGGCAATGTAATAATTTACCTTTATAGTAAAACGAATAAGTTTGTTAAATATTTTTACGTCAAAAACAGGTGCTGCAAGATATTTAAACATATAAGAAAAAGTAGAAACTTAAAGAAAATCCACGCGCAGAGAAAAAATATTGTTGAACTGACCATAACCTAAGAGCAATATATTATAATTGGAACATATGACCACAGCGAAAAATAGAAATGATTATAAGTAATAATTGTTATGATTCCATTTTGTCATATTGTGTCCGATTTTATGGTTTGTTTTTTCACGTTATGATCCTAGTTTTACATATAATTGAACAATCTTACTGCATCATTCTTCCATTCAATCAGATTATGATTTGACGTTAATATATTATTATTCTTTCTTATTATATCTTTATACCACCTTGTCATATTATGATTCCATTTTATAATATAATTAATTATGCCATTCTTCGCATTATTTTATCAAATTATTATCCAATGTTATGATATAGTTATCCATATTATTTCATTTTGTCATATTATTATTCCATCTTATATATTAAATTAAAACGTATTATTTAAAAAAATATTATTTTTATAAATTTTTTATTGAAAACAATAGCCAAAAAAAAAATTACAAAATTTAAACAAAAACATTTTTATTAGGAATACAAAATTATTACAATTCAAAAAAATTAACAACCAGAACATAATATTGTTGTAGTGATGATGCTGTAACCATGTCTTTTCTCTGCGTGCATATTCTCTGTATTTCTTTAGTTTTTTTGAATTGATAAAAAAATTAAATTAAGAGAAAATAATTATATGAGAATACCTTCAAGATAAGAAGAAAAGTTAAGAAATTTAGAAATTAAATCAAAGATGGCAAAATTTTGCATTACTATTTGCTTCCTAACTTACAGTTTTATTTTTTCCGGCTCCTGAACTTCTTCGCATAACCTACAAAATTCCGAATAACCATTGTCCCATAAGCTTATCATCAACCTAATCTAATAATGCCCTGTAATTATGGTCAATGTTATTCATAGTTTAGTTCATTCAATATTAAGTCTTTACGCCAAGGCACTTGATACTTTTCAATCAATTGTAGGTGAAAACATAACAAATCCTGAGTCCTGGCGTAGTTTTCTACCATCTAATTAATGCAATCAACTATAATAATCCCTCCTTTGATTACACTGAGGTGATGCCAATGAAGGGTTCTGGCTCTTTAAGAACGCACCAAGCAACTCCACATATTACCTAGACCAAGGTTACCCAAATGGGAGTCCGCAGACCCCTAGTGGTCCGTAGAACATTCCAGGAGGTCCGCTAGAATGTGTACGGAATTATTGTACATACTACTTTTTTTGTATTTTTTTTTTATGCCAAAGTTGGATTCTACTGTGACCTTCATTTGAATGGGGAATAATCTATTGAAGTCTTGTATAATATATCAATTCTAATAGCAAACCTGCAAAATCTTTCGTTGCCATGTAATGAGTTAAGAAGCAAATATAATGGCTCTTCACCACTTAAACATAAGCTGAATAACTAATTATTTTAACACGGTGATGACATTAAAGACAACTACATACCCTGTATTATTACAAGTATTAATTTCAGAAAGTCAATACTTAGATGTCATTAAAATAACCAATTACTTCCAAGCTGTTAAATAACTCATTATTTTTAAAGCATTACTGAAGTCATTATTAGTAAAAACAATAGGAACTAGTTACATTTTAAGTTACAAATAACTAATGAAATGTCAGAATATAAAAAGCAGTTTTTTTTTATTTAAAACGTAAAAAGATTTTATAAATTTTAATTTCAAAAACTTAACAATAATCAAATATATAATGAAAATAAATGAAACAAAAATAAACTATTCCAGTTGAAAATGATTATATATAATTATATATGTATATACATGAGGATATATGGCGATGTATAACCATATATTTTTATATATATTTTAGAAGCTATTTTGAATTATAATAAATATATTTTTTAATCAAAAACAACACAAAATAAACGATAAAATTATATTTAAATATATTAGAGCTATAACTATAAATATATTAGGGCTATAACTTTTTCACACTTTTTGCGAATATCAAAAAAGGTATAGTCGTGTAGAACATTAAATTTGTTCGGATCGTTAAAAAAGTTCACACAGGTATCGGGTTGAAGTTTGAAAACAACCATTTTTATCTCACGGAAATTTTAAAAAATATACACCTGATATTTATATATATTCCTATACGTATCACTTAAATGCTATTTTGCAATTTATCCACTGCTTAAGATTTAAAAATTTTCCTACGGTTTACAATTCAACGCGGTTCAAAATTAGTTATACATATGTAAAAATCTGAGTAAAATACCTTATGCTTAAAGCGATATAAAAATATAAACAATGATCCACATTTCATAGATTGTACCATCATTAAATGCGTAGATTATTATCTTTTAAAGGAGTTTTCAAAAATACACCATTTCCAATTCAAATTCATGCAAAATTAAAAAAATCACAGAAAAAACGAAAAAGTTGTAAAACTTTTTATTTTAAAAACTTTAATTTAATTTAGAAAGCATGGAAATTGTTGCATATTTATATATTATTAAATTTTGTTGTTTGTTTCAATTAATAAAAGATGTCTTTCAGGAAAAGTGGTTTAAATGTCCAAAAAAAAATTCTAAAGTCTGGTCAAGGTCTTTGAACAAATTTCATGATATCGTTAAAATTTAGAGAAATATTCTCGATGTCGACAAACCATTATATAGATTTAGCAAAATACCAAGCGAAAAAATTGTAATTGGAAGATTCCATGCTCTGGCTATTTCAAAGTATATAAATTTAAAACTACCATGTAAACATAGAATAAATTAATACATGAATATTGTATAAATAAAAAAAAAATATATAATAAAAAATTTTTCCAAAAAAAATTTCTTGGAAGGTTTTAGAAATTTGCTTTCCTGCGTGAGGTTTTTTTCGCAAAACGACGGGAGACAGGTGTTTTCATTACTAAAACATTCTTGGCCACTCAGTGGTACTATGCCAAAAATTTGGTTATAGCCCTAATATACATATGCCAAGGGCCCATGTTATCATAATCTATTGGACATTGCATCCAACAAGAAACTTTCAGTACTTGAAAAGGATTTGCATTTATCAAAAACTACCATATGAGATGAATAAAATTTGGCAATTATTTTAGTGAAAAATTCTTACCTTTATTTGAAACAAAGCTTATCCAACCATTAGGACGTGAGAAGCAACTACAAGATCCTCATAAATGGTACTTCATGATATTTCATATCCCTGCATATCATTGGATCAAACAGGATAGATGGATTTGCTGCTGTACTAGATCAACCTTTTTGCATGATGAACTGCGTACATTCATTATATATAATCAATATCATTATAATATCAAAACTACTTTGTGTTTAAAATTTTTAATGAAATCTTTACATGTCACTTCAATTGAAATGTAGGTATATTTTTTGTTTCAAATTTCAAATTTACTTCAAATTCAAAAAGTACAAAATTATTCAATATTGCAGACCTATTATACAAATTATATGGTAAACAGATAGATTTCAAAAAAAACTGATATCTTGTTACAAATGTAAATGCAAAAACAAATTTTATAAGTGAAATATTATATGAAAATCTGTTTATTTATATGATAAAAAACTATTCCATATATGACAAAAGAGGTCTCATAATTCATCATATTTGATTTCATATATCGCAAACATTTTCATATACGCTATTCTTAAACAAACAGAAAACTTCGATTGCAAACATTTACGTTTTTACCATTCAAAACTAAGAAAACAAAAAATTGTCTTTATTTTGACCTCTCAGCTTATTTTATGCAGTTACTTTCTACTGTAACGGTACCTCAACGCAACTTCGTTGTTTTTTTTTTTTTTTTGTCTTTGTTTTTTTAATTCTAGAAATATTTTTCGTTAAATTGTTAGTCTGATTTTGTTACATGAAGTGTCAATTAACAAAAATTCAAATGAGTCCGATAGATGATACGATAGAGCAGCGAGAATTGGTTTTAAACCATTTTAAAAATGGCCACTCACAGCGTAAAATAGCAGAAATGGTTAATATTAATGCTTCCATAGTTCAAAAAATAATTGAGCGCTTCATCCGTGAAAATCCTGTTAATAACAAAGGCAGAAAAGCACCGAATAAAATTTTTACTGAACATGACGAACGACATATCTTACGAAAAATAAGGGCAAACCCAAAACTTTCAGCTCCAAAATTGACGTCCGAAGTAAAAGCTGACCTGGGCAAACAATGTTGCGTAGAAACTGTTCGTCGTGTCTTGCACCAACATGATTTTAATGGCCGAGTTGCACGCAAGAAACCGTTTTTTAACCCGAAAAATAGGCTATGGAGGCTAAATTTCGCCAAGGAACACGTTTCAAAGGAATCTTCATTTTGGAATTCGGTCGTCTTTGCCGATGAATCAAAGTTTAACCTATTTGGCTCAGACGGCATGTCGTATGTATGGCGGAAACCAAATACAGAACTCCACAAAGAAAACTTAAAGGCAACAGTGAAACATGGGGGTGGCAGTGTCATGGTTTGGGCCTGTATGTCGGCTGCTGGTACTGGAAATTTAACATTTATTGAAACAACCATGGACAAATTTAAGTACCTCCATATACTTAAGGACAACTTGTTGGAGAGTGCCGAGAAACTGGGTATAAAATCAGATTTTCGATTTTACCAGGATAACGATCCAAAGCACAAATCGGGTATTGTGCAGACTTGGCTGATATATAACTGCCCACATTTGATGACACCGCCAGTACAGTCGCCAGACCTTAATCTTATAGAAAATTTATGGTCGATATTGGAAAACAACATAAGGAAACACAAAATTTCAAGCAAAAACGACCTAAAAGAAGCGCTTTTGACGGAATGGGCAAATATTTCGCCAGATATCACACAAAAACTGGTCGCTTCTATGACAAATCGTCTCAAATCTGTTATAGATAACAAAGGCTATCACACAAAATATTAAATTGGTTAATTTCCAGTTTTTTTTTTACCTTCTGCAAACAAAAAGTGCCTGCATACAATAAGCTGTGAGATGAAAAAAGGAGTGTTTTTTGTTTTTTTTTTTTTAGTTGTAATATATTGAAATGTACATTTTTGGAATAAATGCAATTTTTTTCGTAAATAATAAGATGGCCCTTTTTAATGATACGAATTTCTTTTTTCAGTTCCTGTTAGTTTTTTTTTTACAGAGATTTAAAAACAAAAAAATGCACATATAAAAACAGATGACTTTTTTTTTATTTGGATAATTCATACGAAAATTCTACCTTTTTATGTATTTATCCCCTCTTTAAATATATGAATTGGTAACTGAATTAAAAAATCAATAGAAATTAGTATTTTTAAAAATCTGATCATAAATAAGTAATTGCATACCACGTTATAAATAAGTAGTTACTAAACAAATTCTACGTAATACAGTCAGTATGTTGTTGTCGTTAAAAAGTAACTACAACCGTAACTACATGCCATAATCAAGTTTTTGTTGGGAAAGGTAAAGAAACCACAACTAATTGATGAACTTTTAATTAAGTTTTGTTTTGTTGTCATTATGAATAAAAAATTAGAAGGTCATAAAAATCCATTTGTCATATAACTATAAAAAAGGACTTGATACCCTGTAATATAGTGAAACTAATGATGTTTTTAATTTAAGTCAACTTTAATTTTATTGCAGAAAGTGAAATTAAGGAAGAATTATTGTTTGCTAAACCTTAAATCACTTAAATATCACTGATATATTTAAAAGTGTTCTTCAAACTACTACAGATGCACAATGGTCGACATACCCATTTAAGCGGCATTAAATTCGTAACTGGAAAATAACCTAAGCCTAGTGTTAATTTTTGTATTGAATTGATTAAAGAACTAATTTTTACACAACTTGATTGAATTCCACGACCACATTTTATGTCCAATTTTTTAAAACAGTTTTTTTATACCCATTTTAATATAAATATGTTGCTATATTTGTGACAGTGTTACCTTATAAATATGAAATTTTGGAATTATATAGCATATACATAATTGGTTTTATATTTCACATTCGTGAATCCCGGGATTTCCCTTCCCGGAATTCCAAATAATATAACAAATTTTATTCAATAACCACCTGTAAGTATACCATTCGACTAAGAATCATATTCTTTTATTACTCACTCTCATAAAAAATTGAGAACAAGATTTAGTTTTGTGTAGTCCAAAATTTTACATCATTAATTAATCTTTAAATAGCGTCTTTGAAAGTTTAAATCATAATTGAGTTGTTAGTATGAAAAAATAATAACAATTTTTTCGAATGCAATATTTTTTTTTTTTTTCAATATTAATTTATAATTTGAACTATGAACACATTTGTTATTTTACAGTTGTAACGTTTAATGATGATCGTGTTAACCACCAGATTTCACTTTATTATCTCTTGATTGGTAGGATATCATAAACTTACACCTTTAATTTTCGATAAGCAAAAAGGGCTATCTGAACATTTTATAACACACATTAAAAATAAATAAAAAAAGAGCTATCTACCATAACTTCATGAGTAGGTTCAGTAGACGTAATATTAATAAAAATTTTTGGAAAAATTAGTGAAAGAAACAGTTTTTATGCTCTCCTGAACAATTTGGGTTTTGCAGATAGCCTTTTTTGAATATAAGCCCTTTATATGTATATTGTATGTTAAAAACATCAACAAAATATTTATATTTACTCATTTATGTGCCGATGTGATGATACTTAACAAAAATATTAAATATTATTATTTTACTACAGCTAAAAACGAAAGCTTTAATTAAATATGATTAAAGCTGTTCAAAAAAACTCCTTTAGTTGTAGAAAGAATGAGTACTATGCATTTTATTTATTCTCATCTCATATTGTTCTTCCACATCTGAGGCGTAATTGGCGACTATTACAGAGTTGTAGATTTGTTGCTCTCCTTCTACTGCAGATGCATAGAGAAACCTTCAAAATAAGTTCAGTAACATCTTAGCCTTTATTGCTGCGATAGGCACTAAGAGAGGACATAAAAATTTGAATATGTTAGTGTATTTGGTTTTTTTACACTTCTTGCATAGCAAAGAAAAACTAATAATTATTTTTTACGCTCTTTACTATGTGTTTTTACTTAACCATGCGACATTAACCTGCTTTATTCAAAGCTAGAACAAAGTTAATGATTTCTTCATTACTTTTTAGTAGCACTCAATTATTTAGCTTCTGTAAAAATACGCTTATATATATTTAAGATGTTTGAGCTTCAAAATATTACTCCAAAAAAAAAAACATTTATTGAAATAATGAACCAATTTCGACAGCTAAGGTGATTCTGAGTCGATTGGTATATTTTAGGGGGCTCCCCAATATCGTGTTGTAGCGAAAAAAAATATACCCTGTTTAGTTACTAAAACTTTAAAAAATTTAAAGAGAGCAGCACATTATTTTACAAATAACTGCAATAAAAGTATTTTTAATTGCGCCACAATTTGGTACACTTAAGCTGACGTTATTGACATCATTGGTCGAAACACAAGAGCAGTAAGTGAAGCCTTTGCAAAACTCGAAAAGCAGTTAAAGAATATGAGCCTTAAGGTGAACAGGGATAAGACGAAGTACTTTATTTCCAATAGTAGAATATCTCAGCGTCTCGAACAACGTATAGCGATCGAAAATTACAGCTTTGAAGTTGTAAAAGACTTCGTCTACTTAATTTGTTGTTAATAATAACAACGATGTCAGCTTAGAAATTAAGAGGAGAATTACTCTGGCCAACAGATACTACTTTTGGGCTGGGTAAGCAGTTAAGAATTAAAGCCCTCTTTCGGCGAACAAGAATAACACTCTATAAAAAATCGCTCATCCTGCCTCTTACTATATGGTGCTGAAACATGGACAATAAAAAGATCAGAAAAGACATTGCTGTTCGGTGTACGAGAGAAAGACCCTTCGCAAGATTTATGGCATTGATGATGGATTCCAAATTAGAAGGAATCACGAACTGTATGAGCTTTAAGCCGTTGTAGATATAGTCAAGCGCTATATCTATATTGGACATACTTGGCGAATGAAAAATGATGATCCGGCCCGTAAGGCATAATTCTTCCTTGTATGCCCATCGGTGGGCAACGTAGAAACGACCAGGTGCAACAAAACCTAACATCACTTGATGTCTAAAACTGACTCCAGCATGCAGAACACAGAAATATATGACGTTCTATTTTACTTCAGGCTGGAACCGACTCCCGGTTGTAATAACCATCTAAATTAAAGTAAGTAAATATTAAAATTTAATATATGTGAGTGCTTTGGTACATGAATGATCATTTTGCCAAGCCTCCCAATTAAATATCTTTTACTCTAAATCTTTATTCTTTTATTTTTTGGAATTCATATTACCAAATGAGATTGGCTCGTTCTCTATAAAAAATAACTCTTCTTTACATTCTTTTTCTGTGAACATATAATTATAAAAGTCAACCTTATTTTCTATTATTGCTCAACCCAGCTATTTTGCAATTCTAAATTTATTACATCTGGTTTGCATTCGGCATCATATCATAAGGACGTGAGAATATGAATCAAAGACCACATTTTGATAAACATTATTCTAAAAAATTATATTTTAAAATTTGATTAATTTTTCGTAATTTGGTTATGTTGCTGAAGTGAGAGAGGTGGCCGCCGAAGTGAATTCAGTGAACTTAAGATAATACACATATCTAGGTGATATAGATTTATTGTAATAAATAAACATTATATAATACTTTTCGCACAATTTCCAAAAACATTTAATTGCATTAAAAACCCATTTAACCTTAAACTATATATCATATTTATAGGCAAATTAAAATGAAATTAAAAATTCATATTGTATAAATTAGTGGCAAAATTATTAACAAATAAATTAAATATTTCAGTTATTTTTTTTTTTCATATTATTTCTAATAAGTTGAGTGTTAATTTATAAAATTTTATTTTGCTAGTCTTTTTATTGTAAAAATTGAAAACCAATTTATATGCAAATGTGGCCACATACAAAAATCATCAATTGAAGTTGCCAAAACAAAAACAAAAAAAAAAAAAAAACTTGTGTAATTTATTTTATCTTTATTTGGTGGTTAGATTTGGTTAGATGCCCTGAACCTAATTCGTTTATTCATCGTCATAAGTTTGATAAAAATATAAAATATTTTATTTGATGTTGTTGGAAAATTATTATTATTTTTTTAACCCTCTTTGCTAAAGTTGTTGTAATAGAAAATACATTGGAAAAATAAACTCTTTTTGTGGTGTTTGTTGAAATTAATATTCACATTTGTATCATACATATACAAAAATCATATTTGCAGCTTCAACAAGTTGTAACAAAATTTCAATATCAAAGTGTTTTATTTTGGAAAAAAGGAAAAAAGATAGGAAAAACTCATTTAAATTCAAATTAATAATACAACAAGAATGCTAAAAAAATATAAACTTTCTACATTGTACTAATGAAGAATTCAGAAAGGATTGTTTTATTTTTTTTTTCTTATATACACTGGCGCATATTCCTATCAACGCATTTAAAATTTTTGCTTTTCTTTGAGGTATATTCGTTTCTCTTAACTAAAACCAATGTTGTGTTGTTACAATAACTTGCGATGTAGCGGTACTTTTTTATGTAAAAAATATTTGTTTCTTACTTTTGTTATTTTCTTTAATTTAGCAATCAGAACATAATGGTAATCATTTCAGTGGAATATTCTTATAAACGCAGTCGAGAAAAATTTGTCTAAAAAGTTATTAAAAAAAATATAAAAAAAATTTTGACAGTTTTATTTGTTTGTTCCACTTAAGATAAGTTTCTGATGACAACATCTCTGTTTACTGGAAATATTTTTATTTTAATTGGGAAATTTCACCAGCTTAAAGGATGCCCAAAGCAACTTTACTTACAGAACAATTCAAATTCCAATTCAAATTTTTTCGTGATCAAGACTGTTCTAACAGAGAATTTGGATGAAATGTTAAGCGTCCGGAATTCCAATTCAATTTTTTTCGTGATCAAGACTGTTCTAACAGAGAATTTGGATGAAAAGTTAACCGTCCGGAATTAGATATTCGAGGCTTTCTTAAGAAATGGCAGAAAGAAATACGGAGTGCAGAAACCAACAAAAGGTAAAAATTAAAAAAGGCAAATTATTAAATCCATCCGCAATAAATTAAATGCTACACAAATAAAAAATAAACTTGATCTCCCTGTCACTTCCAAACATGTTGCACACATTTTGCGAACAAATGTTAACATAAAATGGAAGAAACCATAATGTAAACCAATGTTAAAATAGCATCATAAGGAAAATCGTTTAAAATTTGCGCAAAAAACACATGAACTGGACAGATGAGTGGAATGAAGTATTCTTATCTAGTGAAAAGAAATTCAATTTCGACGGTCCCGATTCATATGCTTGCTATTGGCATGATTTGAGGTCGAACGAAATTCGTATGTCGAAACGCAATTTCGTTGAAAGCAGTGTTATGGTTTTCGCAGCCTTTTCTGCTGCAGGAAAATCAAATATATATATTATTCTAACTAAAATGAACTGTGCAATTTATAATGAACTGTTGGAAGATGATCTTCTATTATTTATAGATGAAAAAATGGCTGAAGATTGCATATTCCAACAGGATAACGCTACAATCCGAGTCTCAAACCAATTTAAATCGTGATTTAATTAACAAAGTATTTCACTATTGGACTGTACGAATTGCAATCCAGATTTAAATCCGATGGAGGATCTGAGAGGGTACATGGCCCGTAAAGTTTGCACAAGAAATACACAGAATGAAATCATAATGACAATAACGGAGTTAAAACTAAAAATTAAGCAATCCTGAGAAGAAATTTACAGTGATTTTCTTTAAAAATTAGTCGAATCCAAGCCAGACCGAATTTTTGAATTTATCCAAAGCAAAGGTTCATCAACATATTATTAGTAATGCTAAATTAGTTTAAGTGCGTATATAGTAAAATGCCATAAAATTGCAATGAAAAAAATATTATGTACTTTTTAAGTTTTTTGTTATTAATTTTTTAAGCTAAGTCAACAGATAATTTAAAAAATTAATTTTGTAGCACTTTAATTATCTCTTAGCCGCATTTTTGATAAATTAAATTTAAAAAAATTGATGTGCGTTTAAAGGAATATGCACCAGTGTATATCGACAGTTCCATGAAAGAGCGAACGAAAAAGTGCATATTTTTACCTGATGTCTTTTAATTTTCATAAAACTTAATGTACGCAAACTGTACTAAAATATTTATCGATTTCACTTTTCAGTTTCGCGAAATTGCGATAACTCGCGATTTTATTTTACTTTTTCACTTTCTAAAAAAACAAAACAATTTCAAAAGTATGTAACTTTAAATAGCAAAATCTCTGGGAAGGCTTTGTGAATTTTAATAATTTAAACGGCGTTTGAATTGAGCTTTGTTCAGCTTTAATATGAACGTTTAAAAAGAAGAAAGATGTTTTATACATTTTGGTGCAATTGCATTTTTTTAAATGCATTTTTCGTTAAATATGCTATTTAAAATTTTTTGTTTTTAACACATTTTTATTTAAAATAAAAACCTAAATTTTTTGAAACGCAAAAAATGAGCAAGTACTTCTAAAAAATAACTTTTTCACCACTTTAAAGGTAGAACTAAGTGCATATTTTGCACTTTTTTGGAAGTTGATAATAACGACTTTCAAAAAAGTGAAAATAAATATACTTTTAGCATGAACAAATATGGTTTTAAAAGAAGTACTTCAAAAGCGGTGAATAAGAAGCATAAAAGAAGAACATCCTATCAATGACAACAATCATGAGTTAAAAAGATTTTCTGCAGCTCTTTTCCGGTACTAAGTACTTCCTTCCAATGACAATACAATGTTAAAATCATGACTTCTTCAGCTCTTTTTCAGTTCTTTTTTTGCTAGGTATCCATAATAAAATTTAAAAAAAAGTCCCAAATTTTTCATATAAAAATAATATTCTTTCTTATTTTTGAAAGAAAAAAATAAATAAAAATAATTTATATAAAAGTTAACAAAATATAGAAAGTATGCAAAAAAATGCATTTAAAAACTCCAATTCCGTTGAAATGCATTTCCGTTAAAATGCATTTTTAGAAAACCTTTTTATTTATGCAATAGTCGTAATCACTTATGTAATCACATTTCAAACGTCCTTTAGATCATTGAATTCCACAAAGCCTTTCCAGAAACATTTTTACCTTAAGTTGTATCTTTTCGAAAATTTTTAGGATTTTTAAAAAAGTGGGAAAGCGAAATAAAATCGCGAATTTTCGGAATTTCGTGAAACTGAAAGTTTAAATCGTTATAGATACCTGTGGACTATTTGCGTGCAAAATTTTTTTTTAAATCGAAAGACACTCGGTAAATTTTTGGGCATTCATTCATGGAATTGTCGATATATATTTTGAGAAAAATTTTAATTTCCGTTTTAAATTCTAAAAACATATTAATGGGTAGGAAGAGAATAAGAATTTTAAAATTTAGAAAAAATATAAACACATAAACATTTATTGTTTGCTTGCGTTAGTTATAAATCTTAAGTGCTAATACTGATATACCTTTAGGCACCCTATAAACCATTTCATTGCATATCGTAAGGGATTTGGCTCTCACAAATAAAACATTGCATAATTATGGTGAAATTTCTAAGAAATATTTTAAATACTTAATTTAGGTATCAAAATTAACATGTAGAGGTTATCTCAGTCTCTAAATAACACATATATTTTCCTCACATGCCCAATGTAATTATTCTTATGTAGCAATAGCTCTTCATATATGTATATAAGTAAATGAATAAACATTTTATTTTTGTAAGTAGATTTAAACTTAAAATTAATGTTTTTAACACCTTTTGAAAATTTAATGAGCTTCTTTCACAGCCATATAATAAGCAGCCCCAAATAGCACTCACCCCCTGCCCTCTTACACACGTTTCATGTAACAATGGTTGATGCTCATTTAAATAACAATTTTTCTTCTTTATTCACGAAAATTTAAATCCATATGTGTTTATATGTTTGTTTAAATGCGTATTGTTTGTCTGTGTATATATGTTACTAAGTACAAGTGTGTTAGAGTTTGTCCTTTTATTTAAAATGATAATAAAAGAAAAATCCTTTAAACTTGTCCTTAATCTTACTTATTTTTCATAGACTTAAACACACATATACTTACATCCGTATGTGTATTTTGTAAATGTAGAAAATTTTTTACTCATTTAATCTTAATTAAAAACCGGTTTTTATAACCCAAAATCATCAAATTATATACAAAATATTTTCCACCTATAAACACAAACAATTTACCACTATGTTTGTATTTCCGCTTCCTTTTTTTTGTTAAAGAAGCAACTGTATATGTGCTTGTGTCATATTTAACCTAGTTTTTCTATTATCAATTCTATTTGTAAATCCTTTGTTTTTTTGGCATTAATGAATATTCAAATTTCATTTAAGTTTCTTTGGAAAAATCTCATTATAAAAACTGAGAAACCCTTACCAGTTTAATTTTATGATTCATGTTTATTTCTTGTCCTTAGATTTATGTATTTACAAGTAGTTTTATTTTCATATGCAATTATATTTTATTAGATTTAATAATAATTTCAACCCTTTTCTTTCTCAGCAATCTTACTTAAACGAAGGATTCTTATGCTCTCTGGGGTATAAATAAATATGATTTGTATATACATATGTACATACATAGTATGTATGTATGTGGTTGTAAAGTGTTTCTTTTCCGTGTAGTATGAGAAAGTATTTTGTCCACTAAATCAACAAAATTATACACTTACACATATAAACATCAACAATTTTCCACGCATTTGTGATTTTATATTTGATTTGTATATTTTGTACGTGATTATTTTGTGGAATAACCATAAAGCCTATTTCATGCATCATTTTACACCTTATGGGAATTGACTGATTTGTTTGTATATAAGTTTATAAATAAAAAAAAAATCTATTTGTCCAAGAAATATTAAATAAATTATTTGAAATATGTATGTAAGTAATTGTTGAATTATTGTGTGGAAACAAGTTATTAATAATAGAAAAAAAGAATTGAATGGTGTTAAATAGCTCTAAATCATACTAAAGCAGTATATCCATAAATTATGGATTTCAGGAGAATCTTTGCAACTGATCGATGAATGAATCATAAAGATAAATGCAGCGGTCAGAGATACAAGAGATCTTGGACAGAAAAAAATCATCCTTCGTCATCCGAACTCCATTACATACAAAACGTTTTCAGAGCCCAGTACTCTTGCACTAATCACGAAAAAAAAGTATTTGTTTTATAGGCGAACAAACGCTGGTATTGGATCCCTTTTTGTTGTTCAGTTGTACTAACGTTTCTGAGACCCATCATCACCAAGAACTCGACTTGTAGAATGGTACATCGTCGTAATCTGGAAAGACGCTATAGACAAGTCCGTGCCCTTTCTTCACTGCTGCATAGTGGTCCCAAAATGTTTTTTTTTTTAATAATTCTGTAACTTGTAAACCGTTCGAAATATATAACTAACATTTCATGTAGTCAGAGCTAAGGTGTGTTGCTGCACGGTGGTCAAAAAAAAATTTTTTTTTTTTGGAAATAATTCTGTAACTTGTAAATCGTTGGAGATATATAAATAAAATTTCACGGAGATAGAGGGAAGACCTCTAAAGTTATAATTCCCTAAAAATTAATTTATGATTTGAATATAAAAAAAATTTACATATAAATATTTCTTTTAATTTAAGTGATATTTAGGTAGAAAATATACACTTGATTTCATACAAAATTCTAAATAATATTACTGCGCGAATTAAATAAATATATCTTTCCGACAAAGCTATATTAATCTCAAATTGAAACTTAAAAAAAATCTCATATTTGGGGTTATTTTCAAAAATGATGGTAACATTCTTCCACTTTTATTTTTTTTTTCTTGTTCCGGACTATTGAATTTTTTTAATGGTTTCAAAATAAATCTTAACTTAAATGCATATAAAGCAAAATCGGAGACGCTTTAGTCAACGGCCCTATCCAAACTTTGTCAATTTTGAAAAAAGTTTTTTAAATTTGTTTGTAAAAAAAATTCTCAAAAGACAAAACCAAATTCAAACAAAAAAAATATATATACCCCATATGCTGGTTGTATATATAGATATATCCAATGGATTACAAGTTCCAGAATTATTTCCAAAAAAACACATAAATTCCGGTCAAAAATGAAAAACAAATTTTTTGATCAAATGTTTATTACATCATAAAGCCAACACTTTAGCTAACATGAGTCGCAACTGTTTTGCTACTCGGACATCCAGTTTACTAAAAATGATGACGTAAACTTGAATATTTTTTATTAATAATTGTTTTGAATAAATACTGTTTAAATTACAATAATAAACAAAGTATGTCATGCACTTTTAGTTTATCACCTATCTTCCGATGTAAAATGCTGCAAAAGTTGTTTACTTTTATCACCTATAAAATCTTTAGCTTAAACTTTGATGGACCAGACATTTTTTGCAATAGGCTTTAGAGGCTGAGTCTAAAAAAAATAGTATACTCCTAAGTGTCATAAGTAGAGGGCGGAATTTTATGAATTTATTTTTTTGAAAATAAGCGACTAAAAATAATTTTAAAAATACAAAATATGACCTACAAATTTAATTTAGAAAAGCAATCATTTATTTTTATACCCTACACTACCATAGGTGGTTGGGGTATTATGCGTTTGTGCTCATGTTTGTAACGCATAGAAAAAGTTATCCTACATCCACCTTAAAGTATACCAATCGACTCAGAATCACTTTCTAAATCGATCTAACGATGTCCGTCCGTCTGGCTGTCCAGAAAGCCGTCCATGTAAACCTTCTGCACAAAATACGGGTCGCAATTTTGAAGATAATTGAATGAAATTTGGCACGTGGAACTTTTGTGATACAAAGACGAAGCTTATTGAAATTGATTGTTCAGTTGTACTAACGTTCATTATTTCATCCAGCCCCCATACAAATGTCCCCCGGGATAGAGTTTAAACACTCAAAAATGCCTTAAGAGTAAGTATATTTTAATGAAATTCGGTGCAAAGAATTTCTGTGCAAGTATCAATCTTTGTACAAAATTTTATGAAGATCGGTTCATAATTTATCATAGCTCCCATATAAACCCATAAAATCATCTAGATGTTAGTATCAACGCATTATTCTGTATTTGTATACTTTATTTTACATTTATGAAAATTGACCACAGGTGTAATATAATGATTAAAAAATATCGTCATCTAAAGAAGAATGAATATATAGAAGACTGGAATAGGATGGTTCAAGCGACTATTATTCGTAAAACGTAAACAAAAAATAGTAGGTTTAATCTATATTTATTCCCACCTTAAAATATTTAAAATACCGTTGTTATATTTAAGATAACAATCGTTCTTGCATACAACTTTAAGGAATTTTGCTTAACAATACTTTGTAAAGATGTGTTAAGTTTTTTTTTCATACAGCTGTAAAGCCATGTTTTAAAAAATTAATGAAGGTTTTTTGTACTTTTTTTTAATTTATACTCTTTTAAATTTAATTTTTTAAAACTTATATAAATAAATGTAATTTTTACTAAGTTATCAAATCTAAGCAATTGTGAATTGTGACGTAACAAATTTGTATACATTGAAAATACCCTTTCTTCGTCAAGAGATGTAATAGATGCGTATTTTAGTAATTTTAGTTCAGTAGGAATAATTGAGTTAAACATTTTTCTCAAATCCTTTATCTTTTTTGATCACAGCTTGCAACTTTAATTATATTTTTTCAGCAATAAACCCTTTTGCAGTTTCGATTCTCTCTCTGAATAGCACTGTCAATTAAAATGATTTGAGTTAGAGTACCCAAAACCGAAACCGGTTAACTGATTTTTTACAATTAAAGTTAAATTTAAAGTATAAATTTCGGATTAATACAACTTTTTATCGGATAGATATATTTATATGATTCTTACAGCAATATTTTCTTAGAATTTTGTAAAATATCTAGTGTATATTTTCAAAACACTTTAGGGCCTAAATTAAGGCCCCCAAGTTAATAAAAAAAAAATAACTTAAAAAAACTAGGCCAAAAAGGAGGGTAAAATTTTCTTTGACCTAAATATCTCCTAAATTAAAAAAGATAACCCACACATGTAAGCATGATTTTTTTGTAGAGATTTACAATGACTAACTACATGACTTTATTTTTTTTTACATTCAAATCATAATTGAATTTTTAACTATAGGGAGTTGTGCTCCACCAAATCAACTGGAAAAGACCTTAGCTCTGACCTAGTGAAATTATATTTAAATACCTCCAAGGGAACACAGGTTTCACAATTATTAAAAAAAAAACGTTTAAGGACCACTGTGCGACGTCGAACGAAAGTGTGCCGAAAATTCGTTTCGACAAATTGTACAAAAAATTTTGTCATTTTTTTTTTTTTTTTTTTTTTTTTTGTTTTCAATATAAATTGTCGAAATTAATTTTCGACTCACTTTTATTTAACAGGCAAATACGAGTACTTTTATAAAAACAAATTTCAATATGTTTGCTTATTTCTAAGCATCATATTGCATACTTTAAGGCTTAAATATATTATAAATAAAGTGTCTCTTTTAAGACACAATTTGTGACATTTCATATTCAAAGAACAAATATACAATTTTCTTTTTTATATAATTAGAATACTTAGAAATTAATAAAACTAAAACAAAGAATACAACGAAACGACCATATTTGAAACCATAATAATTTTAATGGAAAGATTGTTACACATTATTGATTGTTTGGTTTAAAATATCCACCCAGAGAAAAAGAAGAAATGCAAAAAACAAAAAACTAAACTGAAAATTAAACAAAAACACAAAAATGTTTTAATGAGGTTTTCAGTATCATATTCAATGAAATTAATTAACCCATGAAGCGAGATTAAATATATTATACAAAAAGCTTAGAATCAAATGAATTTTATTTCTAACTAAAGTAAAAAGTTAACATTTTTAAATTTTTAAAATAACTCAAAAAACCTTTTAAATTTTTTTTTTAAATGCACCATAAAGGGTTAATTTAATATATCCAAGCCGACCTAAAATGGAAAATAGAATAGCTGACAACAACCACATACAATAAAACATGAAAAACAATATTGTACATTGAATATACGAATAGACACTGGTAGACACTTTCAAAATTATGTTTGAACAATGTCAAAAATAATTACAAGGTCTTAAATGGTGAAAATTATGATTTTAATTATTACTTTGCAAGGAATAATAATAAAAAAAAGAAAACCCAATAGAAACAAAAGCTCAAAATATGAAATAAATAGACAATAAGAATAAAACAAACCCCGACCCAGATATATGAAGGGTGGGTTTATTTTCTTACTTCCTAATACAATTTACTATGGCTGGTCTCTTCTATGCTCTGCATACATTAAAGTTGTCAATATTATTAAAGTCTTCTTCCTACGCAGACACTAAATCGCCTTACCATCCTGCAGAGTAGAAAAATCAATATTGATGTGAATTTTTGCTAATATTAGCAAAATGAAGAAAACAACAATAAAAATTCTGATAATAAATCTTAAATATTTTTGCAACTTTTATGAAGTTCATAAAAATCATGCAAGTGCATAAAACTAAATGAATTATTTGATATGAGGAACATCATCGTCATCAGCTTCATTGTCATCTCTCTGTTGTCGTGTAATGATTTTTATTTGAAGACATAAATTATAACAAAAGTAATCAACACCATCAACAAATAAAGCAAATTATATGAATGTGTGAAATAATTTTATATTTTTATTGCTTAATGTTAAAAGCGGAAAAAATGCGAATAAAAGAAAATTATTTCAGGACATTATTAGATGTATTAGTGGATTTATATTAAGGATAGGAACTTTGCGGAATTTTTGATTTCCCGGGATAGCGAGGAAATTTTTTCGACTTCCCGAGATTCCCGGGCTACCGGATTAAAAACTATAATTATCATTACTCTTATTAGTTGAACAACTAAGACCCAAATAGCATATGAATCTTTGCATTAGCAGATTTAAAACAGGATTGTAAATATAATGAGTAAAGGAAATTTCATCAATTGCTTAATCAGCTGATTAATAAACTCGAATGAAAACAGATATGTCGTGAAAAAATTTTGTGAATATCGACACAATATTAAGCAATTAAAAAACGTACCTAAAATTATGAAACAGGATGTTTCACGGTCTCTTATATTATTGTTATTTTTAAGAAATTTTGCTGTCTTTAATATTAATGATATATAAATAAAACGAAATAAATAAATTATCCCAAAAAAGTTTAAGTGGACAAAAAAAAATGTATTAAAATATTTTTATCCTGACTATTTAAAAAATTTTAAAACATGATTTATTAATTTTGGTGGAGGAAAAATTCAGACTTGCTTTGGGATTATCAACATAAATGACAAAAAAAAATCTTGCTTCAATTGTCATAGGAAATTTGGCCAAGATCTTATAAGTGATGAAGCCTCTCACAATTTTAGGTACGTTTAAATGTAACTCGCAAAAAAAAATTTGAACCAACCTAAGCCTCTATCAGTTGTGAATTAAATTTCCTTTCAATAACATGTTCAGACGATCTTATACATAATAGATAATATTTTCTATTTAATGATATGTAGAACTCATTACTTACTTTTTTCTTAACTTTCTTAAAATTTTATAAAATTTCTATGAGACAAATTCCATATGTCTATATCACTGACAAATTTAAAATGTATTGTATATTTAAAATGTCTACAAAATTCTTTCAATTAGTTATTATTTTCCACATGCGCTTTTTAGCCCAGACATTTTATTAAGATATCATTGTCATTAGGACATAGTTCCAAGCTAGATTTTTAGCTTAAATTTCTTTAAAAAATTACTGAAATATATAATTCTTTGCTAAAGTTCACACAGTTTTCTTCCATTGAAGGGCTTTTAAAATTCCAATCTCGAAAAATCGGGACATGAAAAATTACAAATTACCCGGGAATCACGTGATGGCAAATCCTGGGATGTATTCCCTAATTCATATGTATTTTTATAAAAATACAAAAAGTACCAGGTATCAGTACCAGATAGTATGGAGACAAGTTAAACATAAATACATTTCTCAGTAATTACCAGGGCAACCAAAATTATGCAATATCTTCTTAGCTTTTCTTTCTTTTTCTGCCTAAAATGTTGCCTTTTCTGTATTTTACTATTGTTCTACAAAGAAAAAGGCAGCATAAAGGCAATATTTTAGCAAGAAAAGAAAACGCTATTATTTTTTTATTTTTTAATTTATTTATTGTTACTAGTCTACAGAAAAATATTTCTTACAGACCTTACAGACAATGTTTATACTAAGAAAAAATTACAATTACAATTAACAATTGTTTAAATACAATATTCTATTACATTTTATATGGTTAACATTGGTTGAGAAATCGATAAAATGGTAAAAATAATTAAAATCAATACATAATTTTCTAAAAAGATCAATATTAGCATATGAATTCTGGAAAACTTGAAGATAAAGGGGTATAAAGTTCCGAGTAACTCTCTCAGGAATTGAGAAGATTATACGACCAAGCAGGAAATCTGAACAGACTGATTCATTAATTAAATTTTTTTAAATTTGTTATTTATACATTCATCGTCTTCCTTCTACTTTCTAAAGTAGGTAATTTTATACGAGGGTGGATCATTAAGTCCGTGACTTTTTCGAACTCCCCTCGTAGTTATATGAAATGCAACACTATCCCCATCAAGTACCACCTGTTAATAGACTACTGTCAAACTTTGACCAAGTCTCGTCATTTACTTTGCGTAAAAAATAGGATTTTTCGAGGTCCTAAAAATAGGCATTTGTTTGGTCAATAATTTCACCGTTGGAGCTGAATCTCTTTCCACCGAGCCATTTCTTTAGTTTTGGAAATAGGAAGTAGTCACTAGGGGCTAAATCCGGAAAATATGGTGGATGAGGTACCAATTCGTTGCCCAATTCATAGAGTTTTGCCATTGAGACTGCACACGTGTGCATTCGTGCATTATCTTGATCAAAAATAACTTTTTTCTTGGCCATATGGGGTCGTTTTCTTTTTAAATCCTCATTAAATCGGTCTAATAAATTGGCATAATATTCGCCGTTTATTGTTTTTCACCTTTGAAGGTAATCGATGTGAATTATTCCGCGTGCATTCCAAAAAACTGTTGCCATCACCTTATTGACCTTTTCCTTCTTCGGAGCAGGTTCACCCGGAGAAACCCATTGTTTGGACTGCTGCTTGATCTCCAGAGTACAGTAATGGATCCATGTTTCATCCATAGTTACAAAACATAGCAAAAACTCATTAGGATTGCGGTTAAATAACTCCAAACAATCCTTTAAAGTTGTCACACGTTTACGTTTATGGTCAATTGAGAGCAAATGCAGCACCCATCTTGCAGACAACTTTCTTAAACCCAGCTGATCATTTAAAATCGAAACCACACTGCCATATGAAATGCCTATGGCATCAACAATCTCACGCAACATTTTCTAGTGTACTGACCACAATTGGCCATCCAGAACGCTGAGCGTCATTTGTACCTGTGCGACCATAACGAAAGTCAATAAACCACTTTTTTACCATTGAAATCGATGGTGCGAAGTCCCCACAGTATTTATCGAGCCTTACTTTGGTTTGATTGATGTTTTTTTTTTCGCAAAAAATAATGTTTAATGAGCACTCGAAATTCACTATTTCCCATTATATAGAATAAACTATAGTCTTGACTATAGAATAAGCTATAGTCTTTACTATAGAGTGAACTATAGTAAAGACTATAGGGGAAACTATAGCCCTTACTATAAAGTAAAATATAGACCTGACTATAGAGTACTCTTAAGTTTCCTCTATAGTCAAAACTATAGTTTACTTGACTGTAGAGTCTTGACTATAGTCTTGACTGTAGTGTAAACTATAGAGTAGACTACAAACGTGGACTATAGACTCGACTATAGTCATGCCAACAGTCTGCACTATAAAGTAGATTAGAGTCAGGACTTTATAAAATATACTATAGTTTGCACTATATAGTAGACTATAGTCTGGTCTATCGAATAAAATAGAGATCATAGTCTGGACTATACTATAATCTGGCACATTGATTAAATTATAGTGTGGACTCTGCATTAAGCTATAGTCTAACTTGTATGCTATGTTATAGCATAAATATTAAACTAGAAATTCCAGTTTAGGATATATAAAATTAACAAAGATAAAATTCCTATTTCACTATATTTTATTACGTCACTAAAATTCGTAAGTAATAATATCCTACATTTAATTACTTACTGCAAATAAAATAATCAAAAATATCCCATTTATTTTCTTCACTCTTTATCTTTAACAATTTCTAACTTTTATTAAACACTTTTTATTATTTTATTTTATAAAGGTCTGTTTCTAAGAAGATAACACTTAAAGATTACAATTCATAGACAATTTATTTGCAATGACCACTTTTTTCCTTTCTTTCTGCCAACATTTAATATCTTGCAATTGGTCATATAAACTTTCTTTGGGTAAATAAAATAAATTTTCTTTATTTCGAGTGTGACAAGCGTTTAATGTTTACAAGAGCTTTTCATTTATGGTACTTGCACACTTACTTACACACAGACATTGAATACATATACACAATCTTAATTTATGGAGTCCCAAAATCCTGACCAAATGAAAAAATATGCGGAAACGTAATGTATCCTTCTTTCTCTCATACACACTCTCATCTGTGTTTATTAATGTTTTCTCATAATCATAATAATTTTCGTAATGTTTGTAGCATTTATTATTTCCGTTGACCTCTTTTTGCTTTTTCCATATCTTCGAGTATTACTTTTTTTTCTGTGAAAAAGGTCCTTTTTTACGTAGTTCTATGTGGCGTGGCATATTTTTGATAATTTCGTTGACATGTTATAATTGCCATAATGTTAATGATACTGATGCTGTTGATGCTAAAGCTCATGATGACAATGATGATGGACAAAGTTAAATTGGTAGTTGGTTGTATTAAATGTTAATGAATGTAATTGAGTTTGAGTTTTGGAAGCTAAGTCTATGAAGTAGACAAATCAACATATATTATTACCTGGAAAAGGAAATAAAAAAAGAAAATTAAAGGACATGAAATAGAAAATGCTAATAACACACTTGAGTTAGTTGTGATGAAAACAGTGTGAAAAGAGTGGGTAGATATTCTTTTTTTTTTTTTTTTTTTTTTTGTAAAATATAAAAAAACTGGTTATTACTAAATTAGTTCTTTTATTTACAACCATCATGTAAATATAAGAACTAATTTACATTATATACATCCGCAGTAGTATTACCGACTTATGTTGAGGTTAGTATAGCTCTTTAGCGATGTCTGTCTTTCACATATAACTTGAATGTCAAAAAGATACTTGAGATAGATTTTATCGCAGCTTTTTATTATTTTTATTTGAAGCATGAATGCATAAAAGGGCTTATAAACCTACTTTTTCAAAATGCTTTTTTTTGCATAATATTGCTTTAGTAACCAATTTATATCTATTGATACAAACATAATTTGAAAAATCTGTCAACTTCACCGTAAAAATTACTTTAAAGACACGATTTTATGGAATTTTTATTTTGTCATACTAATTTTTTTTTCTTGGATTTTAAGCCGTTTTTGAATAAATGTAGTATAATCCATTATTAGAATGACACATAAACTTCAGAATATGAAGGAGACATTTAAAATTTATGTCATATTTAGGTTGGATTAGATGGGTAGCTGTAAATGTAAAAGGGACACCTTACTTGGGTCCTATTTATCCCATTGTGTTACCATGATGCATCATGTGAATCTGTTTTCACATGTTTGAAAATAGGTTCGAATCGAACCAACCTAACGCACGAATAAAAGATCTAATCCGCCTGACATGAATTGTATAGAGATCAGATAATCCATGCATATATGGACTCTAAAATTCAGAAGTGACAAAGAAAATGTTCCACTGTTTTTTCCTCCATCTCGTTAAAACATCTTCTACAAAAGTCATTAAAAGGTTGTCTCTTCGGAGTGGTCCGGATGACCATAATTTTTAACATCTCTATTGGAAAGAATCTTATATTATACCGCTTTTTAGTTCTGGCAACAAATCGAATATTGTCAACTATAGTCAACTATAGAGGATTGCAAAGTTGAGTCTAATTCCAAAACTCTTTGAAAAATGCATAACTGACAATAATTCACGACAAATTTCTTTACCTTTATCACCTTATCAACATGGGTTCAGAAAAGGCTGTTTAACAGTAACTAATCTTTTACAGTTTACCACTATAGGTAATCGTGGATTTAACGACAAAAAACTAACTGATGTCATATATACATACTTTAACAAGGCATTTGATAAAGTCAATCATGACCTTTTGTTAATCAAACTGCATGATATGGGTTTCTCAACTAATAGCTTGAACTGGATAAAACATGTCGTAAGCAGCGTGTTGTTTTTAAAAATATTGTGTCTAAAAACATAAATGTGAAATCTGAAGTTTCTCAAAGTAGTCACTTACGTCCTATCTTATTTCTCTTATTTATAAGTGATTTGCCATGGATAATTGAATATTGTAAAATTTTAATGTATGCAGACGACGTGAAAATCTTCTTAAATTATAATAGTGCTGGTGATGTATATTATTTACAACATGATTTGGACAACTTTTTCGTATGGTGCAATATTAACTTAATGGATCTTAACCTGAATAAATGTAAACATAGGCGTTTCTTTAGAAATTGGAATATTGATGTTAATTTCTTGATGGGAGGATATCAACTGAAATTAGTATCTGAGTTTCTTGATCTTGGTATTCTTCTCGATCCTCAATTAAATTTCAAAAAGCATATAACAATGATAATAAATAAATCTCGTGGTGTTCTAGCATTTGTAAAACGATGGTCTAAAGATCATCTTTGGTAAGACCAATTTTAGAGTATTTGTTCTATTATTTGGAGTCCCAGTATAAATCCAAGTATGATTTATCTTAAAAATAATATCGAATCCGTTCAAAAACAATTCCTTTTGGGAAACTCAACTTGGAATCCAAATATCAAACTTCCTCTTTACACAATAAGATTATCTATTACGAGGGTGGATCAATAAGTCTGTGACTTTTCGAACTTCCCTCATAGTTATATGAAATGAAACGCTATTCCCATCAAGTACCACCTGTTAGTTGACTACTGTCAAATTTTGAGCAAGTGTCGTCATTTACTTTGCGTTTAACAGCTGTTTAAAACACACAACCTCGTGTATACTATACTATAGTTTACTCTATAGTCGAGACTATAGTTTACTCTATAGTCGAGATTATAGTTTACTCTATAGACAAGACTGTAGTCTACTCTACAGTCAAGTAATCTATGGTCTTGACTAGCCAAAACTAAGGTTTACTCAATAGTTAAGACTACGGTTTATGCCATAGTCAAGGCTATAGTTTACTCTATGGTTAAGGCTATAGTGTGCTCTATAGTCAAGACAATATTTTACTCTATAGTCAATACGCCTAATCTATTTTGTAGTCAAGACTACAATTTCCTCTTTAGTCAAAGCTATAGATTATTCTATAGTCAAAACTAAAGATAATTCTATAGCCAAGACTATAGCTTACTCTATAGTGAAGACTATATCTTACTCAACAGTCAAGACTGTAATTTACTCTATAGTCAATACGCATAGTTTAATCTGTAGTAAAGATTATAGTTCAGTCTGATTACAATCAATTCTAACTACAATCAGTTCTACTTTACAGATTATAATCTAGTCTATAATCCAAACTATAGTATAGTCCATAATCGAAACTATAATCTAGTTTGCAATCCAGGCAAAAGCCTAAATAATTCTCTTTTTCAAATTCTATTTAAATAATAGCATTTAAAAAGTCATTCTTAAACATAATACTGTAAAGCCTCTAGTATATTATTATGAACATTCACCTCCCCCTCCAAAAACAAACATTCATTCAGCAAATAAGTATGCAATCATATCACAAAAGTATGCAATAAAAAAAATTTAAACGTTTGTTTAATATTCTCTTTTATGTATAATTTTCTAAATTCCATTAATTTCATGCTAAATTAAAAATTGTAAAAATATGAACAACAAACATAAAAAATAAATAACAAAAACAAATAACGTAATCGAATATCCTCACATTATATAGAAAGCGAAAACAAACAAATAGAAAAATATTCTGCGAAAAAAAATTTAAGAAATTCCAGGCTATGAAAAGCAAAAGAACTAAAAAAAACAATAGAAGTTGATAGAAAGATACGAAAAACCAAATTTCCAATTCATTGATTTTCATATTTTTTAAGCTTTATGACGATTACAAACGGGGGGAGAAGAGAAGCAAAAAAAATAAATAAACAGGAGGTGGACTGTAAAAAAAATAAATGCTGGATTTGAGTGTCTACTGGAGATATGGAAAATATTATTAAAACATTTTATAAAGAAATGTAGTATATCAGAAACAACTCGCCTTAGGTTATGCTACAAATATTATAATAAATAAACGCCTCAATGAATGTTACTTTTTTTAAATATTAAAATAATACAATAGCAAAGAATAATAACAACGGTAGTATACTTAAAGGCGCAATATACAATTTTATATTTTTTTACATATTCAAATAGTAGCTATTATTTCGCTTAACAACAAAAAAAGAAATATAAACAACATTCATAAGCAAATGAGCATCATAATCTTTCCCAACACTTGGTTTTACACAAAATTCGTTTTCCCATTCTTGACTACTTTTTACAGATTTAGCTGGTTGCAATGTATGCTATGAATAGTATAAAAAAAAGTATGAAATTTAGGGGAAACTTAAGTTGAAAAAAATGACATAGAGAAATCAACAAATAGCTACAAAACCAAAATCGCTTAATGTTTATTGAAAAAACATAAAATTCGTTCTACCAGAATGAAAATATGCTTTTGATACAAATAAATACTTTTCTTTTTTGAAATGCTTTTGTTGTTTGTAAAAGATTTGAAATAAAAAAAAAATAAATAAAATATATGTATATTCAGACAAACGACGACTATCATCCCCCTGATTGATTCTTTTTTAACCTCACACAAATATACATACATATATCACCCCCCTTACTATATGCTATATGGTAAATTTTTTCTTGTTCCTTTTTTAAATTCCGTTTTAAATTTGAATTCTCATATGTTGTCGCCCCTTTTGTATGTGTATAGCCTTAACACGGAAATAATTTCATGGCTCTGTGTGATGTGTGGCAACATAAATGTTTGTACTTAACTTTATTATTAGCATATGCGTAAAATGTATATTAGTATGAAATATATATGAGACTATGTGCGTAATACTATTTTTATCTCTTCCCAACAAGGATGTCAACAATTTCCTTATGTTATTTTTGTAAAGTTTTTTTCTTAAGGAATATGTGTTTCATAGATAACTTTCTTATTGTTCTGCTTAGAAACTGTTGCAATTCAATGATTTGATTACAAATTTTTTAAATAGTCATTAAGCAATCTATTCGAGCAACATTGCATACACTTTGATTAAAGAATCAATTTGGATTATGTTACAGGAACATAGTCCAATCGGAATATTTTTAAGGCCAATAATAGCTTCCTGATTGTCCGATAGGTTTCACTTTTTGACGTAAATACCCGCTTATCGTTTTTATCTCCTTGAGAACTCATACTAAAATACGTTAATATCGATAAGCGTGTTATCCAATCAGATATTTTAATCTAATGTAAATGTGCTGTGTTATTGCAATTAGAGACGAGTACGTCTATGCTGTTCCTGTTATCAATATCGATGATTCTAGACCATAATGACAATTCTACTATAAGAATAAATAAATATTGACAATTATGAAAAAGAATACCGATCTCAGTCAATCTGCAGATTCTCCACAATAGCGAAAGCTTTTGCTTGAAAAATATAGTGATCCGGATAACTTTGTGATGTAAAAGTATAAGTGACGTGTCAATTTATATAACAGACCTTACACTTATGCAATTTAGATCCATCTGAAATCGTAGAGATATTAAAAAAAAAAATAAATCCGTTTAAAAACAATAAATCAGTTTTAAATATCTCAATGGAATTGAGAATTCAAAACCATCAATCGTTATTCAATTTATTTTTATTTCGCTAACGGTATTTTATACTATATCGATATCGGTATACCGGTACCGAAACTAAAATACCGACATATACCGTTATTATGAAAAACATAGCTAAAATATAAAATAGCATTTTTATATTTTGTCACCTTAAAATATAAAATATAAAAATATTTTATGTTTTAAACCGTAATTTAGTTAAATACTTTCTGATTTTTTAAATACATGAAATTGAAAACCATACACCTTTGGACATAGTTTCAATTCATATGAACTCAATAAAACTATAACTTTTCTCTAAAATGCATACAAAAATTTTGGCACCAATTCCTCATGGAGTGGGACCATTAGAGAATGTTCACAAAATTGACGTTTTGTAAAATAAACTCATTTAAATATTTCAGTAACATCACAGGTCAACAATAAAAAAAAAATATAATGGAAAATTCGTTGGGAATACTTTTTTGGAAGAATATTCATTCCAATTACTAGAAAAAGTCACTCAATCCATTCACCGAAGAACATCTCGTTACAAATTTAACCCATTGAAAATATACTTCCCAAAGTAAGAGCTAGAACAAATATGTCAATTAAATTTTGTAGAGAAGATATAAAGCTACAAATTAAATTACAACTGGACCCATTTACTCACTAGAAGCTTTAAAAAGAATAAAAGAATCACGTTTAACACGCCGCAACCATGTCAAAGAGGGCGTGAATGTATAATGAATATTTTTTTTTTTTTTTTTGTTTTGGGGTGGGGATTTTATAAGTTTAAATAGTACAGCTATCTGCTAACATATTTCCAGGGTATTCATTCCAAATTATCCATTCGATCTATACCTACCTTCATATCGAAATATAGTGTTTCCGAATTCAGTTCCCTGAATTTTATGATCTCCACTAATATCCATCCTTTGAGTTTTATATGGTATTCCATAAAAAATCCAAAGTAAAAGTAAGGTTTAAATCGATTGCATGTGACAAATTCAAGAACTGACCCCAACCCAGAGCTACTTTATGACTCGTATGATCAATGTATGATCGTAGATCACGCAAATTACAAAACTATCAAAATTACAAAATAAAAAAAGGGGTGGACAATATTTAAAAAAAAACTATTAAAATTTATGAAGGAGGGATGAGAATGGGCTCTATAATAATGGTATTTATATCAGCCAATTCCAAATGTAATAGAAATGTTGAAATCGTTTTGTTAGGAAGCAAAGGATGTCTCAGAGGGGGAAACCTATGTGAAACCACCACTAAGTTTCTTCTTTGAGAAGATCATTGATTGGATCTTGGTCAGAACCAATTCGGCTTGGGAGAGTAGAGAGGAATGTAAGGTGTCGAGGGCGATATGGCCGGCACTCGACAAAGCAAGCACATGCACTCTTCTGGGCTTGAGTAGGAGGAGCTTAAGAATCATGGTAGGGACCATAACGTGTCACTGCTTGGTAGGGAAGATGAGGTCTATTTGGGACACAAGCTATTCCGATTTTTGTAGAATGTGTGGAGACGTCGACGAGACCGAGTCTATTGAACACATTATGTGAAATGGCTGGGCAACCAATTCCTCAGCGGGCTAAGTGACGTTTGGGACATGCAGCTTGTAGACGTCATAGACTTCGTAATGGGAATCGACTTTCTAAGGGGGAGTCAGGGGTACACTCGTAGAAGGATTGGTAACATTGCCAATCCTCTTATATGATTCTATTTAATCCTATTCTTTTTCTCTTCTATTCCTACTTTCCTATTTTCTGTATTCTGTATGGGTGGAGATGTGGTACCTTTGGTATCACGTCAACCTTCTCTATCTATCTATCTATCTGTCTTTATCTCTTAAATTGTAATATCGGATCCAATTGAAATGTATGGAAGAGTTGTAAAGAAGGACCAAAGCTTTCAGAAAAATCATTTTGATTTCAAAGGTTTTCATATTTCTGTAAAGTGCTTGGCAAAGTAAAGAAAAATAAGCTTACTGACCTAAGTTATCTATTACAGTTAAAAAGATATTTATGACCGAATTTTGAACTTTGATGCTGAAAAAATTTTTTGACTATCTCAATTCGTCTAGACGTGAAAAATGTCTATTTTTTACAAATCTCTACTACAATTCTTTCACGTTTTTCTCAGCGATGCATTTGTTGTTTTTCTTCATATCATTCAATTCAATACAATTCAAAATGATTTGTTGCTAAAATGTGTGGAAGATTCTCTGCAAAACTGAATTTGATACATTTCGTTTTGTTTGTCTTGCCAAAAAGCAAAAGCAGTCAATAATTGAAAGGAAAGAGAATGAACTGAAATGAATTACAAATGAATTGATGCATATGTTTACTTGATAAGACCTACGAAAATATTTATCTCTTACAGTTTTCATATTTGCATTTGAAATTTAAACTATCTCAATTTGACAAGATCTTGGTCCGGTTTTTTAGAAAATTATCTATCGAATAAAAAAAAAATTTAAGTCGATAACTTTATCAAGTCCAAAAATAAATAAATGATTTGGAATTTGAAAATTGCAAAAATTATAATTTTTTACGAAAAAAGTGTCTACACTCTTTTTTCTCATTACTTTAGCCTATGTGTTCTAAAATCCCAAAGCTTGGATCTACAAACGGAACACCTTTTCAGATACTGTAATGTGTTTTAAATAATTTCATGTTGGTTTTTTCCGGACCTGCAGCAAGACGATCGAATTTTTGCAAACTTTAACTTGATGAATTTTGCTTCAAGACTCGAGCCTTCTCCGGTAATTAATTTATATCTCGCGGAGGTGGCGTGTAATGGCTATCATGTAATTTGATCTTGTTTAGAATCAGAATATAGTTTCATTCTAAGAGTAACAGATTAACCACTGTTTCAAGGATGTCATTAAAAAATTTTAGTTGGTTCCAATGACACCTTTTCTAGAAATAATGATTTTAAAAAATTTTTACCTGGCTTATATTCTCTGTTCTGGTAGTTACATTTTTTAGCTAAAATAATTTAAAATTAAAAAAAGAAAAAAATTAATAAAATTAAGCAGTTTTCTTTTATACAATAAAAGTAGAATTTTATTAAAATCCTATATTAAAAATTATTTATAATATATGCGTATATTTATGAGAACTGCTTTAAATGCTTATTCATGTTTAATTGATTTCAATATCACAATTTCAACCCCAAGAAACAATTGTAACTTTTTACTGAAAGTTTGTGATGTATAATTAGTTTTTGCAAATGTCATCATGAATTGTGAGAAATAATAAAAACTAAATTTAAATTTGCATATCACAAGAGTAAAAAGTCATTATGACAACTTGTTACACTTGGATATACATTAAATATATTTATATGATTACCAAAATTGTATAGGATCAATTGTAGAATGGTTATCAAGTACTCAACATAAAAGAAATGTAAAAGATATTGAAGGAAAGCTAAAACGAAACTTAAAATTATTTATTAAGAAAATGTAGTATCTATTTTTTAGTAGGTTTAAAACAAATATTTTTAATAAGTTTTAAGCCGCCGTAGAAACATACTGCATAAGCTCCTGCAATAAACATGTATTAGTAAAATTGAGAGAACTTGAGAATGTGTGCGTCACACAGACAATGCAGTATGAAAAATCAAATTCGTTTTGAACTCATACTGCCAACAGTATTTTGAATGAATTTTTGAATTTTTCTTTGTCTTGTATGACCCTTTTTTAAAACGGAACTAAATGGCAACTTTTTAGACCATGTGCTAAATGACGAGAAAATAAGTTATTTTAAATATCCATTATATATTGAAATACCCAAATAGACCCGGAATAAATAATAAATGAACTGAATCTAAAGGTAATAATAAAGTATGAAAATTTCAGTTTGACTTTTTAAAGTAATTGAAATATTTAAAATTTTTTGTTTTTATTCGCATTTTTTCTCAAAAATATAAACTTGATGGATCACTGTGTTGTGAGTGAATCACACAGATATAGGGGGATTCATCGGCAATATTCTCTGCGGTATGTATCTATACGCAGAGAAAAAACATAGTTACAGCATTATCACTACAACAATGTTATGTTCCTATTGTTAATTTTCTTGAATTTTAATAACACTGTTCTCATAATAACAATGTTTTTGTTTAAATTTTGTCATTTAATGTTTATACTCAATAGAAATTTGAATATGCTTGACTGCAAAAATTATATGTTTTTAAATACTTTTACCAGAAACAAAATTTTGTTAATATGAAAAATATCATTACTTCTACAACCATTAAATATTTGCAATCTTTTTCCTTCTTCTAAAACTATATTCTGTTTTCAAACCATACTACTATTATTATTTCCATGGTAATAAAATGTTTAAAATAAATATAATACTTATCATTTTCACAAACTTAGTGAAAAAATTCATAACTTGTTTGTTTTTAAATATGTTTTTCTTTTAATATTTGTTTTCCTACTTCATTATAATTCTCATTTAGTTGATAGATGAATAAATATAAATAGATAAGGTTTTATGAAATTATAATATGGATAACTATATCATAACATGGAATAATAATATGATAAAATGGAATCATAATATGATGAATGGCATAATAATATTATAAAATAGAATCATAATATGACAAGATGATAGAATAACATAACAAAACATAATAATAATAATATATCAACATTAAATCATAATCTGATAGAATGAAATAATGATGCAGTAAGATGAAACAAGTAAGAAAGACCATATGATACCCCACACCACTGTGTATGTCCATCAAAATTCGTGGAGGATTCTTACATTAGATATGAGGACAATTGTGGACCGATACTTTCACTAAGTGTAAAATAAAATATACGAATACTGAATATTACTTTAATACTAACATTTATATGAATTTATGCACTTTAGGGTGATTCCCTAAAGTGGGCTTATATGGGAGCTATGGTAAATTGTGTAGCGATCCTCATAAAATTTGGCAATGTTGTTTCTACTTACATAAAACTTATTTGTATCGGATATAAACTTGATACTAACATGTGTATGTGATTTATGCACGTTAAAATGATTTTCTGAAGAGGGTTTTATATGGGTGCTATGGTCAATTATGGACCGATTTTCATGAAATTTAGCATGAAGAACTTCTTTCATTAAAATTTTGCTATATTTAAGGCATTTATGATCGTTAAACCCCTACTCCGGAAGGACATTTGGGGACACAATGGCGGCTAGGTGAAATAATGGACCGATCATAACCAATTTCAATAGGCTTCGTCCTTGCGTCATGAAAGTCCTACGTGCCAAATTGAATTATCTTCAAAATTACGACCTGTACTTTGTGCACAAAGTTTACATGGACTGCCAGCCAGCCGTCCAGCCAGACGGACGAACGGATATCGTTAGATCAATGCAAAAAGTGATTCCTAGTGGAGCGGAATATACCATAAAATCGTATACAATATGACAAAACAATAATTATTACTTATAGTCATTTCTGCTTTTTCACTGTGATCATATGTTCCAATCATAAAATGTTGCTCTTACATTATGTTCACTACAACTATAATTTTTCTCTGCGTGTATGAGAGGCTGTAGATATTTTAGTTTCACTGAACTTAAAGATCCCAGCAACATGGAGTCGTTCAGATTAAAAACGAAGTTAGAATTTAAATAGAACTAACCGAATTGATAATCAATATATATCAATATATATATACACTTTCTTACTGATTACTTTATAAAAACGAGTACCCGATGAATTTGAACTAATAAAACCATGCTTTTAAAAAAAAATATCCTAATTGTTAAAACCAACAAAATAATTATACCATTTCAACACATTCACTTGGAAAACTGAAATATTGATGTGTGAGTTATTTTTTTTTTTTCTACTTCTTTACTTCAAAATTAAATTGTTAAGTCACGTTGCTCAATAGCGAAAGGAGATTCAAGGGAATAAGGACTAAAAACGAACTAATTTAATTATAACTTCAATACAAATGGCATAGGAACTCATACATATGGACAATAACAATTTAACTTGAAGTCAAAACTTTTTTCACTGTTTACTTTTGATAAATTAGCTTGTTTGACATGTCAGGTTTGACAGCTATAAAACACAAAAAGAGAAGTTTTTTTTAGAATGTTATTGATATTGTATTAAATTAAAATGTTTGCCTATTTTTGTGTATAACTTGAGAAATGAGAAAAACATAACTAAAAATACTTCATCATTTTAAAATTTTTATAATTTAATTTGCTAACTCATCTTTCAGCAATTCAAAGGGAAATAAATTGAAATATACTTGCTCAACTGGCAGCAAGGGGTTGATTATTAACTTTGCCAATAACTAAATAAAACATTTGCTTCAAAAAAATAAAAAAAAATAAACTTGACAAGATACTCGTTAACTGTAATACCTATTTATGCTTGTAATTGTATATTTCAGTAGTTGCGTTTGTCTGTGGTCTGTCGTATCGTTTGTGGTTTCATCAATTGTGTAATTGAATTCAGCTGCTGTTCATTTGACCACATAAGAAAAAATAACAATTTTTATTTGATTCTCCCTCTCTCTGTCCTGTTGTGTTTTTGGTGTTTGTAATCGTATGTTACCAGAAATTATATGGCTGAAGGCATTTTTAAATATCTGTATGTGTTTCTGGGCAGTTTGATATTGAAATTAAAATGAAATTGAAATTTTTTCTTAGCAAATGCTTACAGCAAAACTTACATAAGTAAATGCTCTCTTAAGTACTTGTATATTTTTTTTTTTAGAAATTAATTTCAAATTGAATTTCTGTTATTTTTCATATTTTATTGATTTAGATTGTAATATTTGTTAGATTACTAGTTGAAATTTATTTATGGACATTCTAACATATGTTTTGATCGTTATATGTTTAAGTATGAATTTTCTTAAAGCAAAATTTTTATTCAAGGGGTTTAGTGATGATAAACTTTAGTAGAAACTTAGAAATGTTTAGTAAAAATTACTATGATACACTTTTTTTAAAAGAAAACTACGAAATATTACTTTTTGCTTATTACCTACTTTTAAGGAAATAATATTTTAACCATTTCAAAAATAGCACTAAGTGCATTTCATAAAAAATTGTCCAAAAATATCCCAATAATGCCATTCTAAAATCAACATCAATGTTTTTAAATTTGGGAATAACTCTCCAGACAACAAAGGTGATTAATTTCGTATTTAAATTTTGGACATAGACAATCAGTGTTACCGTTTCACCAATTGCTCGTTTTTCAACAACCTAACCACTTTTTTGACCCCTTTTTTTAAAACGGAACTAAGTGGCAACTTTTTAGACCATGTGCTAAATAACGAGAAACTAAGTTATTTCAAATACCCATTATATATTAATCCCAACGAAGAAATTAATTACTTTGAGATTGTTTCACAATATAGTGATTTTTAACATCCCCGAAGAAATTATAAATGAACTGAAACTAAAGGTAATAATAAAGTTTATGAACAGCAAACACTGAATCTTTTTAAACGGGACTGAGAAAATTAAGAAGGATGTAATGGATCTCCTAATTTATATTTTTACTTTGTCTCTTAGCAGTGCCGCGGCAGTACGTTTTTTTTTTTTCTAAATTATCACTAATGAAAAATAAATTGTCCAACAGACTTAAGCTTAACACTTTGCGAATCCATGCTTTCAGTCCTAAATTTTTTAGACGGGGATTTGTAACACCTCGTAGAAAAGTACGAAAGTTTAATTAATAAAACTATTTTTATGAATAAATCTTTATTTTTGCAATAACTCTAATTATTATAAATAAATTACTTTGTTATTAATAAAATTTAATTCAGTAGATTTTCTTAAAATACAATATTTTTTTCTGTTTTTATTAAATAAACAAATTTTAAGGCGTTTTTTAGGTATTAAAGCAGTTTCCCCTTTCTTGACACTTTTTAAAAATTCTCAACGGTAACACTGTATACACTTAACATAATAAGCAGGGTTGGGGGATGTCAATTAAATTTCAATTAAATTGCTTTACATGTAATTTTAGTTTAAATTTTTAAATTTGTAATTATAAGAACATTTTTCAATTACAATAATGGTAATTGAAATAATTCAATTTCAGCTATAGTAACAGTAATAGAATAATTTCAATTACAATTAGAGTAATTATAATTAACGATATTCAATTACATCTTAAAACAGATTATTTAATGAATTTTGATAATAAAATTTATTAATTTTTAATTTTTTGGGCGTCTTTCAAGGAAATATAAATTTAGAAATAGGGATACTTGTTGCAATTATTTATATTTTGTGCTATATCTCGTTGATGTGCCCGAAATAGTCAACGCAGTAGAAAGTATCAAAATTTGAAATGCAAGAACGAAAATTTTTTATAAAGTCAGTTTTTTGCGAGGCACATTTCCTGTTTCATTAGTTTTTTGTCATTATACACAATAAAATCGAAGAAACATTAAAAATAAATTTGTTAAAAAAAATTTAAAATTAAGCAAAAATTTCACTTTTTGTTTCTATATTTTTATATAGCAAATTGCAATTTGTTCGAATTTTGGATATATAGATATAAAAATGGCTATAAACATAATTGCTTTAAGTAAAATTAATTTAAGTAAAATATCGTTGATAATTGAAAACGGGACACCTTTGCTAAAACAGACTTTCCTAACCCCAGGTCTGTAACTGAGATCAACACTGATATAATTTGTGATATAACTCCGACAGAAGAGAGTAATAATTTTTTTAATATTATGTTAAATCTTAAATAAGAGGTACACGTATTCTAATAAATTCTATAATATATCATTATTTTTAATCAGACACAGAGTAAACATGACATTTTACTTAAGAAATGCCGACTTTTTTAGCACAATTTTTATAAAAAATATTTTTTTAGATGTAAAATAAAAATTAAAACAAAATAATTTTACAAAAAAAAAAAAACATTGTTTTTAAGTAATATTCAAAATTCACATGCACACACACAAACAAACTTTTGTATATGTATATTATTTTTGACAGTTCATCTTATAAGATAGTTGTGTAGAGAAATCTCATCACAACAATCTCATAATATTTCTTATAATACTAATATTTGAATCTACACGTGAGATAATTCGCTCAGAGATAGAATTTGACACTCTCTGACAGAAAAATCTTACATATACTATTACGTGTAGATGGGTACATTACATGGACAGCACGAAATTGATCATATTTGTCATAATTAAGTGGTGTTTGTAATGCTTAACGGAAATGTAGAGACGCATCAACAAATTTCGAAAGATATACATTTTATGGACCAAAAAAACAAAATAAAAAATTTACTTGGGTTAAAAAAGAATTACAATATTAAATAGCATTTCTTTGTAATAAACTGTAGCAGAATATATTTTTTTGGTATAATATATGTAGAAATAACTTATATTCGAACCCCATTTTTCGCAAAACTTTTATAAATCGCGATTTTTAGTATAAAGAAAATTATTTAAATTTTACAAGGAAACTCTGAAATATGCTACACTAATACCATCAAACATTGAAAATGTCATAAATTAAATTTAAATAACTCAGTAGGTTTTGATATTACGAGTAATTTTTACCAGAAATATACATCAACTTCTAGTTTGTAAAAATTTATTTAAGTTAAAACTATCGCTCCTCCTGCACGGAATTATTAACGCGAACTGATTCTATATACATTCGTGTCTCTATATATTTATACAAATGAATTTTAATGTGCCAACAAAAATAATAATAATAATAATAATAATTTTTTGTTTAAGGTCTAAAATCAAAAAAAAAATTTATAATAGCTCATATAAGTAGACATTTATTGCACTTTGTTGCTACCGAAACAAATTTGACTTATCATTTTTTTGATAGTAAGTCAAAAAATCAAAAGTCAAACAAAGTAATAGAAATTTATAAAAACAAAACATTCCATATTATTTACAAAAATCATCTGTGGAAAGAGATTTCTGTAGATTTTCAATTTATAAAAACTTTTCATAAATTTTCGTTTTTAGTAAATTTTTAGCTACATTAAAAGGAATTTAAAAATTTTAAAACCTTCCATTATTGTCCATATTATTTACAATCAGTATTGCCAGATGAGGGAATTTCTCCTCAATTCAGGGATTTCAAATTTCAGAAAGAGATTTGTGGGTAGTGATTGGGTGATTTTCCTAAATTTTCAATTTATAAAACCTTTTCATAAATTTTCGTTTTTAGGAAATTTTAGATACATTAAAAGAAATTTTAAAATAAATTTTCTTTACAGAAAATTAAAAATTTTATTTTTTTCCTTTTAAAAAAATATTTGTATAAATTTCTTAAATTGTACAGATTTGCTACGAAAAATGTTGTCAGGGAACAAAAGTGGGTATTGATATTCTAAAATGGCAATTTTATGGGGACATAAAACTTTATTTTGGGGACAAACATTAAAATTTGTCTTACAACATTACATACAATATAAAAACTAAAGAATACAAAGAAAAGAAACTGACTCAATTTCCTACAACATTTCTCTTTTCTCACTTAAAAGTTTTGTGTGAATTTAATACACTTTCCTTTAAAATTTAAGTAAAATTACATTCGCAAAAATTTCTTCACTAGCACGTAATATTTTTATTATTTTTATTATTTTATCAAGTACATTTATTGCATTCTAACTCCCGTGACAAGATTATTAAAAAAAAAAATATATATATATATATTTAACATCCATTTTTTGTATATTGAAACGAACAAAGTCGCTGGTTTTGGTAATAAAAATAAAATACAATTTAAAATAATTTTAAATTATTTTCATATTCATCAAAAAAATTATATTTATATTTGTGAACTTAACATAGTGTCTACATTAGAGATTTTTTATCAAGACAAACGTCAAACTTATCGCGAATTTGTGAAAGGTGGCAATAGTTGCACAAAAACAACAATATGGCGTATTCATTATTGTTTTTTATATATGCAGTTTGACAACTGTAACAACCAAAATAATAATCAACTGTTTAACTAAGATTACCTTGTATATATTCGCACTGATTTTGAAGTTTGTTTTGATATAAATTTGCCTAATGTAGACTCTACGTAATCCTCATCAAAAATTTAAAATTTATGTAAATCTGCAAATACAATTGTGATGAATAATGTTAAATAATTTTCGAATACGATTTTGAGCAACTATGTGTACTTATGATGTGTGTAAGTGGTTTCAGCATTAATACATATAAATAAAATTTGACTCACACAATCTTGGTCAGGTTCATTTTTTTTTTTTTTTTTTTTTTTGACAATAGAGTTAGGTTTTTTTTGACAAGCCTTCCATTCTTTGTATTCTTTGGTAAAAACAAAAAATTTCCTTTTCCACATGTAAAAGCACCTAATGAATTTAGTTGAAAACTAACACTGGGTAAAAAATAAATATGTATTGACCAAATAAAAAGCTGTTAAATGAAAGTTTTTGTCCTGTTTGTGTTTCGTTGTTATTTTTATTTCGAATGCATGCTGGGAGTATTGTAGCTCTTTTTCTCGTAAAATAAATGTAAATAATGAAAAATAACACAAACAAACTGTTACATGAAGAGTGGCAGTATGAAAAAAATGGAATAAATTAACATGACCCTTCAAAAAGTTCGAATATAAAAATTGATTGGTTCACAAAGAAGTCAGTAAACAATACACACGCTTATGCACATACAAATATGATCCTCGTATACAATATTTTGGGTTTAAATCAAAACGTTTAAACGTCATTTAGTAAATGGACGTTTGTTTGAAAATGGAAGTGATTACTGTTACGTTTCCGTCGGAAACTAGCAAATAATAACAATAACTACATATTAAAATGAAAAGTAATTTAGTATTTCTTATGGACAAAGTCGACTTTACATAATGTTTATTGCAATTGTTGTACAACTTTCAGGAAAGTTAATATCCTTTTCAAATATTCTTATTTTGTTTAAAAGTGTCTTTTTATGCAAGTTACTCGTATTACATAAACTACAACGATTTTTAGTTTCAGTGAACAAACGGTATCTTGAACAAATAATATCGTAGATGTTCCTGATGTTAAGGGATTCATGTTTTTGTTTCATTTACTTTTTCTGTTAATAAAGCAAAAACTCAGATTTTCGTTTAATGGAAAAATACGCGGATACAACATATATCCATCTATGAAATGAGTGTTATCAGCAAATATTCAAATGAAGAAACTTTTTAACACAGGTGTCCATACACCATGAGAATCGAGGTGGAGTATTCTACAAACGTCAAAAAAAATTCGACTGGTCAGGATTCAGTTTGTATAAAAATGAACGAACTACATACGAGTGCGGAGGCTGACCTAAAAATTTTTTTCATTAAACGGAAAATAGATAATTTCATATAATGAATGAAAATGCAAACTAATAGATAGAGTTTTGCTCTAGTGCAGGGGTTCTCACGACCCCTTTGAGATATTACGAATCTAGAACGACCCCCAATATTTTATAATAATAAGTTAATATGAAGTCAAAAAAAATAGTTTGATTCTAATTGTGGTTCATTTTACAAAAACTATTACTCGTTAATAAGTTATACTTTATTATTTTGTTATAAAATTTAAATATCAAATTATTCTGAAATTTGAAAGTAAATACAAATTAATCATGATATAAAAATAATAAGGTAGATCTGCTCTTTCATTTTGTTGCCATGATGATCACCTGACGTTTAAGCCAACACCAATTATATTTCCTCAAATCGTGCTACCGTACAAATTTAAAAAAAATTCGAGTTTTTTGTTTACTTTTTTAGGTTCAGGTACATTGAGAAAATTATTAAAAATGATCAAAATTATATGTATACGTCCGATCTTGACAAATTTTCTTACTTTTAGTAAAGCTTTTTGTTCTAAGGTTAGTGATATATACATTTTAGCTAAGCAACTTTCAGTTTAAAAGATATAAAGATTGAAAGTTTCGTTATATAAACTATTATCAATTGAGAGTGCTTCCAAATATCTATTAAACTATATACGGAATCTATATCGATATAACTCGGAAATATATCAATACAACGTTAATATTCAAGTTATCATATTTTATAGAGAAATTTTTATGCATTCACTTAATGCAAATAATATGTTTTTAAGCAATTGAATGGAAAAGATATTTTTAGTTGAAAATTATTTATTAAATTGATTTTTTTTAATATTCAATAACACTAGGTACATCAGGAAAAACACAATACCATTTATGCGTCAAAAGTAGTTATTTGTAATATATAAATTACACATAATGAAAAGTATAACTAAAATTGTGTTTCCTTTTTATTTTTGTGGCAACGCTTTTTCGTATATTTACAAAAGAACAGATCCAATTAATAGGCAAAAACATATTTTGTAATCCCTTTTACGCTCATACTATACATCCGATTTTAATAAAAAATATACTATTAAAAAGATAGTTTTAAAAGTCATAAACAGTAACAGTTGCCACTACTTCATATAAAAAACTCACATACATATATGTATGTATGTGTATAAGCCTCAAACAAAAAAGTGTCTCAAATTATTAAACTCTTCTCTATTTTATTTCTCATGTCTCTCAGATAATTTTCTCAATTCAAGGCAAAGTATTGTTGTTATTTCTTTATAAAAACAAACTAGACAGGCAATGATGCCAGCTTAGCACTTTTCGGGCTAGATTTAGCCCATTTTTAGTAGTCCAAAATTTTTTAGACCGAAACTAAAAAAACCAACGAACTTAGCACTTTTAACAAGTTTTTTTAGCACTTTTTTGCTCTTTTTACTTTTTTCAAAAATTGAAAATTGCGTTAATTTTTTTTTTCAATTTTTGCTTTTATTTGATAATTTTTGTACTAATTACTATATTTGTGAAAAGACTACATAGTATCCAAATTTATCCAGAAATCTTAAAAATTCGTAAAAAAAAAATATTATTAGAAAAACTGTTTTCCACAATTAAAATTGTTTGTGTTCAAAGAACTGAACAATTTTGGATCGAGGTTCATATTAATATAATCTCCATAATCCGAATTTTAATTTAGCCACTTTGCTATTAATATTTTGAGATGTACGTTCCAAATGGTTAATTAATGGTAAAAATGTTGTTTATATGTTTCTTTTTACTTTTCAAAAGAAATTTTTTAATTTTAGCCCATTTTTGCGCTATTTCACAAAACTTGTCTTGATTGTTCCACAAAACTGTTGTCTTTTTAAAATTTAGTATTATTATACTTTTACGTTGGTAATAGCATAATTATATAATATCGGTAAATTTTTTTCCACTTTTAATTGAGAGATTTGTAAGAGAGAAGTAATAAACAAAATAGAAAAGGGTTTAATACTTTGAATTGCTCTGTTTATGTTTTTCTGAGTCTTATGCATTATACGAAATAAAGTAGAAAGAGTAAACAATTTGTGTTTCTTTTTGAAAGGTCTTTTATTTTTACCAGATGTATATTTTTATGCAAAATAAATTATTTTTTTTGTGAAATCAAGATAAGATTATTTTATCAGAGACCATAACTATTATGACTTTTATCACAAAAACTTTATATTTAAAAGTTGCTTTTTATTAAAAAGTTACTTTTTATTTAAAAGGTAATTTTTATTTAAAAGGTATATTTTATTTAAAAGGTGCTTTTTATCTAAAAGTACTTTTTATTTAAAAGGTACTTTTATTTAAAACGTACTTTTTATTTACACAAAAGTCTGAGAATTATATTTGCACTTAAATATTTTTTGAGGTAAAATAAGTTATTTGTTGATTTTTTACTTTTCGGACGTATATAAAATTATTTCTTATTGTTATTAACAGTATTTTAAAATTAAGAATATATAAGAAAAGTAGCCGAAAAGAAAAAAAGTAAAATAAAAAATACTTAAAAACGCAAAAATCAAAAAAAAATTTAAAAAACGCCAAAGGAAAAAAATCGGCAAAACGCAAAAAACGGTAAAAAATCTGTACAAACTGAAAACGGAAAAGAGTTAAGAGCTAAATGCATAAGACTCAGAAAAACATAAACAAAGCAATTCAATGTATTAAACCCTTTTCTATTTTGTTTATTACTTCTCTCTTACAAATCTCTCAATTAAAAGTGGAAAAAACTTTTACGATATTATATCATTATATTATTACCAACGTAAAAGTTTAATAATAAATTTTAAAACGACGACTGTTTTTTTTTTTTCAAATTTCATTTTCTTGTTGAGAAATTATTTATATTATTCTCAAGCCTTAGTCATTTAAAAAGAAGTTTAATTTTATATCATTCTAAATTTTAAATCAAGTTTAAGTATCAAAAAATATATAAAATACAAAAATTGCGATTAACGTACTGTCAGTCAGGCTATCCTGTTTCGTATTTAGAACTAAGAATAGGTTACAATGTTAAAGGTAACTTATTCAAAATTAAAAGTTTCCATCAAAGTGTGAATATCGATAATTAATTTCATTTCCCCTAAATACTCTATTCTAAATTGACTTTAAAACTTCTATAATTCTGGAGCAATTAAATAGCTGTCTGAGTACAGAAAAGTTCATTTTGGTCCAAAAAGTTTTCCTTAGTATAAGTAAGTCTTATGAAAAAAGAAATCGTAGTACCATATATAGTGGGGACGCCCAGTAACATGCCTTAAAGGCTTATCGCTCAAAATGTTATAAAGCTAGATCCAGTTAATTCGAAAGTCGGATATAAATACAATCTTGCCTACTTTTGACCCCAATATGAATTGATCAAATTATTTAAATTTTTACTAAATTTCAAGATTTAAAAAAAATATAAATATAAGTGAATTTGTGTTATTGACTTTTAAATGCAAAATACTCTTTAAACTGCGTCTTTAAGTAAAATTTAATAGAAACGCTGTCTAGCGATTGTGGCTTTGTTTACCACATGCAACATTTTATTCAAAAGATCTATTATTTTGAAATTTTTGACCTTTGACTTACTACACTTGACGGTAATTATCCATAAGTATGGAAAATAATTGCCTTAAAAAGTTTTCAACAGTTGACAGATTTTTAAGATTACCCTCATATGTTTGTATTTGTAGTAGTTATTGCTATTAAATCTTTGTTTTATTTGTTCGGGAGGTGTGTAAATGTTTGTTTAAAAACAAATTATACAATAATGGTCAGTCAGTTGTTGGTCACTCAAACCGCCGGTCCTCAAACATTCATTTAAATTCATATATATGTGAGTATGTATGATTAAGTGTATGTGAATGTTAAATACACATTCATAGTACATTTTCGTAGGCGTTTATTATTTGGAGGTGCGGTCATGCCTAAGGATGTGTTTATTTTGTATGCGAAAGTGTATATATGTGAGTGTGCCAGTTTAAATTTACTTTTAATATGACTGTATGTACGAGTATGACTGACCGATGATTGTATGTTTATTTTTCTTGTATTTAGATTTTGATTGCGTTTCATATGCAAATGCAGTTTAACCATCATCGTAGTCATCATCATTCAGTCATTGGTTGTAGCTCCTTTTCCATTTACATATATGTATGTACTATACATACATATATGTTTGTATTGAAATGAACTTTCCATCGAACAATATTAAAACGTCAAATGGGCGTTCAATTTTCATTTCGGGGTTTATTTACCTAAAACAAAAACAAACATTAAATGTTTCAAAACCATTTAAGTGTGAACATTACAATTGTAATTAAAACTGGGAAGTTGTTGTATAAATATTAAAATGTACTTATTGTTGTACAGGAAAAATTGTTATTAAAAATTAAAAAAAAAATAAAATATTTTATTTATTTTTATTAAGTTACAATACAATAACAAATTATATACTACTATAATTTATCGAGCAGGATAGTAACGACCATAACCTCAGACCAGAGTCTTTGGCAGAAATAAAATCTGCCTATCCCCCTCGACAAAACAATCTAATGAATATCAAATCGTATAAAAAATTCCTTATTAAACACAATTTTTGTACATTTTTTTTTTTTTTTTTCGTAAATCTCAACATATTTACATCTTAAAATGCTTATTTATGTAACTTAGAGAAAACTATTTATCCAAGAAATATACAGTGGCATCTTATGACCAGCGTTGAACGACATTAAAGTCTACACAAATGTAATGTATACAACATTCCACAGTGGGGCAGAATCGAAATTTTTTGGAAATAAATCTGTAACTTCTGATCGGCCGGTTGGGAATTTTGTATAGGCGTAGCAGAGGAGTGTACAATGTTATGTTTGGAAGGGGGGCACAACAAACCCCCAGGGGCGAAGCTAAGGGGGCTCAAACTTAAGTACCTCTGACATAAAAAACTTTTAATCGCTTGCAAAATTTTTTTTCTCGTCCGATTTCAAATATTTTTATATATTGTTGTAGGCCCTGATAAGACCTACAAAAAACATGCTTACATGTCTTATTTATTTTGCAAGCGATTAAAAAAAATTTTTTTTTTTTTAAATTTCGATTCTGCCCCATTGTGCATTCTGCGAAAAGACTTGAATAAAAACAATGTTGGAGGCATAGCATATGCCCATATTAAGCAGTACTACAGGTTAACTTCCTGACGTCAGAGCCATACTATGTGGTATTCAGGGTATCCAATACAATTTTGATCGATTAACTGCTCGAATAATTTAAAATGGTCTATTTTCGAATAACGAAAAAACCGAATGATTTGTGCCGAATAACCGCTTAACCGAAATTTAGTTTAGAAATTTGTTTACTTTAAAGATAAATTTATGTCAATAACATATATATTTTTTAATGTCTGTTACATAGCAGCAAACATACACTGGTGCATATTCCTATAAATGCATTTAAAATTTTTGTTTTTCTTTGAGGTATATTCGTTTCTCTTAACGAAAAACATGTTGTGTTGTTACAACACTCGCGATATAACGGTACTTTTTTATGTAAGAAATATTTGTTTCTTGCTTTTGCTATTTTCTTTAATTTAGCAATCAGAACATATTGTAGATCATTTCAGAGGAATATTCATATAAACGCAGTCCAGAACAATTTGTCTAAAAAGTTAATGCAAAAAAAATATTAAAATAATTTTAACAGTTTTAGTTGTTTCACTTAAAGTAAGTTTCCGATGACAACATCTCTGTTTATGGAAAATATCTTTGTTTTAATTGGGAAATTATATCATCTTAAACGATGCTCAAAGAAATTTTTCTTAGAGATCAAGAAAAAATTCAAATTCATTTTTTTGTGATCAAGTCCGTTCTAACAGAGAAGTTGAACGAAAACTTAAACGTTCGGAAGGAGTTATTCGAGACTTTCTTAAGAAAGGGCAGAAATACGGAGTGCAGAAATCAACGAAAGGTAATCAAAAATTAACAAAAATGCAAATAAATGCTATACAAATAAAAAATAAATTTGTCCTTGCTATCACTTTCAAACATGTTGCACCCACATTTTGCGAACAGATGGTAACATAAAATGTAAGAAACCAAAATGTAAGCCAATGTTAAAACAACAACATAAGGAAAATCGTTTAAAATTTGCGCGCAAATATATGAAATGGACAAATGAGTAGAATAAAGTAATCTTTTCTGATGAAAAGAAATTCAATTTGGACGGTCCCGATTCATATTCTTACTTTTGGCATGATATGAGGTTGAACGAAATTCGTATGTCGAAACGCAATTTTGGTAGAGGTAGTGTTTTGATATGGGCAGCCTTTTATGCTGCAGGAAAATCAAAAATATGTTTTGTTCCAACTAAAATGAACGCTGCAATTTATAATGAACTGTTGGAAAATGCTCTTCTCCGGCCGGCTTGCAGTCCAGATTTCAATCCAATGGAGAATCCCATAATGACAATAACGGAGTTAAAACTAACTCCTAACTACAAAAAATTTTTGGAAAAAATAGGAGTTAGTTTTAACTCCGTTATTGTCATTATGGTTTCACTTTGTGAAAAAATTAAAATTAAAAAATTAGTCGAATCCAAGAGCCAGACCGAATTTTTGAATTTATCCAAAACAAAGGTTCATCAACAACACATTATTAATAATGCTAAATTGGTTCATTAGTTTAAGTGCGTATATAGGAAAATGCCATTAAAAATGGCGCTAAACTACTAAAATTGCAATGAACAAATTTTATGTACATTTTATGTTTTTTGTTATTAATTTTTTAAGTGAAGTCAATAAATAATTTAAAAAATTTATTTTCTAGCCCCATCTTTGGTAAATTAATTAAAAAAGTTGATGTGCGTTTATAGAAATATGCACCAGTGTAGTTAAAAATAATTTTTTGGGAAATACGTTTTCATTACTTTTAAAGTATCAATAAAAGTATATATTCTTGTGCTTAAGAAATAATACCAAGAGCATCCAACGACTAAAATAGATTCCAATGCAAAAGAAAATAAATTCAAATGAAAATACAAATACTTCTTACTAAGAAGAGCAACAGTTCTTCTTCTTAGTATAAACAATAGTTTTTAATTAAAAGCTAACTCGTTTTATATATAATTTAAAAATAATTTCCTTAAGCCGAGAAAAAAGATATTCTTTGCAATCTTGCATGCCTTCGTGAACATGACTTCCTTCTTATTGAATAGTTATAAAAAAAGATAACATCTGCGAATAATCCGAATTTATGCTACTTTTGGAACACAAGTTCAGGATCTTATTGAATTCTTTGGGTGTTATTTTTTTCTGGATTAGAATATTTAATAAAATGCGACATGAATGCGAAAGGAAAGGATAATAGTACAACTTCATAAATACTTATACATATACTTATGACAATTGAAATTCTGAAAATACAGTTTTGAGTAAAGCTATAAAGTCATAAAAATTTTCATTTTGAACAAAATATTTGTAAAAACATCAATATTCATTTCGACTTTTATGACAAAAAATTCATTCTCACACATTAAAAATACTGATTTATTAAATAAAGCTGATTTGGAATATCTTGCAGTACTATTAGAGTTTTTAACGGGAAATTCCGGGACGAGAAATCCCGGGAATTCCGAAAAATTTTCAGTCCCGCAATAACGGGAAATCAAGAGGGAATTCCAAATGTACACTAAGCTACTGTACTTTCAGCTGCTCGAATATCTATAGAGCATTCACAATTCGCAGCTAAATCGGCATAACTCGTTTATATATAGTTTTCACAAACTCTACAACCTTCTAGGCATGGACGTAAGACAATTTTTCAATGTATCTGAAGTTGTAGAAGTTATTAATTATTTTGAACTTTCAAAGGCAATTGGACCCGGTGGAATTTCCATGCTGATGCTAAAAAAAAACCTTGGGGATAAGAGAATCGAGTATCTCATTCGTTTTTAAACTGTTATACTGTTACTGAAGAGAGTAATCAACCGTTTGGGATCAACCTGTTCTAGAATTTATAAACTGAGAATCTCTTCATAAGACTATTCAGGGTATTATTAATGTTTTTTTTTATCTGCTTTATAACCTTTTTATAAGTAAAGTTGTTTCCAAAAACCAAAACTTCTCATTTTCATACTAAATGCTATAAAAAAATTAAAAGTTCAACTTTAGTCTTAAATTTCTTAACTCAACTGCTGAACCGATTTTAATGAAATTAAAACTGAAGAAAAATTCAAGAAAATATCTCTCCACAAAAAAAAAGAATTTCTAAAATATCTCTACCGATTTAAAAGTTACAGAGTTTTGGCCGATGAAAAACGATTCTGAGCCGCTGTGCGATAACTAGGAGGAGCGTTAATGTTGCATGAATTAGGGTTTTTACTATTGAATTTTTTTGGATATCTGTGTACTTTTTTATCTAGGGCTTAACGAATTTACTTATAAGTTGTTTCATATGAAATTTTAAATCAACTTTATTTCTGTCATGTTCAAATTTTAGATGCCTTAGTTTTATAATGAAATAAAAATATGATAAGATTGGATAACTATATGATAACATGGGATAATATTCTAAAATAGAATCATATGACAATATGTTATAATATAATAATGTAGAATAATAATATAGTAACATCAAATCATAATCTGATAAAATGGGATAATTATGTAGTAAGATTGTTCAATTATATGTAAAACTAGAATCATAACATGAAAAACAAACTATAAAATCGGACACAATATGGCAAAATGGATATTATTACATATAATCATTTCTATTTTTCGCTATAATCATATGTTCCAATTATAAAATCTTACTATTAGATTATTGTCACTACAACTATATTTTTTCTCTGCGTATAGAGGTGCCTGTAATGATAGTTGCTAAAATAAAAAATTGGTCCCCAGCTGTCATAGCTTATATCCACTCTCACATTTTTGACACATTTATTATGTGTATAACATTACAAAAATCTTTTAATCCTCTAGAAAAAAATTAAATAAAATATTTGTTTTGAAATCCTTTCCTTTACCAAACAAATGTCCCTTAATAAGAAATATATATGTTTTTTACAATACTCGAGTATTATAAAAAAAAACCACACAAAAATCTTTTAATTACATAAATTTTTAATAACTTTTTAGTCGTCGTTTTTTACAATTAAACAGCTAAATATTACATTATTCCAAAATCTACAAAAACACAAAATTAATAACATAAAGCAGCTAATTAAGTTAAGAAGGGGAATAAATACCAAATTTGTTTTAAATCCCTTAAATAAAGGAAAAAAATGGAAACATTTTGAAGTTAAAAATTCAAATTTACACAAAAATACCGAATCAAATAACCCACAAATAAAAATAATAAAATAATCTCCAAGGACATAATATAATGATGCTTTCATTTCTTTTTTTGTTTTTGTTTATAAAACAAAATTTTAAAAGGTGTCCTTTTTTCTAGCTTCTTGAGATTCTTTGAAACTTAATTGTAAAAGTAGATCTATCAACCCTTTTATACAAACTGTGCTTTTTTTAAGGACATTTGGTAGCAGTTGGAAATCAAGAGGATATACTTGATTCCATTTCAGTTGAGTTTTTGTTTTGCATACAAAATAATGGTGTTTTATTTTAATTTTATTTTATGATTTAACTTTACACCTGCTGTAAAAGGCTCAACTTCAATTAAATCCTTTTTTTGTGTTGTTGTTGCTTCCTTTGCTTTTATTAGTTGAATTACTTGATTTTTTTTTTTTTTTTTTTTTTGTCCAAACATTTCTCATTATTTTTTTGGAGCAAGTTTATATTTCTATATTTTGTTACAAAACAAATTCTTAACTTAAGTGTTGCACGAGTAGATTTTGTAGAAAAATAAAACCTGAAAAACTGAAAAGAAAAACAATTATTTCTTGGGGAAATAAAAGCAGAGCTGGCCAAGTACCTGGGAAAGGGATATATACTTTTGTGCTACATTGGATATATTCCCAACCATGGTATAAAAATTTATTGAGAATTGCTTTTAAAGTCTAACGACCCTTGTTGATAAGTTTTAATATAAAAATGTGATAAAATATAATAAAACTTAAACAAAATTTAGTATAAACCTGAGCTACACATTAAAGAAATATTTCGTAGCTAAACTTAATAAACAAACATCTAATCTTGGTTTAAACTTCATTTACTTATTTTTGATGTTTACACTTACTTCCTCAAATATTTGCCTAATGTGACCGTAACAATATTACACCATTCTCCTATAAAATGAGCACATTTCGGAACATAAATACCCCATACCAGTGAGACCCAAATCTTTGTCTGTAATCGGATAAGGTAATTGGAGGCTTTTGTCTAGACATTAAATGGACAAATTACTCTTGTATTGTAAAATACTTTACAAATAGTGGGTGTGTTAACAGGTGGACTTTTCTAACATTTCAATAAATTCAATATTCAAACAAGAAAAACATTTGTTTGTACTCTATAAAAAAAAAAAAAAACACTTATACTCGTATGGATGCGGTTACATATAAAAATCGATTTAAATTTCAAAACTCATATAAAACATAAGTAAAAACCCAAAATGAAAAATACTCGTTTGTATTGCATAGTTTCAGGCATTTTAATCATATTACAACAAATCAAATGTATACTACGGCCACCAAGAACTTTTATAGTCATATACTATTTTCTCTCTCTCTCTCTTTCATACTTATTTTCTTTAGGGAAATTGTTTGTTGTAATCCAAAACTTAAAATTCAAAACATAATAAAGAAACTAAATATGAAACAACAACAATAATAACATGATGTGAAAAAATAAAACTTGGCAAAGTTTTTATCCTTATGAGTTTATAGGACAAGACGTAGGAAAAGTGCGGCTAGGGCAGGGTTATTCATAATAAAAGTATGAGGTTTAGTTAGTTGAGTTTAGTTATTATTGGTTAGAAAATTTTAAACCAACCGCATATTGCACTTTAATAACCATAAGTCATCAATGTTTTAGTAGCTTCAACGTATTGTTTTAGTATTTTGAACCAGAAGGAATATTTCCAACATATACAGTTAGTTAACCAGGCAGGAAATGGCAAAGACTTGACACCGTATGTATAAACATTAACAATATTTTTACACTCAAAGAATATAGTTTGTGAAATGATTAGTGAAAGGTATACGAAGGTATGCGATTTCTAAGCCTTTCCAGACAATTTGGAATTAAATGTACATATTACATTTCGTTTCAAGATAGAAATATTCTCTTCATTAATTTTAATATTTAATAAAGTATAGACAAAAATAGGATCTTAAAGAAGAAAATTTTGTTAAGTTTACCACAGCCTATTGATGTAGTAATTAAACTACGAGCACATATCAACATTCAGAAAATATAAAATTTACCCATAAATATACATAAATTATTAAAAAGCTATATAACTGGTCCGAAATTTATTCTTAAAGAAGGCGACTTTTTTAGTATCCCTCAGCCTATTGAAGCAGGTGTGCCCCAAGGTAGTGTACTACTGGGCCCTGTGTTGTACTTGATATATACCTCCGATATGCCAACTAATAGTCAAACCCATACATCAACATTTGCAGATGATACAGCTATTTTAGGCACCCATGAATGCCCACAGGAGGCATCTCGAATTTTGCAGAACCATATATTTGATATTGAGAGATGGCTAAAAAAAAAGTGGAAGATAAAAATAAATGAACAAAAATGCACACATATAACATTTACCTTGCGTAGGGAATCATGCCCACCTATCATTATAAGTAACCAAATAATACCCCAGCAATCGGAAGTTAAATACCTCTTGGAAATGCCATATTGATGCAAAGTTGACCCAAATGAAATTGAAAGCACTCCAAATAAATTGGCTAATTAGCAGAAATTCTGTGCTCAGTCTAGATTGCAAACTACTACTCTATAACTCAGTTTTAAAGCTAATATGGAGCTATGGGATCCAATTATGGGGTACGGCCTCAGCATCGAATATTGAGAAAATACAAAGGCGCCAAAACAAAATATTGCAAACTATAACCGCATCTCTTGGTAAGAAATACTAACATATATAAGTATCTAAACGATCCTTTGGTAAAAGAGGTTATAAAAGAACATCCTAACCAACTAGCACGAAATATACTAAGAAGTAATGGATACGTATATCCGATTGAAAAGAAGAAACACCGCAGAACTGAACCGAAGTTAAACCATATGCATTAAAATCGCTTTTAGTCTGACGTTGGTTGGACTAAACAGATATTAAGATTTAGATTTAAAATTTGATTAATTATTATTAGTTCACTTAACTTTTGTAAAGATTCAATAAATAAAATTACAGAGTATGTATGAAAAAAAAATTTTTACACTAAGGACCCGGTCTGCATCGTTAATGGGGACCGAAGAATTAAGACGCAAACTGAAACTACGCAAATCAAATTATTATTTTATATGTATTTACACAGTTTATTTAATAATTGATGCCAGAATGAAAATATTTGAACATAAGAGAAGTTCATTTTCAACAAAGGAGGAGTATGTAAGGAATCGCCATTTATGTATCCATTCACATGAAAACTATGCTACCTTATTCCAGCCATGCTCAGGGATAATGGAACAAACACAACCTCATAAATGAAGTGGAATTTAGTTTCTTATGAGAAATTCTAAAATTCGGTAACAAAATCCCTATATCGACCAAAAAAATTAAAATCAAACAAAAATTTAATTGACGAAGCCTTTTAGATGTGAGAGGAGGCATTTCGTGGAATTAAAAATATAATTTTCAGTTAATCATGTTAACAATAATTTTATTTATAACCAAAAAGGTATATTTGATTTATAATAAACGAACCATTACAATATTTTAGATTAAAATAAATAAAAATAATAATATTTAAAAGTAAAAATTTAAAGTATTAGAAAATTTTTGTGTATTGAAAAGAAATTTCAAACAGTGCCATTGGTAATAAATAAATCATATTAATGAAAAAAAAAATTTTACAAAAAAATAACTAAATTTCAAATTCATACTCTAATAACACAAGTCAACAAATTAAAAAAAGTTAAATGGTGCCGAGAAACCGTTAGTGGTTCTGTAACATGCCGACACTGGTAATACTAAAAATGTGAAAAAAATTTTTTTCCTATACCTATGCAGTGGAAAGAACAAAAAATCACTTAGATGACTGCTACTTTTGCTATATTAAATTACGTGGAATTAATCTGAAAAAAATTATTTATCCAGTCGTAGAATCAACCAGAAGAATTCTACCACATTCCCAAGAAGTACCTGTTCCAAAATTATGCTCTAAAAATGAACCCTTGCTTGATGAAATCCTTGACAAAATGAGTAGCGATAATGATTTTGAAGAAATGCCGTCTACAAACCCCAAACCATTTAAAAAAAAAAAGAATTAAATAATACGGGAAGAGATCTTAAATTACCTAAGGAATGTACAGAGGTATTGGCTTCTAGACTAAAAGAAAGAAACTTTTTGGCATCACATACAAAAGTGACATACTATCGCAAAAAGAGAGCAAGACTTACTACAATTTTTTTCATTCGGAAGACGATATTGTATTTTTTTCTGATGTGCAAGGCCTTATTCTGGTAATGGGTCTTTCTGAATACCAGCCAAATGAATGGTGCCTCTTTATAGACAATTGCAAACGAAGCCTGAAGTGTGTACTTCTACATAATGGCACCAATGGATTATTTGTATTGATCTTAAAATGACTAATTTCTTATTACGACAGCAAAGTGGATTCACCAAATATCCATGTTTTTATTGTCTGTGGGACAGCCGGGCCAAGCATGTACACTGGGAAAAACGAAATTGGCCAGTACGTAAGGCGTTGGAGGTTGGAAATCATAACATCATAAATCCAGCTTTAGTTCCAAAAGAAAAAATTATATTGCCTCCCTTGCAAATTAAATCAGGTTTTATGAAGCAGTTTGTGAAAGCCCTGGATAAAAATGGCCAGTGTTTCTCTTATATAACGACAAAATTTCCAGGACTAAGCTTAGAGAAGATAAAAGCGGGAGTTTTTGATGGTCCACAAATAAAAATATTAATTAAAGATTCCAGTTTCCCAAATTCAATGAATGATTTGGAACGGTCTGCTTGGACTTCTTTTGTTGAAATTATTAAAAACTTTCTTGGAAATTACAAGTCAAGCAACTACCGCGAAAATGTTAACGACATGCTAGATAATTTTAAAAACTTGAGATGCAACATATCTATCAAACTGCACTACCTTCATAGTCATCTCGACCGATTCACAGATAATTTTGGATCTTGTAGCGATGAGCAAGGGGAGCGGTTTCATCAGGATCTAAAAACTATGGAAGAGAGGTACCAAGGTTGATGGGATCGGCATATGATGGCTGACTAATGTTGGGGAATGCAACGAGACCTTCCCACTGCACATAATTCACGAAAGTCAAGAAAAAGAAAGTTTTTTATGTAAATAATAATGCAAAAAATCACTTTTTTCATATATATGCACAAAAGCGAAATACTAGAAAACTACACGTAAGAACTCCAACTTTTTGTTATTTTTGTAATCAGTATGAAGTCCTAGTTTAAAAAATATATACAGTTCCTTGGCACCAAAACTAGTGTTGACTTGTGTAATGTTTCAATGGTATATTATAAAAAAGTATATATTTCAAATTTATTTAATTTCTTACTTAGTTTTCTTTAAATTTTCAAAGCTTGATAAAATTTTCACTTATAAAGTATATAATAATTTAATGTGGTATATTGTAGGAAATTTAATAAAATTAAAATAAAAAATTTAATAAAATCAATTGTCAAAAAAAGGACAATTTTAAATCAAAAACTATCGTGGACATTAGATGTATTAGCTATGAAATATTATGTAAAAATGTAGAATGTAAGTGAATGTTAGGTTCTTATATTTTGTTTTCGCCGATTAAGATGTTTCCACAGAAATTCCTCCATATATTTTTTCTTCTGAAGAAATTATTCTAATTCTCATCAGGATTTCCTTCTTATATTTCAAAATTTTACGTTTGGGTCCGAATTCTTGTTTTATTTACTTTAAGATCTCGTGATTGAAGAAAATCTTTCAGCAAATAGAATAATAAATTTGCAAAATGTATTATAGATATTTTAATTATCTTTCCTATTTATTTGAAACTAAAAAGAAATATCAAAATTCTCATCTTGCAAAAGATTATTTTTACTTAAAGAAAAAATTTAATATTTTTCCCAAAAAGGACACTAAAATCTTTGGAAATTTGAATATGAACGAGCTACAATCTTGCCACAAACACTATTTGTTAAAAAGTTTAAAATTTCGTTGTTTTCGTTTAAAATTTTAAATTCGTATGCAAAAAGAAAAAAATTAATTTACAAATTTTCAAAATCACAAGTATTTTTTGTACAAAAATAAAATTTTTAAAATAAAATCACTGATAGAAATTCTCTTTTGGTTCTCTAACTAAACACAAAGAAATAACCATTTTTTGGCATTAAAATTTTCTTCAATACCTTTACACCTTCAATTTCCAGATAAGAAATATGCTGTATATAGCGATGCAAATCGAAATCATAACGATGCTAATGGAAATATTGAAATTTCCAACAGCGAGGTAAAACGAAATCGAAACGACTCAAATCGAGACCTGAGTACATTTTGGTACAGATTTTCCACATCTCATTTGGGGTTAAACAAACTCCAAACAATCCTTTGAAGTTGTCACACGTTTACGTTTATGGTCAATTGAGAGCAAACGCGGCACCCATCTTGCAGACAACTTTCTTAAACCCAGCTGATCATTTAAAATCGAAACCATACTGCCATATGAAATGCCTATGGCATCAACAATCTCACGCACTTTTACTCTTAGGTCGGCCAACACCATATCGTGGATTTTTTCGACATTTTCGGGTGTACTGACCTCAATTGGTCGTCCAGAACGTTCAACGTCATTTGTACTTGTGCGACCGCAACGAAAGTCAGTAAACCACTTTTTTACCATTAAAATCGATGATGCAGAGTCCCCATAGTATTCATCGAGCTTTTCCTTGGTTTGACTGACGGTTTTTTTTCGCAAAAAATATTGTTTAATGAGCACTCGAAATTCACTTTTTTTCCATTTTTAGAAAAATACACGAGATTGTATGTTTTGAACAGCTGTTAAACGCAAGGTAAATGACGACACTTGCTCAAAATTTGACAATAGTCTACTAACAGGTGGTACTTGATGAGAATAGTGTTGCATTTCATATAACTACGAGGGAAGTTCGAAAAGTCACGGAAATATTGATCCGCCCTTGTATTTATCTTATTATTTCAAAATATATAACGTGGATATATAGTATCACCATCTATAAATATGTAGCAAGATTTAGCAAAGAAATTGGTATGAAATATTGTTATTTTATCTCTTACCACACCACACACATCATGGTAATGATGTGAATCGATTTAACATTATAGGTATATATAAATATATTTTATTTATTATAAAATACGAAATTCAATTTTTTTGTTGTGGTAATATCTATTAAGTCTGCAGATACATGCATAAAAATGATGAATATATAATTTTAAATGACTTTTCAATAAAAAATAAGTTATAAAAAACACTTGTGCCTCTTTGTAAGCCCATTGACGATATTCGAAATTTAATTTTGAAAGAATTCATCAAAAATGTGTTTGGATACTTAGTACTTGTATTTAAGCATTTCTAATGCAATGACTACAAAATTAAAAGTTTTTATAAAAATTGCAATTGGATTTTGACTTTTTGTAAAGTATTTATTCGCCATTTTATAATAGAAGCGTACATAATTGAATCAAATAGAATAATGTTTTGGTTCCCATAAATCTTTTCTATAAATGAACTACTGACAAATTTTAGATTTTTTTATTTTAATTGTTTATATTTGTGTACCAACTAATTCACATTTAAAGAAAAATATATTAGAAAAATATAAATAAAAAAAATCGTCAGATTTGGTACAAAAATTGTAAAATCATCATCAGCAAGAGTGTCCTCAAGTAATATCTCCAATCTTACAGGATCGTATATAAACAAATTTCCTTCATTCTTTCGTTTGGAACTACACTTCTCTTTTAGTTCAGGTTTTCTTCTATTCTGTAATTATTTTGTAAATAACAAATTCGACTTCGATCATATTTATAAAAGTGTTATCGAATTCTGTTCCCTTGATTCTCGATTTTTTCATGAGTAATTTCAAGCTGTTTGCTTTTAGCAATGAGATGTAACCTCAAGCTCATTAACATTAGTTTCCATTTAAGGGAGATGCTAATGTTACAACTATAGAAGAATAGGAGCCTGGTAAATACATTATATTTTCTAGAACTCAAATATCATCTTAAAAGACAACCAGCATTCGTGTAAAATATTTTTGGTGTAATAAACACATATCAGATAAAATAAGATTTCCCTGCCTTATATAATTTGATATTTAATATGAATAAAGCTACAGTCATCTGGTGGACTTAAATAATAGCTCCTAAATGGGGGGTTCACAGCAAAATATCTGTATCCGATAAAACAAATATCCACATGTGTTTTGGTTAGTCAATGTATTAGTTCAGTATGTACGAGCAAACAGTAGAACATATATAATTTCGTTATAATAGGATCACTCTCTACGAAAAAAGTGTTAAAAGCTTAATACTATTAAGATTAGGAACTAGGTCCAACCAGTGGCTTTAAGATATCTAATAAGATTACTAAGTCAATAAATGTTCTAGGAATTTATGACTGTTTGCGACGTTTGCTCTCTTTCGAAATGTTCGCTGATATCATAAGGTAGATAGAAAGGAAAGACCGACAATTCTTACCGATCTATTTACACTATGATGATCTGCGACCTTTTCGATTACTCTTTAAACTTCGATTACTCGTTCATTTACTTCAAGGGGGTCATAACTCAAAAAAGGAGTTTTTTGAGTTAATAATGTGTAAATATGCACCATATCAAGCTTTAATTAAAGATAAGCGAAATAAGTTAGAATTACAATTAGATCAACAACTTGTAGCATTTCTATTCCAGATTTTTCTGACATATTATTTTTTATAAAAAATAATTGCTAACTAAATTATTTTCAATATTTTTAGGTATAACTTCTACAAAAAATTTTAAAGTATTTTTACAAAATTTTACGCGATATCTTTCTATAAAAATTTAAAATTAATAATCTCAATTGACAGTGCTGCAGCCTTCTTAAATTTGCTTTTAACTTGGGCCCAATTCCTTTACAATTGCCAAAATTCAGCATTTAAATAACTAATACTCTAAACTAAAATAATATTCCTAATTCTGGCTGCTTCTTTGCAAAAACGAAATCCCTAGCTTATATAGAGGCTTCAGAATTTAAAAACCGCTTTAAAAACTTTTTTCGACAAATCACCGCCATTTATAAAGCGATCTTACTGAATATCAATAGCAAATATCGCGAAAGGTTTCCGATCGTTGGATACATATATTATATGTGACAGTTTGCAGTTTGCTTCATAAACACCATTTCAACTGACAAACGGACGAACATCGTCCTATCGACATCACTTCTTACAAGGTTCAAGAAAATATAAACTTTTTTACTCTCCGATAAAAATTGTGGCAATTACAAACGGACTATCTTATAATGGGTGATTCAGGTAGAGATACTTTTTTCAATAGCCTTTTTTTACAGATCACGTATGAGTTGTATCACGCTGTCATGTTATTTTTGTTTAGTATTGTTTGGCATTTCACAATGGAAAGACTTACGCCTGAACAACGTTTACAAATCGTTCAACTTTATTAGGAAAATTCACGTTCTGTGAGGAATGTGTTTCGTGCACTTCGCTAAACTTATGGCCAATATAATCGGCTCAGTAGGTACTATTCGCAACACCATCACCCATTTTGAGACCCAGCATTCATTATTGGATAATATTCGACCGAATAGATTACGTCCAGCACGTTGTGAAGAAAATATAGCGGCCGTAGCTGAGAGTGTACACGAAGACCGTGGAGAGTCGATTCGGCGCCGTTCGCAGCAACTTGGACTGACGTATGGAACGACTTGGCGCATTTTACTTCGAGATCTTAAATTAAAAGCATACAAAATACAGCTTGTGCAACAACTGAAGCCGCTCTTGAAAAGTTCCAAGAAGATCCGACGTTTTCGAGGCAAATTTTGTTCAGCGATGAGGCCCACTTCTGGCTCAATGGGTATGTAAACAAACAAAATTGCCGCATTTGTGACGAAGAGCAACCTGAAGAGATTCAAGAACTGCCACTTCATTCAGAAAAAAGAACGGTTTGGTGTGATTTGTGGGCCGGTGGAATCATCGGTCCATATTTCTTTAAAAATGATGCCGGTGCGAACGTAACCGTCAATGGCGACCGTTATCGTGCCATGATAACCGACTATTTAATTCCTGAAATTGAAGCTCGTGATCTCGGCGACATTTGGTTTTAACAAGACGGCGCCACTTCCCACACATCGCATCAATCAATGGATTTATTGAGAGAACACTTCGGTGAGCACATAATTTCACGTTTTGGGCCGGTCGATTGGCCACCAAGATCGTGTGATGTCACACCGTTAGACTTTTTCCTGTGGGGATATGTAAAGTTTATGCGGATAAACCCGCTTCTATTCAGGCCTTGGAAGAAAACAACACGCATGTCATTAGCCAGTTAGCAGTCGAAATGCTCGAACGAGTCATCGAAAATTGGACTCAACGGATGGACCATTTGCGACGTAGCAACGGCCAATATTTGATAGACATAATTAAAAAATAAATGCCAAAAAATGTTCTTTCAAATGATAAAAAAAAAAACATTCCCCATTAAATTTGAATTTTCTGTTATTTTTTCTTTAAAAAATTAGGGAACCTCGAAATGGATCACGCTTTATATACCCTTTACACCTGTGGTATAAAGGGTGTTTTTTTAACAGAAACTAAATAAGATTAAAGTAATAAAAGTTTCAAATAAAAATTTTAATAACTTTATTATTTGTTTTATTTAAGAATAGAACTATATAGTAATTTTGGAAAGTACTTAAAACAGGTAGAAAAGTAAGAGTAGAGCAAGTTTTGCCATATTTAGTCACTGTAATGCGCAAACGTAATTGTGAATTTGCGTTAACATGACAGGGTCTTATATGGAATCTATGATTATTTATGGACCGATTCTTCTGAAATTTGGCTGTAAGCATAATACTTAAATGGAATTTATTATTATCAAATTTTATATTTATGCGATTATGTGTATAGGAATTATGAGCGAAAAAGTAATTCCGGGAGAGATTCATGTATGGGAGATATTGCCAATTTTGGAGCGATCCTCATGAAATTTGGTAGTATTATATTTTTTTGCTTAGACAAAACTCATCTATGATGAATTTTATTTAAATACGGATATATTTAAAATATTTATGAGAATTTGATCTATTTTCGGTAAAATTTTAATATGGGGACTGAGTGAAATAATAACAAAGACATTTTAACCAATTTTATAGTGGTACATTATTGACCCAAAATAGACTAAATTACAAAATTTCATAAGGTTACTTTTAAAACTGTGACCTACAGATTAATGGAAATTATAGTTTTGTTGCACGGACATCCGGACGGACAGAAGTTTACGTTAAAAAAAAAAGAAATTATAAATTCAAAAAGTATTTTTTCGACATACTAATGAACTAAGTATTGCAACAAAATTTTAAACAAATCATTATACACCTTTCCTGAATGAGCCGTGTTGAGAGCAGCGCTTGTCATGATAGCCCTTATTCTTATAGAAATTTCAAATTTGCTGTATGGTTTGATACTCCAGTTTATTTTTATAAGTTTATAGGTTCAGTTTATTGTCTAGTATTAATCCTGGATACCCTGCAAACATTTTTCAAAGCTAGAATTAATAAAAACTGATAAATTAATAAAAAAAAAAAACTCAATTGAAAAAGTGTCCTTGAAACCATTTGGATAATAGGTCGAGCGCGGATTCTAGCTACGGTTTTGCGTCTCGAATCTACGTTCTTATATAGATACGTTCTTCTTATAGATCTTTTACACCATTGCTACTTTTTTGATTCTGGAGTGTTCAGTTTATTGTCTAGTATTAATACTAGATACCCTATTGCTAGAACCAATAAAATCTGATAAAATGAATAAAAAACAAAAAACTCAATTAAAAAATTTGAATAATAGTTCGATCGTGGATTCTAGCTACGGTTTTGCGTTCCGATTCTATATTCTTATATGATTTAACCTTTCAATTCAATTGACATTTTTGGCAGCGCAAACATAGATGTATTAATTTTCCTGTAAGAAATTGAAAATAACTATTTGCCACAAAGACATTTTTTTAGATTTAAAAAATATTTCGAGTGTAGAATTTTAAAATTGCACTTCTTTTAGCAGTATGTAGTTGTTTTAGAATTATTAAAAGAAGATGTTGTTTGATTACGAAGTTAGTATGAGTTCTCACAAAAGCGTTCTTGCTACTTGCTACTTACTGCTTTTGAGTAGCGCCAAGTGTTGCAAATAGTTTTCATATGCAAATAACCATTTAACCTTATATTCACCCGTATACCGACCAATCTTATGGTCTTATTTCACTCTGTTATTATTGTTTCACTTTTATATTTTTGGCCAGGTTTACTAGACACTCCATGACCATATTACAAACATAAGTATGTTGCTATTGGAGTAGAAAAGTCCTTTTGTATTTCTTAATAGTTGTTGCATGCCATTGTTGTTCTGTTGTTTGTAATTTTCTGTGCTTTTCTTTTAGTTAGAAATTCATAATTAATGCAAAGCTTTGAATGTAGGCAACACCTGTGGTTTGTATTAAACGACCTCAAGTATTAAACCACAAATATTTGGCCAAAAATACATTAAAACTTGTGTGAAAGTATGAAGGTATGTACGTGTGAATGTAAGTGGAAATTCTGCAACAATAAAATATTAATTTTTAATAGTTTTTTCAAAGAAAATTACAATAGTTTTTAAAATAAACTAAGATAAAATCTTGGTATGTTACAAAAGGATAAAATCATTTTTTTTTTCTTTTTTTTTTTTTTTTGTTATAAATAAATAATGGCAATGAAGTTTACATTAAATAAACACAAGTTGAATTTAATTTATATAGTTAATAAATTTCTTTATAAAGCTTAAACATAAATGTGTTAAAAATTTTTAATATCTCTAAAACATTACCATGTAATCCTAAATTACTAACTAATTGAAGTTTGTAATTTGATCTACCTCTCTCTAAAAAAAGAATTTTTACAAAAAATTTTTACTGAAAGAATATGTATTAATAATAATAAATTGTTAACAATTATTCCACTTCTCCAGCTGCTGGAGTGAAAGCTGAAGCTCGTAATCCATGCACAGTTAGAAAAGTAATATATTAAGCTACACATGATGTCATTGGTTGATTCTACAATTTCCAAGATAGAAGTTAGGGGAATACCACAAGGCAGAGACTATCTCTACTCTCTACAGAATCTCAATATTAATTTCCTACTCGTCAGAGCTTCGAAAGAATTAATTAAATCTTAGCTTAATTCCCTTAAATCTTAATTTTTAATAAAAAAAATACAAGTTTTTTATTCAATAATACCATTATCAAAAACATAATTCTATAGCTTAATTCAAAGGCTTTTGTTTGAATAAAATTAATTCTTTATTGAATTAATTCATAAAGAATTCATTTAATTTTTGTTAATGAGTAATTCCATGTTAAATTTAAAAAATCTTGACACTTGATTACCGATAACAGATAAAATTTGGTGCATGTGTATAGGAGGATACAGAGGCATATAAAATTAATTTTTCTCATTTTTATTTTGAGAACTGTTGCACAGTGGGGTCAAACGCAAATTTTTTGGTAATAAATCTGAATCTCCTAAACTACTGGTCGGATCAAATTGAAATGTATGGAAGAGTTGTAGAGGAGGACCTAAGCTTTCAGAAAAATCATCTTGAAGTCACCCTGTGCTAACACGAGATAAGCTACAGGGTGTCAAAGTTGACTACCTCGAGTATGTAAAAGATAAAAAAAATCTTAACTTGTACAAATGAAGTCCGATTTTAAAGATTTTTATATTTCTGGAAAGTGATTGGCAAGATAAAGAAAAAATGAGCTTACTCATCTAAGTTATCTCTTACAGTTAAAAAGATATTTACGCTTGAATTTTGAATTTTTGATTTTTGGCTCGACTTTCTTTCGTTTTTCGGGAATAATTCCGTATATATATGAGGTAAAAATTTTTTAAAAATATTCTGTAATTTGCTACATATTTCAAAATAATATGCTGAAAGAATTTTTTGATTATCTCAATTCGTCTAGACGTGAAAAATATTCAAAGTTAGCACTCTGAAATTGGCATGAAAAATGGCTATTTTTTTACAAAAATATAGTACAATCAATTCATTCACTTTTTTCTCAAAGTTCCGTTAATAAAAAATTTTTTCCTTATTAATTTCAAAAGATAAGGCTTCATAAATGGTTAATAAAGAAATTTTGAATTGATTTAAGTTTGCACCCTACATCCAGCATTGGCCGAAAATTGTCAATTTTAAAAAATAGTTTCATTTTTATCGATTAATAAAAAAAATGTCACGCGAGCTTTTTTAAATTTGGTACCCATATTTTTTATAAAAATAGATTTAGAATGATTTAACACTAAACTGCTTACCGCCCGGCCAAAAACAAATGCAGGAGTGGAGATTTTATGTTAAAAGTCAGTTTTTTTAACGACTATTTTTAAAAGCATATTAAAAGCATATTAGCATAATATTTTTAATATTATTTCTTATGTAATGTATAAAACACAAATCAAGCTTTCATTCTTAAAAAAATCAATAAAATAGCTCCAATAACCTATTTTTGGTAATTTTTCAAAAATAAATTTTTTTTTAAAAAAATAGCTGAAAATCCAAAAAAATTTAATTTTTTTAATACAACTCCACTAATTTTGCAAATACTTTAAAAATGTTAAAAGAATATAAAAATAGACTTATTTACCAATTCAACGATATATAAAATGTTGATATAGGTCATTTAATAATAGTAATATAATGGCCTCAAAACTACCAAGTCACGTCAAAAGTTGCAAAATTCACTATTTTGTTCCGTATTATTAAAAAATCTTGACACTTGGTTACCGATTTATATAAAATTTGGTGCATGTGTAGAGGAAGATACAGAGGCATATAAAATTAATTTTTCTCATTTTTATTTTGAGAACTGTTGCAACTCTATAGCTTTGAAAGTGATTAACATATTTATTTAAATGGCCATAACTTTTGTTATATAAAAGATATAAAAATAATTTTTTGCAGTGGATTTGTCAAAGCATGTATTTTAAAATGCCATATAAAAATTTTGAAAATATTTTTATTAACATATTTTTTTGCAAGAAATTTCTTCGGTGACGTGTATCTGAAAAAAATCCATCTTTAATTTTTTTAATATTTTTTTGGTAGGTAGCCTTATCGATGTACTTGTTACAGAGAAAATTTCAGAGAGGTCAAAATTTTTAAATTTAAAATGGAGTTACTCTAATTCAAATCTTCTCCAAATTGGATGAAAATATTTTCCTTTTATTCAATTTTTATAAATTTTATTCTAACGGTTGTATTAAAAAAAGAAAAAAAAACTTAAAGCAGACTTTCAAAGCATTGTTAAGCAAAATTTTATAAAAATGTATTCCAAAATAATTAGTCGGTGCACTGATAAAAAGTTCTATGTGTAATTTTCCGAAATTTTTTTATTGAACCTTCCGAAAGCTTTATTGATCATCTATTTGCAATTTTAATCTGTTTGCAAATATTTGGATTAGTTCCGAACAGATCAACACGATTAACATACAATTTTGTATGGCTTTTATACAAAAAAAATTTTTCTCTCCTGAAAAGTTATTTCAAAACACATAGGACTTTTCGTCAGCGCACTGACGAATTGTTAGCTTAAAATACATTTTGTAAACGATTGTTAAATATAAAAAAATTAAAGTAGCTTTGTCCCTACTTTAAACATACTTTAAAGGTTTTTATATTAGGTTTTGTCAATGAAAAAACGAAAATTGTTTCTAATTCTTAATCTTAGGACAAAATCAACTATTTTTTTAACTTTAGAAGATGATACCCCACTCCCGGCTGGTATCATTTCTCACACATATGGTTAATTTTAAATTACAATTCATTTTAGATATACAAAAAATAAAAATAAATAAAATAAAATAAAATAAAAAATAGGCGTATCTGGATATCCTTGGAATAAAAAATATTTGATTGCCTATGCGCTAATCTGATGTCCACAATCGCTTTTGCATTTTTTTTTTTTTTTTTTTTTTTTGTCTTTTTCCTTGTTTACCATTTTAACGTCACTCCAAATCAAAATTAAATGTGTTTACCTTGTAGAATGAGTGAGTTGCTCTTAATCCAATGTACCAATTCTGCTTTAAAAATTTAAAGTTTCATTCATGTTTCTGCATAGAAATTCTTAAAATTTTTTTAAAATAACAAAAATAAATTAATAAAATAATTTCTAAAATAGTGATGTTGATTTTATTTATTTAATAGCCAATAAAGTTACAATTTCTTACAGTCTAGCATATTTTATTTACAATAAAATGTTTTTCATAATCATTCAATAATAAAGTCTTATTATTTAACTAAGTTAAAAATACTCCTTTTAATGCGGATTGGACTTACTGAGAAATCAATATATGAAAAAAAGAACTGTTGAATTGATTGCATATACGTTTCATGGGATCAAAGTTGGCATAATTGGTTTGAAAATATTTCATTTTTAAAGGAGTATAATTTCTACTCGGACGATTTGGGATTACGAATTTGATCTTACGAAGCAGAAACTAAGAATTGATTGAACCGTTTACTTCATATATTTTCTCCTACTTTCAAGAGTAGGAAGATCAATAAGCTGTAATCGACTTTCATATGATGGTAAATTAATATTAGGATTCCATAACAAATTCCATGACAGATTACGAAGACAAAATAAAAGAAATTGTTTCTGGACCGATTCAATTTTCTTCCGTATTGAATATCCCAGACCACGGAAGCATATTCCAAGATTGGTCTTACGAGAGATGTGAATAACTGCCTGGAAACGTAAGGATCATTAAACTCTATTCCCCAGAGCTTGAGGAAACCTAGAACTCCTTCTGCTTTATTAACGATTTGCGAAACGTGGGAATTGAAGAATAGTTTACAATCAAGCAACACACCCAGATCAAGAAATTCTTCGACTAGATCAAGTTGATATTCATTTATTGTGTACCTATGTGTTTACACTTTCTGAAATTCAGATCCATTAGATTCATCATACACCAATCATAAAGATTGTCAAGATCTGATTGGAGTAAGGAACGTTGATAGGAATAGTTAAAGCTATGGAACAGCTTTACATCATCAGCACACATTAATATTTTAGAATTCTTAATGCAAGCTGGTAAATTATTTATAAATATTTGTAATAGTAATGGTCTGAGATGACTACCTTGCGGAACAACGGATAAAATAGGAATACACATTGGTATCTATTTTTAATATGTGTAGAAATCCGTTTAATGAGAACAGGAGAAAATCCGAGTTTATCCAATTTGAACAATAGGAGATCGTGATTTACTTTATCAAAAGCTTTACTGAAATCTGCATATATTGGGTCGGTCTATAAACCGGAATCAAATTTAGTTATAAGTGAGGTTGTGAAATACAAGTGGTAGTGGAACATCCTTTTCCAAATCCATTCTGAAATGGAGAAAGATAACAAACAACTTGATGCAAAAATATTCGTGATTCGAATAACTGTCATTCTAACTAACAAAAATTAAAAAAGCGCTCATTATTTATACATTTGAACTAACCATTTTTTATTCAAAAATCTTAAAAATAAAAATTAAATTGTATTGAATTAAATTGAATTAAATTAATAAAATCAAGTTAACGAATGTATTCCAGCAATTCGAACACTTACAAAAAAAAATGAAAGAAAAACTGAAAATGATCGCCCACAAAAAATAAAAAAAATATACTGTATATTAGTTAAAATATTGTTAACAATTGCTTTTGAGTACAATTCTTTTAATAATGGTTTAAAAAGCTAAAATGTTTGTTAACTATTTTGTATTCAAAATCCGAAATAATTTAGTTTTAGGAATATGGCCGAAATTCTTTTACAAAGTGAATTAAAAAGTATTTTCTAAAGCTAATTTGTAATAGATTTGAATGGAAGCAAATTTGAATTATTCAATATATATTCTTAAACTTTAATTGTATAATTAATTGTGAATTAATTCTTTGTAGAACTAATTCAATTTATGTGAATTTAAGTCTACGAATTAAATTATTATGAATAATTTAAAAGCATTGACAAGTGAATTAAAGAATTAAGCCTTTTTGAGCATTTGCTCCCCATAGCATGTTAACCCAACCAAAGTGGAACTTTGTTAGTTCAAAGATCAATGGAGTAACCCTTATGCTCTCTGGCCAAGTAATGTATAGCAAACTGAATTAAAATATAAACACGTAATATAGAATCTCAAAACCAGCAACGGCTCTACACTGCTTTAAGAAGGTCATAGGTTTAAACTGGGATCAACCCGTGTAATAAGTAGTGGCTATATAATGCTGTCATCAAGCAAGTGAGAACGCATAATGATAACAATGGTGATGTTAACCAGTGCACTCTCCATCCTTAACTGGGTACCACCGGAGATCACAGTTTTTCAGTTATATACCAACACAGCAACACATTTAGCAAGCAGGAGCTTTGAAAACTAAAAATTACGGACATGATCACATCTTTAATAAATTCTATTTGAGATTACCTGTTGACTACACAACCCCAGAACCCATTTAAAACTATGGTTTTCTAATAAAAATACCAGATCAGTTGGAGTGACTCAATGGCATTAACTTACCAGATATATGCTGATGGTTCGGTATAGCAAGGTTGAGTAGGATGTGACATCTACTCAGACTACTTGGATTTGAAATTTTCCTTGAGACTAAAGGAATGCTGTAACTGAATTAATAGCGATTAATACAGCCGCTCAATAAATTCATTATCGAGGGATATCAGGCAGGGATATTCTTATTTTTACTGATAGTGCGGCCATTATATCCCTTGAGAATATGTAGGTATAAGGGTAGGTAGAAGAATCTTGAAAACGGAGTATAACTATTTGTGGCAAATCTATTTTGATATTGTCAATTTACATTTTATCGGAGATAGACATGGTTAATTGTTTTTTCAATACTCTCTCGAATATTTCGCTGTGAGTATTTTTGTGATAATTTTTTTAGTTTTAAGAATTTAATAAAGATTTTGTTGCGTGTTATAAACTTGATAGTAATGAACAAGAATTGACAATAAGTGTTTTAATAAATTCATTTGAAGTGCAAAAATAGTAATCTTTGGTGCATAAGACTCCTCTTTGACATTGGAGAATTTAAAAAAAATTAAAAAACTTTTTCAAAATTGACAAAGTTTGGATAGCACTTCTGTAGTCCGCAAAAAATATTTTAGAAGTGAAAGAATATTACCATCTTTATTGGAAAATAACCTCAAAAATGTGAAATTTTTTTAAAGTTTAAATTTCAATTTAATATAACTTCTTATCGGATAGATACATTTATATGATTTTTGCAGGAATATTATTTAGAATTTTATAAGAAATCTAGTGGATATTTTCAAAAAATTTTAGGGCCTATATTAAGGTCCCCGAGTTTAAAAGCTTTTAAAAAACTAAGCCAAAAATTAGGGTAAAATTTGCCTTGACCTAAATATCTCTTAAATTGAAAGACATAACCTACGTAAGCATGTTTTTTTTTATAGAGATTTATAAGGACTATCTATATGTGATTATTTTTTACATTCAAGTATTTGGCGAATTTTTTAAAAAATTGCATACCTGAAGTTAGCAACTTTGGAGGTCTACCCTCTATCCCCGTGACCGCAAGGGACCTGTGCTGCTCCAAATCAACTGGAAAACACCTCAGCTCTGGCCTTATAAAATTTTATTTGGATATCTCTAACGGTTTACAAGTTACAGAATTATTTCCAAAAAAAAAAAAAACGTTTTAGAACCACGGTGCACCGTAGATAAAAAATTTGCCGAATATTGTACAATAAAAATGTCAAAAAATAATACAATTAATTATTAATTCTCAGTTAAACAAAACAATGTTAAGTAATGACATAATATACCAAGCAATAAAAAATAAAATATGTTCAAAGAAAAATTAAAAGAAATATTTTTTTTCTCCATTGACTTTTTGCTAGGTTCGATTATCTACTTGATAGATTTGATTAAAAATGTGATGCAAATAGGAAATGGAAAAAAGATTATATACCGAGACCGAAAAAATTTAGTTCTCTTTGAATGCACGTAGAATACAAATGACAATAATATTTTTCCAGATGTCGTCTATGAAATCTGATATCAGCCACTGGCCCATTGGTGTCGGGAGGTAAAAACTTCTATATAATAAGAAAGAGTAAAAGACAACCGAACATCTTGTCTGCCCTTGCTCGGTTTTCGGTAACCTACGATTAAAAATTCAATTTTTTTCAATTAATATTATTCAATTAATATATTAATATATTGATTCAATTAATGTATTGATTCAATTAACACATTATTTAAATTTTATAATTTTTTTGATTATTTTTTTAATTAAAAATTAAAAACAAATTAATTTTAAACAAAATCATTATTTTCTATTTTTTACAATTATAAGTCATTGATATAATCATTTTGGTGAGAGGTGTAAATTTAAATATTTTTTGAATGAATCCTTTGATAATTAAAATATATATTTTTTTAGTTTTTTCTGTGATTAAAATAAAATTTCTTTATTTTTAAATATTTTAAGCTCATAGAACTAAAAATTGTTATGTACACAGTTTGACAAATAATTTCTCTAAAATATGAAAATACCAAAAACAAACATTATATTTTTAGTAGTATTGGTTATAAAATATTTAATAATTTGCTAATATTTCTATATTTGACACAACAATCTCTCTGTGTGGCCCTAGAAAAGCCAACATTAATAAATTTAAATGGAATTTTCATCAGACGACAAAAACAGCGCGAATTTTGTCCTCTTTATCAAAATACTTTACATGTGTATGTAGGTAGTTGAAATCTTGTGAAAGCGTCAAAATATTAAAATGATGACGAGGACTAAAGGAAAATTATGCAAAAAGGGTTGTAATTATATTTATTTATGAACGAGTTGTAAAGGATATAGAAAAATGTTTCAAAGGTTACAAACAGCAGAGGAAGTATAAAATATTACATTCTAATTATTAAGTTTTGTTTGGTTTTTTTTTTCTCTATTTGCGCGTTGTTTTATAATGAAAATGAAAATATTTAATATAAACCTGTATGTGGCATTTGTTTGAAAGGAGTAATAAAATTGTAACAAAAATTCTGTGGAAGAAAGATGGTTTATTTTTGATATGTATAAGAGAGAATATTGTAAAACCTGGTATTTTTAGGAAAATTTTTAATTTATTTACGACATTTACCATGGGTTTCATTGCGTTTGTTTTTCTAAAACTTTCACTGACGTTTATTTCTCATTTTTATTCGCATGTGTATATGTGTATGTATGTACGTCAACAGCTACAACATCACCGCGGAATTTCAAAATGAGTTATTAACGTTTAAACATTCATTATGTAAATTTTTCTTAGACTCTTTTTTTACATTTATTATATTTATATTTCGATTTGTATCTTTCCATGTGATAATATCGTTGTCGTATGTTTAAGGGCTGTTTCTTAGTGTTTCAGTGTGTTTATTAGTTGTTTTTGTTTTTTTCTGATTCTGTGAAATATGTACTTTTTCATTAACCCCTTATTGGGTTTCTTTGAATGCGTGTATGTGCGTACTATTTAATGAATAATTAGAATTGTAATCATAGACATCTCTAGTTGAAAATCTTCATCAAATCTCAGGCATCATGTCATTTATTATTTTCCCTTAGAAGTTGTTTAATTTTAAGCAAACTCACGCCTCAATAATAGAATCAAATAAACATAATTTTTAAAGTGATGCTAATATCGCGATTTTTGTACAAAATCCATTACAGGTAGTAGGGAAATATAAGCATCATATACTAGATTAATATTTAATATTTGCTTGGAATTTTCTTCCATTAAATTGATACTACGAAATACTATTGTTGCTAAAGCGCAGAACCCATCTTACATTTTTGTTTTTTGTTAAAGATATCAAACGAGACGGAGTAGATAAATGGTATTATCCTATCACAAGTGCTGTTCGTATATGCACTGGCGACTCGAAATCATAAAGGGAGTATTTCGGCTATTCAAACTGAAATAATGACGATTAAAAAAGCCACAATTTACATTCAGTGTAGAAGGATAGCAGGGGGGGGGATATTCTTATCTTTACTGATAGTAAGGAAGTGAGGACCAATTCGAAAGTTATTCGCGAATGCCGAAGTTCCTGATAATCTCACAAATTCCGAAAATTTCGTAGGTAATAATATGAATAGTTCAGAAACTGGTATCTTTCTGAAAGGAAACAAATTGCTAATGGCTCCGAAACTACACCTTCTTGCAAATAGAAGATGAAAAGAGAACCTGTACCAAGACCGATAAAATTTGGCTCTCTTTGAATGCACGTAGAACACAAATGACTATTAATTTTTTAAGATGTCATCAATAAGAACTGATATCACCCACTGGCTCATTGGTGTTGGAAGGTAAAAACTCCTATACAATAACTTCTGGGGAAGCGGGAACAATGAGGAAGGAGAGAAGACGACCGAACATCTTTTCTGCCCTTTGCCGGCTTTCGGTGATCTAAGATTAAAAATTCTAATTTGTCAGGTGCTCAATGTAATCTCGTTAAGATACACACTTTCATCAATAGTTTGGCTACATATATTGGAGGACAACCAATTTAAAAAATTTGGGATATGTTTTCACTTTCTTTTAGTATTAAAACGGGACCCAAGTGAGCTTGCCTCGGGGGTAGCTGCCAACTCTACTGGCCATGGACATTACCTCTAAGATTGAGTGGAATCTCTGAAAAAAAGACTAAACCTTGTAAGAGTACTTTGAAAGATTACAGTTCGGGAGTAGTGCATATGGTATATTTGGACAGATTATTTGCTTGAGGCAACTAGCGTCATCATTTTGTAGAGACGTTTGTCTTCTCGAAATCTCCACCCTTATGGGCAACTGCTATGGAAGAGAAAATCCTGTCGTGGATGGGTTCTACTAGGTATAACAATTTTAGCAGCACCCGGTCTTGTATTGAGTCCAAATGGAAGATAAAAACCTTCGGGGTTTGACCAGAAAGCTTTAAAATTCTGTACCACGAGAGGCAGAAGCCTCTAGGTGAGGCCCGTTACACTCACCAGTTACTAAGTACTTCAAGGGATTAGACTGATAAGGCAGGTACCCACATTAATATGTAGACCACCATACTGAATGACATTCAATGTTTGTGGTTCGTCTGTTACTCCTCAGAATATTATCGATTAGGTCCGTTATTAGACCTGAAGGAAAATGTGCTTTACGATTTTGTAATATATATTTTAACTCAGATTAAGTTAAAAACTAAACTGGATTTTTATAAAGCGATCCAGAAAACTGGTTTAATGTTTCGTTGCGACGTTTCGTTGTCCTTATAGGTTGAGAGCTTATCGACTTGTTCGTAGTTCCTTCACTGACACCTTCCCATCCTTTGGTATTCCAAAGACTTGTTTAAAGTTTTATTATTCGCAATTTGACCTAGGTAAACCAAAGATTGATTAGGTTTCAAACCACCGAATTCCAAACAGGATTTTCAGCAATCTTACCGGATACATGGGGCATAAATTATTCTCTGAAATTACGAAACTATATTATTATACCATTCCATCATATTATTCCATTTTAATATATTCTATCTGATCATATTATTATCCAATTTTATCATATTATGATTCTATTTTATCCTCTTATTTCATTTTATCATGTTTTATAATAAAACATGTTAATTAAAAATTATTTTTATAAACTTGTTCATTAAATGATTTTATTTATTTGTACCAATATAAGTTTTGCAGGATAATACAAAATATTTTTTATGAACTAAACCCTTTAATAACAGTTAATCAATACCCTATATTGCTTAAATCACGCCAAAACCTTGTTGACTTATATTTATTAATGTATAAACTAAATGAGAATCATAATGGCGATGGAAAACAAACGTTAAAAACGGAATATATTCAAAAACAAACAAGTTATGCATTTTCAACCATACTTGTAAAAAGCATATTTATTTGTAATAATTTATTGTTATGGGAATAATAATATTAATATCGTTTGAAAATAAAATATGATTTATGGGAAAAAGGAAACAGATTGATAATATTTGACGGTTGTAAAAACAATGACATTTTTTATATTAATAAATATTTTGTTTCTGGTAAAAATATTTAAAAACTTAAAATTTTTGTAGTCAACTATATTAAAAATTTTATTGAATGTAAACATTAAATGATAAATCTGAAACAAAAACATTATTATCATGAACATAGTTTAATTAAAATTAATGAAAATTAACAATGAGAACATAATATTGTTGTAATCACAATGTCGTAGCCATGATTTTTCTCTGCGTGCACCATCCGGACAATTGGGGGACATACGCTTATTTTGAGGACAAGATATTTTATTGTTCAAGCAGATCTGTTCCAGGAAGAAACCATTTAGGAAGGAATGGGAAAAATAATTAACTAAAGCGTCAGCTAGCTTCTCAATTCTATAGGGATACGTAGATGCTCAGACAAAATGATGGAGTATGCTATGTTTATCATTCCGTGTGCGCAACATGTCGAAATACTCGCATAAGACCGCTCATATATATATATATATATATATATATATATATATATATATATATATATATATACATATATATATATATATATATATACATATATATATATATATATATATATATATATTCCGGGTCTTCGTATGATTCTGAACCGATCAAGCTGGTCGGACAGTCTATTGAAAGCAGGATAGGACTCAGGGCAGGGGAAGAAATTTGGCTCAAATATTTCTCTTATATTAGGTTTGTTTTAGAAATAACTAATGGCGAAGTATATAAGAATTTGTAATCCATGTCACTTGAAAAAAATTTTGATAAATAAAAATATTCTTAAAAAAATGTTGGGCGAAGTTTTTAAAGTTATGAAAAAGACGTTATGAAAAATTAAAAATTTCTTCTCTTTACTTTCCTAAAGGCCTAATGTATGAAAGACTCCAGCTATCGAGAAATAATATTTTTCTTCCGGCTAATAAAAGACTATGTCCACAAGAATTGTTCATCAGAGCTCTTTCCAGTTAATTTACTTTGCAACTATTACTTGGCAAATCAAGACTAAGGAAAACTTGCCCATACCTAATTTGATACTTATTGCAATACATTACATCTTTCTGTTATTAGAAATTTGTTCAAAGTATTCCACACAGAATATTCCACCTATTAGGCAAGAATATATTCATAACAAATAAGCTTAAACCGCCTGATTTCCAAGAATAATTTAAACATTTTCATAATTTTATACTAAGCAGATTTTCAGAAATCCTATCTTTTTGATACAGAATTTCTAAAATTTCTTTCCAAGACTTCACAAAAACGTTTTCGAAATGGCAATTTTGAAAGTTAACCACACTTTCCTCAAGTATTATTTCAACTACTCAGCAATGCCACAATATTTCCTTCCTTCCTTTTTGAAAAAATCCTACTAAAACAGAAGACTCACACAAACAAACATTTATTGTTTTAAATAATTTCCACTAACTTCATATCAGGGAAAGGGAAAACGTAGTGCCAGCAAAAGTAATGTTGATTTGATGGTGGTGATGATGTTGACGATGATGCTGATGATGAACTTGTTGTGTACAGGGTTAAAACTAATGTTTGTCTTAATCTTTGATTTGTTTTTCAAATGTAAACGACAGGAATTAATTTAGATAAATGATTTTTGAAGAGGTTTTCTCCAATACTTATTCTTTTAGCAACACTTGTGTTTCTGCTGTCTGTCAGAGTCTCAACATCATCATCACAAATCAAAGTTTCTATCAGAATCAATGATAGCAGGAGAAATAAATATTAAGAAGCGTTTAGGCATGGCATGAAAATCGTCTTAGTTAAGAACTTTATTCCTTTTTAGATGCTGCTACAAAAATCATTTATAAATTATTTTAAGCCAAAACAAAAATAATTTCGTATTGAAATTTGATTTATTTGTTAATTTGTTTGTAATGAATTTTCTTAAAACTTCTCACACTTTCTAAGCTTTCTATTGCTCTTGCCCTTCCTACCCTGGGTAGTTAAAGTATTTTTGTTATTTTAAGTATTTAATTGGCTGCATTTCTCAGCCAATTTTAATTTTGCATTGAATGTTAAAAATAAATGATTTTAAAAGAGTATGACGAAAAAGAGACGAAAGGGAGAATAGGGGGAGTGTGGCAAAATATTTTCTTTTGCACTTCATTTCACTGGGTAATTTTCTTAAGAAATTTAATTTAATTTCATTTGTTTAAAATGAAAGAAAAAATAAAACAACAACTGGTTTCCTTTGGTATCTTTGCTTTTTTATACGATTTATTCTCAAATTCAAATAGGATATAGGAATGGCAGGGAGATATAAAGCTATCTTGTATAACTGTTTTTGTCTGTTTCTAGCCTCTTAGCTGTTCTTTGAATTGTAAAAAAAATATGTTAGCAAAAAAGAAACAATTGAATAATCATCGTCATAGTCATCATCATCATCTTCATCTTTTTTCATTGTGTAGCCTTTGAAGTATTTAAAATGTTTGAATTTGTAATTAATTTCTAATTACTTTTCGAATTTACAATTAATTACTTTTTCATTATGTTCTGTAAATTAAAGAAAGTTATTGAATATTTTGTATATTTATTAACTATCTAACGTTTCCTGTACAACTTTTCTAATTAAAGAAATTAAATATTTTTTCTTTTGAAGAAATTATAAAATAATTTTACCTGAGTTTTCAAAATTAAATTTAAAATCTTTTAAATCATGTTTAGAGGAAAAAAAATACCCTTATAAATAAAATATTAATACATTTCGCTTGTCCCAAACTCAATTCTAATAATGTTTAGCTATAAATATTTTATCTTTTCTTATAATAAACTTAAAATATTTATTAAATAGTTTTATTTTACAACCAAAAATATATTTTATTACACAATACATTTTTACTTCAGGCAGGTCTTTGAACTGAGTGAGTCTAATTATAGTTATTAATAAATTTTCCAAAAATTTCTAACATCATCACCACCTCAAAGATCAGTGACCCAAAGATTTTAAAAATGATAATATCAAAATTTAAATATACATCTATATTTGGTATTTGAATGTATAGACTCAAGGTATTTATGAATGAAAAACAAAAATAAATGTATTCAAGTTCAAGTTCAAATATTTTTTCCTGTAAAAAGAAAATAATTTCAAAAATATGCAATATCAGCAGACAATACGTGTATTTTAAAATATACATTAGAATTATGAATGAAAATTAAAATATTTAAATCAATAGAACATTTGGGATATTCACAGTTTATTATAGAAAATATAATAGATTACTTTATAACGAAAAACTGATAATATTATAGAATGATGTACCATGATCACTGTAATCAAAATTTGGAAAAAAGTAACCAAATTAAAAATAAAATAACCAAAACTAAAAATGTTGAAATTATTTATGTAAAAGTTAATATAATATGTAACAGAACCTAAAATTTTATTCAAAAATTTTATGTAAATTTTTAAATTAGAATTGTTTTTTTTTTTTTTTTTTGATATACGAGGGCGAATCAATAAGTCCGTGACTTTTCGAACTTCCCTCGTAGTTATATGAAATGCAACACTATTCCCATCAAGTGCCACTTGTTAATAGACTACTGTCAAATTTTTAGCACATGTGTTCATTTACTTTGCGTAAAAAATAGGATTTTTCGAGGTACTTAAAATAGGCATTTGTTTGGTCAATAATTTCAACATTGGAGCTGAATCTCTTTCCACCGAGCCATTTCTTTAAGTTTAGAAATAGTAAGTAGTCATTAGGGGCTAAATCCGGAGAATATGGCGGATGAGGTACCAATTCGTAGCCTAATTCATATAGTTTTGCCATTGAGACTTAACACGTGTGCACCCGTGCATTATCTTGATCAAAAAGAACTTTTTTCTTGGCCATATGGGGTCGTTTTCTTTTTAAATCCTCATTAAATCAATCTAATATGTTGGCATAATATTTGCCGTTTATTGTTTTTCCCTTTTGAAGGTAATCGATGTGGATTATCCCACGTGCATCCCAAAAAACTGTTGCCATCACCTTATTGGTCGACAAACTTACCCTGGCCTTCTTCGGAGCAGGTTCACAAGGAAAAACAAATTTTTTAGACTGCTTCTTGGTCTCCGAAGTACAGTGATGGATCCATGTTTCATCTACAGTTACAAAACGCCGCAAAAACTCATTCGGATTGCGGTTAAACAACTCCAAACAATCCTTTGAAGTTGTCACACGTTTACGTTTATGGTCAAGTGAGAGCAAACACGGCACCCATCTTGCAGATAACTTTCTTAAACCCAGCTGATCATTTAAAATCGAAACCACACTGCCATATGAAATGCCTATGGCATTAACAATCTCACGCACTTTTGCTCTTGGATCGGCCAACACCATATCATGGATTTTTTCGGGTGTACTGACATCAATTAGCCGTCCAGCGTCATTTGTACTTGTGCGACCACAACGAAAGTTAATAAACCACTTTTTCGCCATTGAAATCGATGGTGCAGAGCTCCCATAGTATTTATCGAGCTTTTCCTTGGTTTGATTGACGGTTTTTTTTCCCAAAAAATTAAGTTTAATGAGCACTCGAAATTCACTTTTTTCCATTCACAAGATTGTATGTTTGAACAGCTGTTAAACGCAAAGTAAACGACGAAACTTGCTCAAAATTTGACAGTAGTCTATTAACAGGTGATATTTGATGGCACTTGCATTTCATATAACTACGAGGGAAGTTCGAAAAGTCACGGACTTATTGAACCGCCCTAGTAAAATGTTTAATAAGATTTTTTAAAAGCAATATTACGAAATTTTTGCCTTTTACAATTATTGCATTTTCTTTAATACAAAAATGTTAATGTAATGGTTAACACGTAAAATGTATGTAAATTCGAAAATAAATGTTCGTGTAAAATAAGACCAAGTAACTAAAGTAATATTATTGATAAGTACTCGTACATACGATGAACCAAAAGAAAAAAATTTCAAATTTGTTTGAAATTTTTCAAAATTCCATTTATAAGACAATCGACCTAAAAAAGAAACCCTATCATTATTAAAATTAAAAATAGGTCATATAGAATTCTGCTTACCATTTACAGTTTAAGGAGGTTTTTAAGCAGAATGCATTGAGTCTTCATGTACCTTTTAAGACCCGGAATAGTAATCACTTCACAATGTTAAGGGGTTTATATTTTTCACAAAACCTTTTTTATTTAATTTTTTTATACCCCTACACCACCATATGTGGTTGGGGTATTATGGGTCTGTGCTGATGTTTGTAACGGATAGAAAAAATCATGCAACACCCACCTTAATGTATACCAATCGACTTAGAATCACTTTTTGAGTCGATCCAACCATGTCCGTCCGTCCGTCTGTCTGGCTTGACGGCCATGTAAACTTTGTGCAAAAAGTACAGTCGCAATTTTTAAGATAATTCAATGAAATTTGCACGTAGGACTTTCATGACACAAGGACGAAGCCTTTTGAAATTGGTTATGATCGGTCTATTATTTCACCTATAGGGGTTAGGTGTCCTCCCGAAATAGGGGTTTAAATTCGGTATATGGAAGCTTTGTATAAATATGAACCTTTGTGCCAAATCTTATGAAGGTCGGTCCATAATTGACCATAGCTCCCATATAAAACCCTCTTCCGAAAATCACTTTAATGTGGATAAATCATATAAACATGTTAGTATCAAGTTTATATTCGACGCAAATAAGTTTTATATAAGTAGAAATTATAGTGATAAATTTTATGAGGATCGCCATAGCTCCCATATAAGCCCACTATCGGGAATTACCCTAAAGTGCATAAATTCATATAAATGTTAGTATTAACGTAATATTCTATATTCGTATATTTTACACTTAGCAAAAATATCGGTCCACAATTGTCCACATGTCTAACATAAGACTCCTCCACGAATTTTGATGGACGTGCACAATGGTTTGGGGTATCATATGGTCGGACTTGACCGACTATATCTTTCTTACTTGCTTTTTTTAATTTTAATTTTACAAATATTTATTTTCACTCAAAAGTAATTTTTATTGAGCACATTGTTGTATTTCCCTAACAGTGTTGCCGTTTTGGTTATTTTTAACCAAAATTGGTTATTTTATTTTTCCAATGTGGAGATGGTGACTTTTTTCCATTTTGGTTATTTTTTATTAAACCAAAATTTTACTTTTACAAACTAATTTTAAATTACCATTTGTATTATTCTGTAAATCTCGTATATATCTGCCAACAATAAAATAGACATCAATACGATTTGGTGCTAAAAAGCCATAATAAATTTAATGACTTTTTTTCAAAATTTAAGGATGAGAAAAAACAATAACAAGATTAGTGTTAAAATCCATGGGGTAGCTGGCTGTATCTGCATAAAAAATCTCACTTTTCTTTGGGTTACATTTAGGAAATGAAGTGTAGGTATTCCGTGGGTTTCAATTCAACTTCAGGTAAGTATAATAGTAAGAGATAATTTAACAATATTTCAGGTTGCGGTAAGTATAACTTCTAGGTTAAGTAAGTATAAGTTTTAGGTTATGGTAATTATAAATTTAGCGGTAATTCTTGATAGAAGAAGTGATCTTTGCAATGCACGGTAGCAAGTGACTTTTTTCTTCTTAAATATATATATATATATATATATATATATATATATATATATATATTATTTATTCATTAATTATATTCATTTGTACCACCATATGTGGTTGAAATGCAGGATATGTTTTTTTAATTAAACCCTCTGATTGTAAATATTAAATATCTTTTATTACTTGAATTACACCTAGTAAAACCAAACCTATCTGTTTATATTAATTCATATATAAACTAAATGAGAATTGCAATAAAGACGGAAAACAAACATTAAAAACAAAATATATTATGAATTTTTCTACTAAAAAGTATAAGTATTATATTTATTTGAAACATTTTGTTGTCATGGGAATAATAATATTAATATGGTTTAAGAACAAGAAAAAAGACTGAAAATTTTTAATGGTTGTAAAAGTAATGATATTTTTCATATTAATAAAATTTTGTTTCTGGTAAAAATATTTAAAAACATATCATTTTTGCAGTCAACCATATTAAAATTTTTATTGAGTGTAAACATTAAATGATAAAATTTAAACAAAAATATTGTTATCATGAATACAGAGTTTGTAAAATTCAAGAAAACTAACAATGAGAACATAATATTGTTGTAGTGATAATGATGTAACCATGCTTTTTCTCTGGTGCATAATTGTTTGGAAATTAGAAATAATTCTAGAATAATTAAAATATCTCTCAAAGGAACTAAAAATTGCAACTGTTCCATGAAAGCGAGCTAAGATAACTAACGAGGTTATACTGTCAGCAGATATATATTAGGACAGGGGTTACCACAGAATTTTGCCTAGCGGAGCCTTAAAATTACGAAATGTAAAATGTATTTATTCAGGGTTCCTAGAGAAACGTGTCCCCCATACAATAAGAAACATTCTACAAAACTTTTAATTGGCAACCGGAAAAGCCTTTAGATAGTGATGTTAATATTAGCGGATAGAATCGGCCTTTATTTCAATAGAAGCTTTGGCCTACGCCCTGAACGAAATCAGATAACGATTCTCCGGGAAACATTTAAATAAAAAACAAAAAAATCATATTTAAATTAGAAATCAATGTATTGTTGGTGAGTCTCTCTCACAATCTGTGAATCTCCCATATTCTAAGTAAAATTCATTCACTCTATATTTTTTAAATTTATATGCATAAGTATATTTATATTTGAATACAATACTTATATAAATACATACATATGTATTAAGGAATAACAAATAAATTTAAAAAATCTCATGCAATACATATTCTGTTATTTTTGTAACATAAAACACTTTTGGAAAATAAAATTTTTGATTTGTATAAAAAGCTGAGAATTTCAAATGGAGCATCTCAAATTTAATAAACTGTTCGAGTGAGAAACATTAAAAGTGAAATTTTAAATAGAAAAAATGAATCAAGCTTGTTTGTATCACAGAGCCAATCAAGTGCAGAGACACGATGCTGAACAAATAATTAAGGAATACTCGAATATATTTCAATGGCGTTTGGATGGCACAGATACTTTATTGGATGTTGGTTCCGGTTCAGGAGATGTTTTAATGGATTTCATTTATAACATTATGCCTCCAAAGTTTGAGAAAATTGTGGGTTCGGATATATCACCCAAAATGATGAATTACGCTAAAAATTGTTATCATTCAAGGGAGAAATGTGATTTTAGAGTATTGGATATTGGCACAGAGGATGATATACCAAATGATATGAAGGAGCAATTTGATCATGTTACATCATTCTATTGTTTACACTGGATACAAAATCAAAGGTGTATATAAAATTAAATATTTTTTTGCTTTAAGGATACATATTAACAAATCCTTATATTACAGACAAGCCCTGGCAAATATTTACAATCTCCTAAGAGCCGAAGGTGGCGACTGTCTTTTAGTATTTTTGGCAGCTAATCCCATTTTTGATATCTACAAACTTTTAAGCAATTCTTCTAAATGGTCTTCATACATGAAGGATGTAGATCAGTTTATATCACCTCTGCACTATTCAAACGATCCAAAATTGGAATTTCTTTCTATGCTAAAGGAGACAGGATTTTCAGATATTCAAGTAGAACTAAAACATAAAGTTTATGTATATGAGGGTCTAGAAATTCTCAAAGGTAACAAATATTATATAGATTTATTAAAATAACTTTAATATTTATTTTTTAATTTTTTTCCATGTTACAGATAACGTCAAAGCTGTATGTCCCTTTTTGGATCGCATGCCTTTATCTTTGCACGATACTTTTATGGATGATTTTATTAACACTGTTACTAGTTTGGATTTAAAGCAAAATCATCATTCCGATGAATTAGATTATATATTTAATTCACCTTATAAATTAATAATTGCCTATGCCAAGAAGTCTCCTTCAAATTCCAGAGTTAATATAAGTGAAATGATTGGTCCTTCAAAAATAGAAAAAGGATTTAATTAATTTTTATTATTCTTTATATTTAGGATTAAATTATGATAAAAATACTTTTTATTAGAGTTTTAGTAAAAGTAATACAAAAATAAATATGATTAAGTAAGAATTGTATCTTTATGTTTATGTGTAGTCTACTTAGAGTAGGGGTCCTCACGAGCTATTAACTCACGACCTCTTTGAGACATTAAAACCTGAGATTGACCCTACCACTATTTAGAACTGAATTAATTGAATTGAATCTCTTTCAAACAATAAATTATATAACTGTTTTTCTAAATTATGTAAAGATCGATCTATAATAGAATACACCTGCTATACAAGTCTTATTCCCGAATATAATTTTTACGCTCGATGCTAAAAATTGAATTAACGATTTTAAATTATTAAATTTTACTTCATTCGAATATCGTCAACAATTTCTCACAAAGGATCTGATAGGTATAATTTACAATGACTGTATAATATAAATCCAGATGAATTTATGAGATGGTCTACTTAAAGGGTATTGGTTGGTTGCAGCTTATTAGCATTGACTTACGACCTCAGAAAACCCTACACGGTAAGATCTAGTGTGATAAAATTGCACGCCATTACCGCAAGAGATTACCATACCCTAAAATAGTTCATTGTGAAAGTTCATAGTAGCATTTTCTGGGTTGCACGTGAGAATTTTGAAACGAAATATCTTCAATAAATTCAATTTAACCCAAAAAAAATTGGTAATTATTATACACGGCCTAGAATCATCTGTCTCCGGTTGTAGATATCAATAACAATATAATTATACTCGGGGAGTTCTGCTTGGAGGTCAAGTCAAAGAATTTGTGTTACTTCTTTAGGATGAGCTCACAAATCCATTGGACTGAGTAAAGTGGAGTTGGCCGGACAGCTAAAAATGTGGTAGGTGTCATGAGGCCCTTGACCACACTCTGGACATATATTGGAGACGGCACGATATGCGAGACCAGTAGGCATTGCGAATATTGCTCCTTTCCGACCTTAGTTACAATTTTCAAGACTGCGTTTTGGTAGCTTTGAATATTTCTCCAATGGGTGTCACTCAGTAAAGAGGTCCACACTGGAGCAGCATAATTTACCACTGACTGACTAATCGTTTTATATGTTGCCAATAAAGTTTCTTTGTCCATACCTAAAGTACTGCCGGCTAGCTCTTATTTCTACTTAGAAATTTATGCGAGATTGCAGTGGTGTATAAAGGTAAAAAGGCCATCTAAGATGACCCCTCACTAGGTGCATCAACTACGGTACCTACATTAATTTTTCCTTCTTCGTTCAGGTGGTAAATTGTGTTGCTGTCAACTTCGCTGGTGATAATTTTAAGTTACGCTTTGACTGGTACGGCGGTTAATATTTTGGTGAGGCTATGCATCTGTAGGTGACAGGTCAGCTGGAGAAGAAGAAGCTCAAGAGTCTTCGCAGTAAGTAACAGAAGATAAATCGGCGTTTTAATATTGGGATGACTCTGTTCATTTTCCAGGCATTGGGTATAACTAGGGTCCTCACTGACAGGTTCGCTCGCCAAAGTTCACCCCAGCAACAACTACAACTCTATCACGAGTTCTCCTGCACGCTCTTATGGAAAGCAGAGATGCTTTCAGCCAGCGATACAATTTAGGAAAAATTCCTCTTTTTGTATAGAAAATCCCATTTTCCTCTTTTTTCAAAAAAGCCCTTCAATTTCCCTCCTCCTTAAAATCGCTATTTTTAATCATAAAATTAACAAAAAAAAATATGAAAAAAAAATCATAAAAAATAAAAAAAATTATTATAAACTTGCAATAACAATATTAAAAAATGTCAATTTACAAAAATAAAACGTTTAATAAATAAAAATTAGAAAATGTTGGTAATTTATTAAATTATTTTAATAAATTATATAATACCTTAACACTATTTTTCTAGTAACAATAACGCAAGATAAAAATCGGTTTCTGTTCTTTTTGTAGATATAAAATTTACCCCGGCTATGGCAAAACGATGGGTTTGATGGCAAGACCTTCAATTTCTTTGTTAGACAAGAAATGCAAACGCTCCTACTTGATGAAGCGTAATCCCCGTAAGTTTATCTAGATCGTCGCGGTGTAAACATCCTCATATTGAAATATTTATGCTAATTTAATTAACCATAATATGTTGCTATATTCAAGCATGTTCCAACAACAATAAAATCTAACAATAATATGACACTATTCAATTATTTTTCCCCCAACCATATTTTTTCTCTGCGTGTAGTTATTCTGTCAGATAATATATATGCTTGTTCTCTGAATTTGACTGCGATTAAACCAAAATTAATGTCTCATTTTAATAGATCGCACAGAAAACTTTTTGAATAATATTGTATTTCCAGCAACAAAACAGATCAAATAAAATAAGACCAATATTCTAAAAAATAAATATTTGATATAAGACTAAAAATCAGGCTGATTCATATTTAAGATTGTGCTTAATCATAAATACTCCAACCAATTATTTTAATTCCTCCCTTTCAAACATTGTTAAAATCGAACTTTAAGTACACAAGACTAAATAAACAAAACGTTAAAAAGGCAACACTAACCCAACACGGCAAGAAAATAACTGTAATTTAACAATTTTCTCATACTCTTTCCTTTGCTTATTACTCACACCAACATACAAATACGTAAATATACATTCGTAAATAACGGAGTATCGTTTGTTATACCTTTAAAACAAAGTGATTTTTAATGGATTCACACATACTCTTATGAATACTAACTACCCAGCAGGAAAATATGTTAGCACTTTATCCCTGCAAGCCTTTGCGAATGCATCCGCCTCTCTTCGAAACAATTTTAAACACATTCCACTTTGCCTTCTATGAAAATTCCTCAAAGAAAGTTTCGGCTTCCTTAAAAAAAAAATCCGGTATTAATTCTTGTTTCCCTTCTATTAGATTCGAAATAGAATGTGTATCATTCACTCACTTATTAATACTTATTAAACAGAAATATCTTTAATTGTGGGACTTGCAAAGCTCGAAATCATTTAGTCTTATTTTAAGTGTCGTTAATAAAACATGTACTTTTTTAAATACAATTTCAGACTTTTTTGTAATAACACTGCACATAAGAGAGCGTATTTATTTAAGAGTCCTTGCCTTCTTGCTTCTTTTTGGAAGAGAGAAGTAAAGGCCTTGTCTCTAATGATACGCCGTGTATAAAAGAGATAGTATTGGAATGCGAGTGGCATGCCTTGTGGATCCTAAATAAGGTATATTATAATGTCTCTTTAGCCCTTCTTTTTTCGGCTGTGTATGCAGCAGGAAAATATGTTAGTGCTATATGCCTGCAGGCCTTTGTGAATGCCTCCAAACCCCTCCGCAAAAGTTTTAAACACATTCCACTCTGCCTTCTACGAAAATTCCTCAAAGAAAGCCTCGGCTTCCTGTAAAAAAAAAATCCGGTAATAATTCTTGTTTCCCTTTTATTAGATGCGAAATAGAAGGTGTATCACTCACTCACTTATTAACACTTATTAAGCAGAAATATTTTTAATTGCTAGACTTACAAAGCTCAAAATCATTTAGTCTTATTTTAAGAGCCGTTAATGAAGGTAGCCCACATGTCTCTTTTTTTAATTCAGTTTCTGACTCTTTTGTTATAGCATTGTACGTAAGGGAGCATATTTATTTATTTAAGAGTCCTTGCCTTCTCCCTTCTTTTTGGGAAGGAGAAGTGAAGGCCTTGCATGCAATGACACGCCGTGTAAAAAAGAAATTGTGTTGTGAATGCGAGTGGCATGCTTTTGGATCATAAATAAAGCATTTTATATGGTCTCTTTGGTCCTTCTTTTTCCGGCTGGGTAACTATCCAATTATTAGTACTCATTTATAACTACTCGAATACCGCACAGTTTATTGAAATAAGGGTTAGCGGTGTCTGAAAGGTAAGGAAAATAATGAATGTATACGATTTTTTTTAGATTTTCAACTACAGAAATTAAAGCCACCGTAAATTAAAAAAACTAATAAAATTCTGATTCTGTCTTAAAAAGTCTTAAAAATATAAATAAAAAAATAAAATATAAGTTTAAAAAGACTGATGTTCTATTAATGTTGGAAATATTTAAGAATTTAATATTTTCTGTTTCTTAGGCTATAAATAATATTGTGTTGCAAAATATCCAAGGGAACCAGAAATACTTTTTAAGAGTATTAATTTACACTAAATCGTGTCACTCTTTTATGGATACTGATATTTTTATTCATATCGTATGACATGAATTTGCTTAGACATTTTCAAAATATAGATGACCAATAGAAATGTCTTCTAGTCTAAAAAGAGGCCTTGAATTGTTGCCAGTGCCAGTAGTAGCCTTTGAAAAGAGTTTTAAATAAGATTCCACATATAAGGCAAAAAATTCTCAATAGCTTCGAAACCCCTATTAACAACTCTCATACATACATAAGCCAACACTTGAAAATTATTTAAAGTTTATCTATTTACTTTATTGTTGTTTATTTTTTTGTAAAAGAAAACTTTGCATATGTTTAAATAAAATTGAATTTGAATTGTAAATAACAACTGCAACAAAAATGGCAACACTAAATCCCAACAATACAAAAACAAAGAAAAAGGGGTAATAAAATCTTAAAAACTTTTAAACAAACTGAAAGCAAATCCAACCATCAAGCCAAACAAACCAAACAAAAAATGGCAAATGAACAACAAGTTGTTAAAACAATGACGGAATGAAACTAAACTGGAAACGCACGAATATTTACGTGAACAAACATCTATGAACATAGGAGCATAGAGAAAAGTGGAAATGAGTTTTTAATGTCCCAAAAGGGAATAACTAAGTAAAAACGAATTGTATTAAAAAAAAAAAACCAACAAAGGGAAAGGATTCGAAACAATAGCATGTTACATATAAAATGCATAGTATATATTTAGGCTTTGAAAGGGGTTTCATTTGATAATATAAAGTAAGGGTTTTAATTGTAGGATTTAAAATACAAAGTAAACCAATGATTTGTTGTTATTGATTAAAACGGACATATATGTATTCTTCGCAAAATGTTTAAGACCTTTAAATTCTTCTTTCTACCATAGTGTTTTAGTCAAGATATGCTAATAGAGATTTTAACATACACATGTGGACAATAAAATAGATGTTTTAAAAATTTTTAAACTTATATTTATGTTTTATTTATTAAATACAACTATCTATGATATGAAAAATATTTTTGGAATTTCCCTATATTGGAGTTTGGAAATCGTTAGAGGTTTTTATACATTACACCACCATAGATAGGCAGGGTATTATGTGTTTGTGCTGATGTTTGAAACACCCAAAAATATTGGTCTACGATCCAATTGAATTTATACCATTCGGCTTAGAATCACTTTCTGAGTCGATTTAACGATGTCCGTCCGTCCATGTAAACTTTGTAATCAAACTACAGGTCGCAATTTTGAAAACAATTTAATGAAATTTGGTACACAGGTATTTATGGTCCAGGGACGAAACCTATTGCAAATGGTTATGTTCGGTCCATTATTTCACCTAGCCCTTATACGATCAGAAATACCTTAAATATATAAATATTTTAATTAAATTTGGCAAGTATAATTTCTATTTAACAACAAATTTCTGTGCCGATTTTCATAAATGTGGGTCCATAATTGGCCATACCTCCCACGTAAACCCCTATTTATAAAATCACTTTAACGGACATAAATCTCGGACGAATGATAGTATCAGATTTATGTCTGACACAAATCAGTTACTACGTTTATACACACTTCTTACTCGCAATTAAAAATATTGCGATATGAAAATTTTGCCGTATAAAGGCTGAGTTCATATTTCATTTTATGAGGAATAGCGTATAATTGACCATAGCTCCCACATAAGGTCCACTCCCGGGAATAACCCTAAAGTGCATAAATAACATAATAAATAATTAAATGAATACAAGTATCGGTACACAATAAATCACGGGTCCTACGGGGATTTTTTTTAAGAAAAACTCATATTTTTAGAGGACAATAAAATAGGTGTATTTGCAAAAATGTTTACAAAATAATTTTCTATTTTTAAAATTAAATATTAGTAATTTGCAATAATAGTGTGAAAAGTCATATTTTTTTTATTTCCTTAATTCCTTACTCCTAGCATAGTGGAGACACACTCTCTAAAAGTATTTGCTAGGATAATAAAGCGTGATCCATTTCGAGGTTTCCTACTTTTTTAAAGAAAAAAACACAAAAAATTCAAATTTAATGGGGAATGTTCATTATCATTTGAAAGAACATTCTTTGGCATTTAGCTTTTGAAGATTATGTCTATAAAATGTTGGCCGTTGCTACGTCGCAGATGATCCATCCGTTGAGTTCAATTTTCGATGACTCCTTCGAGCATTTCGACTGGTAACTGGCGAACGACACACGTGATGTTTTCCTCCAAGGCCTGAATCGAAACGGGTTTGTCCGCATAAAATTTAGACTTTACATATCCCTACAGGAAAAAGTCTAACGGTGTGATATCACACGATCTTGGTGGCCAATCGACCGACCCAAAACGTGAAATTATGTGCTCACCGAAGTGTTCTCTCAATAAATCCATTGATTGATGCGATGTGTGGGAAGTGGCGTCGTCTTGCTGAAACCAAATGTCGCCGCATTTCTTTTCAAGAGCCCATAGAGCGAAGCGATGTCGCTTGGGAAAGTCGAGCGGCTTCAGTTATTGCACAAGCTGTATTTTATATGCTTTTAATTTAAGATCTCGACGTAAAATGCGCCAAGTCGTTCCATACGTCAGTCCGAATTGCTGCGAACGGCGCCGAATAGATTCTCCACGGTCTTCGTGTACACTCTCAGCTATGGCCGCTATATTTTCTTCACAGCGTGCTGGACGTGGTCTATTCGGTCGAATATTATCCAATAATGAATGCTGGGTCTCAAAATGGGTGATGGTGTTGCGAATAGTACGCTCAGTAGGCCGATTATGTTGACCTCACATTATGAAATGCCAAACAATACTAAACAAAAATAACATGACAGCATGACACAACTCACACGTGATCTGTCAAAAAAGGCTATTGAAAAAAGTATCTCAACTTGAATCACCCATTATTATACCGTTATTATGAAAAATTACGATTAAAAATTAAATTTTTGATTTAGATCTATTTAAAGATTTTAGAATTTATATTATAGGGTGTACTTGATTACTTTAAAACTTCCATATTATATTCCCAGAGCCGCATTCCCATCCGACTTGATGAACGATTCAAGTCGTTACCCTTCCAAACTCTCTATAAGGGTGGAATGTTTTAATTAAATTAGTGCCCCACGATTATTTTCAATAAATCCTAGCACAAAAACTTTACATTTTTCTTTTCATTAAAATGTATCGGGCATAACTATCCCGACCAGAGGCACCCGCATACTATGACTTTTAACGAGTGTTGCCAGGAGCCGAGAATAAAAGAGGCAAAATTCAAATTTCAAAAAGATCAAAAAAGGCTCAATGTCGCAAAAAATAAGTTAAAATTTTTACTTTATTTTTTCTCGTTTTTTTTTATGTATATATATATATATTTAAAACAGCTGTCAGTAATATGATTCAAATGAAAAATCGCCCAAAAAATTCACATACAAATTTTTGTTATATTTCATATGAAAAATTACCTAATGTTTTGAAGTAATTTTTCGACATTTTTAAACTATAATTCCTTTTTGATTAAGCTTTTTTTAAGTTTTTGACTGATTTTTCGCTTATACGAATTTGCTAAAATTATGTTTATTAATAGTTTGTATGATTAATGAAGAAAATAAAGATATAATTATAATAAATAATTTAGTAATTCCATCAAGTTAGTTATTAGTATTTTGATACATTAGTTGTTCTTTATTTGGATAATGAAGCGCCGTAGGCGAAAATTTTTGTGAAATACTCGTATAAAAAAATACACAAAAATGCTTAAATGGATGATTCTGTAAAAGTAAAATTAGTAGTAGATAATAAGAAATTATTTTCTTCGTTGTTGAAATAGTAACATTTCAGACTTTTTAAGGCAATTTTAAGAATTTATCTAGAAGCTAAAATGAAAATTTTGAGACTAAAAGCAAAATAAAGCGTCGAAATTTAGCCTTAAAAAGGCTAAACTGGCAACACTGCTTATATAATATGATTATTTCTTCCTTTCAATCATCTTTAATCGCTTTTTACATCTTTTTTCATTAGATGAATTCTTACTGTTACAACAAAATTACATTTTTATAGTTGTTATATATTATATTGTTCCTAACATAATTTATAGATCTGAATAAGCTGATTCCTCTTATTTGGAATATCTTGCATTATCCGAAAAAGTTCCGGAGTTCCAAAAATTTTACAGGGTTTTATTGAAAAAGGTTATGCTGCAATCACATTTGTGGAAGTTTCAGCTTTATAACGACCAAAATCATTTATGAAGTATGTTGGGAGAGTCGGTCCTAATATACAGTCCGAAAGTTTCTGAATAAATAAGTTACCAATCCTTTGATTGAAATTCTTTCTAAAATTGTTAAATGAACTTAAAATAATTATTTGAGAACCCAATTAATAAGGAAAAATTCAATAATTTTTAACAAGAATGGTATAATATCCTAGCAAGAACTTTTGGGGTGCATGTCTTCGCTATATAAAGGATAACAAAGAAAACTCAAAAAAATTATTATGTCTTCTCATGCTATTATTGATGTTTCATTAATATTTAGTTTAAAAAATAGGAAATTATTTTGTAATTTAAAACCTACTTTATTGTCCACATAAAAATATGGGTTCCCTAAAAAAACCTTTTCCGATCTTCAAACTAAAATGTAGGCAAATAACAAAATTATTATTTTATTATTTAGATAGTTGTGTTTAATAAATAAAACATTAATATAAGTTTTAAAAATTTTAAAACATACAATTTTAAAATTTTATCATTTGAAGAAATTCACACCTATTTTATTGTCCGTATGTGTATGTGTGCCTGTATTAAATGCTTAAGTGTATGTGTAAACATCAACTAATCGTTAAAACTTAAAGGATATATTTGTTTTTCCATACGAACGTTTCTTTATATATTTGTCTATTTATATGATGTACATATGAATACGTGTATGTAAATGTGAATGTAATAAGATTTTTCCTTTAAAAAATCTTCTTCCCTTCCATATATGATGAGTAGTTTAACCAAATCTTATTGTTAAGTTAATATCTACTGTTACAAAAACAACAAAAAAACTTAATATATCCTTTCTTATCCTATGCTTTAGTTCTATTTCAATTCTTTCTTCCGCTTGTTTTGTTGCTGTGGACTTTGTTTTGGTGATGAGTATTTAAAAGTTTTCTTTTGTGTTTGATGAATATTTAATTAAGCATAAGAAAGAAACCTCGACTCTTCTTGTTATTGTTATTTTATCGGTTACACTGCACTAGGAAATAGAAAAAGATTGGGTTTTTTTCTGTTAAAAAAAAAAAAAAAAAAAAAACTTTAAATCTTGGAGAAAATAAATATTGAATATATTTGTAAAATGGAAAAAATTAAATAATTCCCTAAAGGGAAACATATGGCACTTAATAATAAAAATTTACTTGAAAGTTTCATTCAATTCATGCAAAAAGCATTTAAGAAAATCATACTCAAATTTAAGTAAAACCTTCGTGGGTGAGTAATTGTGATCAATTTAAAAAAGTTTCTATTTTCGCGATCTCATTTATAGTCTTTTCTAGATTCCAGATAATAGAGATCAATAATTTTTTTCTCACTGTTTCAAACTGGAGTCGGATGAATAATACTTAAAATTAAACATCGAAAAATCTATTGAAGTGTAAAATTTTTTTCAAAAATATCCACTAAAAAATCTTATTGCAAAATTAGGAATGAATAATATTGTTGCGAAATTGTACAAATATAACGGTTTTAACGGCTGGTTTAAAATTAAATAATGCTAAATATGCTTCTTAACCTTTCTGTTTATGTTAACAGCAGTTAACATATCTGTAGAAATTATTAACATAGTTGTAAACATACAACATTAATTTGAGTGCGTGTGTATTAGAACACATAGTAACTATTTAAACTGTTATTGTTGTACATTTTAAAATAAAATAAAGAGTCGTTACAACTTTTAAACTACTAAACTGCTTTTATTTGCAATCAAAGTATACGTGTTATTTAAAGAAAATAAACCACCGTTTTTAAAAGGTAAAAACGTAACAATATGCACAAAGTCTCAAATCATTTTTTTTTTTCTCTTTTTTGTAGTATCTATTTGCAAAAAGTCTTCAACAAATTTCCGTATTATACAAAGTCTATATCGTCTGTTTTGCGCGTGCAATTAAAGGATTCAAAATTAATAATTTCATGTGATTTTTTTAATTTTGCTTCATTTTTATATGATTGATAATGCCGTTACTAATAATGCAGTAATGAGAAATATTTTAATAAAGCTTAATATTTTCTTTTTTTTTTGATTTTGATAGCGCTAAATTCATATCTTAGTTCCTATCATAGTTAGATCCGTCAGGCCGATAAAAAATACATATTATATATCGTTTTTAGGAAATTTTGTGTTTAGGTTTCAACGAAACCAAAATGGATAAGAAACCACGAATGCTGATGAAGTGTGTAGCGTCAGAGAAAATACTTATTCCGTTCTGCTGGTGTTTAATTATAGTCCACAAACTCTGCTTTGGTATTGGCAAACAGAGACAAAAAGGCAATGTACGATTGCAAACTTGTTTATGGTCCTTCGAGCCGGATACTGGAACCACATCTATAACAGCGTTTACGACGCTAAGTTCAATCTTTCTTTTACTTACCCAAAACGTCTGGCGCTGCTAATTGAGTCCCTCAAAATTGCGCAAAGTGCAAGGCGGGCACCATGTTTAGGTTTCAACGAAACCAAAATGGATAAGACACCACGAATGCTGATGAAGTGTGTAGCGGCACAGAAAATACTTATTCCGTTCTGCTGGTGTCTAATTATAGTCCATAAACTCTGCTTTGGTATTGGCAAACAGAGACAAAAAGGCAATGTACGATTGCAAACTTGTTTATGGTCCTTAGGGCCGGATACTGGAACCACATCTACCGTGTGATTCAAGTAGAGATACTTTTTTCAATAGCATTTTTTTGACAGATCACGTGTGAGTCGTGACACGCTGTCATGTTATTTTTGTTAAGTATTGTTTGGAACTTCATAATGGAAAGACTTACGCCTGAACAATGTTTACAAATCGTTCAACTTTTTTACGAAAATTCACGTTCTGTGAGGAATGTGTTTCGTGCACTTCGCTCAACTTATGATCAACATAATCGGCCTACTGAGCGTACTATTCGCAACACCATCACCCATTTTGAGACCCAGCATTCATTATTGGATAATATTCGACCGAATAGATCATGTCCAGCACGCTGTGAAGAAAATATAGCGGCCGTAGCTGAGAGTGTACACGAAGACCGTGGAGAATCGATTCGGCGTCGTTCGCAGCAACTCGGACTGACGTATGGAACGACTTGGCGCATTTTACGTCGAGATCTTAAATTAAAAGCATATAAAATACAGCTTGTGCAACAACTGAAGCCGCTCGACCTTCCCAAGCGACATCGCTTCGCTCTATGGGCTCTTGAAAAGTTCAAAGAAGATCCGACGTTTCCGAGGAAAATTTTGTTCAGCGATGAGGCCCATTTCTGGCTCAATGGGTATGTAAACAAACAAAATTGCCGCATTTGGGACGAAGAGCAACCTAAAGAGATTCAAGAACTGCCACTTCATCCAGAAAAAACAACGGTTTTGGTGTGGCCGATGATTCCACAGGCCCACAAGTTGGAATCATCGGTCCATATTTCTTTAAAAATGATGCCGGTGCGAACGTAACCGTCAATGGCGACCGTTATTGTGGCATGATAACCGACTATTTGATGCCTGAAATTGAAGCTCGTGATCTCTGCCACATTTGGTTTCAGCAAGACGACGCCACTTCCCACACATCGCATCGATCAATGGATTTATTGAGAGAACACTTCGGTGAGCACATAATTTCACGTTAGACTTTTTCCTGTGGGGATATGTAAAGTCTAAAGTTTATGCGGACAAACCCGCTTCGATTCAGGCCTTGGAGGAAAACATCACGCGTGTCATTCGCCAGTTACCAGTCAAAATGCTCGAACGTGTCATCGAAAATTGGACTCAACGGATGGACCATCTGCGACGTAGCAACGGCCAACATTTGATAGACATAATCTTCAAAAAATAAATGCCAAAGAATGTTCTTTCAAATGATAATAAACATTCCCCATTAAATTTGAATTTTTTTTTTTTTTTCTTTAAAAAAGTAGGGAACCTCGAAATGGATCACGCGGTATAACAGTGTTTACGAAGCTAGGTTCAATATACTTATTCCGTTCTGCTGGTGATTAATTATAGTCCACAAACACTGTTTTAGTGTTACCAAACAGAAACAACAAGGCAATTTACGATTGCAAATTTGTTTATTTTGTCTTCATTTCAAATATATATATAAATTAATATACTCGTAATACAGAAATTTGCTGAATAATTTTAGCAAAAAAATATCGTAAAAGGATATAAAATTGCAATAAAATTTTTGTTACTAGATATTTTAAAATAAAATTTTACATCTGAGTAAATTTCTTGATTCTTAGTTTCAAGTATTATTCACTTTTTTACACTTGTTAACGAAATTTGGCACGTAGGACTTTCATATCAAAAGGACGAAGCCTATTAAAATCGGTTATGATCAGTCCATTATTTTACCTAGCCCTAAACAAATGTCCTCCCGGATTGGGGGTTTAACGATTATAAATACATTAAATATAGCAATATTTTAATAAAATTCGGTGTAAGGAAGTTTCGTATAAGTATCAAACTGTGTGCTGAAATCGGTCCGTAATTGACCATAGCACCCATATAAAACCCTCTTCAGAAAATCATTTTAACGTGCATAAATCACATACACATGTTAGTATTAAATTTATATCCGATACAAATAAGTTTTATGTAAATAGAAACAACATTGCCAAATTTTATGAGGATCGCTACACAATTTACAATAGCTCCCATATAAGCCCACTTTCGGGAATCACGCTAAAATTCATAAATTTATATAAATTTTAGTATTTATTTAATATTCTTTATTCGTATATTTTATTTTACACTTAGTAAAAGTATCGGTCCACAATTGTCCACATGTCTAATATAAGTCCCCTCCACGAAATTTTATGATGGGGCTTGACCGACTATATCTTTCTTACTTGTGTTTTATTTTATTAAATAAATAAATAAATAAGAAGGAGTAAAGGAGATTAAATTAATGAGAATAATGCTGTCAATATCCCATGTTGTCTAGATGGAAATTTGGCTCTTTGATACGAATGTAGTCGATAATCTATCTGACCTCCCAATCAATATTTGCCGTCGGAACGCTACTATATAACACATTGAATTAATTGATATATTAATTAATTAAAATCGGTTAAATTAATATAAAAATCTGAAATGGATTCACATATTTCATATATACAAAAAAAAATATTGAGATCCTAAGATGACCATCCCAAAGGTCGAATTTCCAAATTTAAACCCGAAAGTACTTCTGGTACACAGAAAATAAAAATAAAAATCGATTTCAATTAAAAAACTGCTTAAATCAATTAAAAAATTTATCGATTTTGCTCCAATCATCAAAATGATAATATTAATTAAATAATAATAATAATTGATTTATATTCATGATTAAAACTTTGGTTAACATTGATCAAACTATTAATTTATACGATTTAAAATTATCTGTATCTGCACAATTGCAAAATAAAAAATAAATAAATTCAATAAAAATTTAAAAGTTTGAAGTAAAATAAATATTTATTGCTGAATTATGTACTATAAAGACATGTAATGTAAGTTGTATACTTATGTAAAATAGGAATATATTAAATCCATGCAAATTGAACTGTATGCGATGTATATAATCTCCAGAATCTCAAACATACTTTCAGGAAGAAGCAATTGTCTTCCGAACAACACAACAAAGAGTGAGAGGTTATAACCTTTAGAAAAATAGCAAGAAAAATAACCGAAGTATTACATAATTTTTGACAAAAATATTGTCAATAATAATCAAAACATTTTAAACTTCCTTTAAAGATTAACCAGACGCTATACAGCTTTGACGGTTTGATGTTAATATTCTGCGTCAACGACGAGCACATCTGTAATAAATAAAAATTGTTAGCAAACTCACCAGACATTAAAAGCTCATATGCAGTGTTGCCGTTTTGGTTTTTTTTAATCAAAATTGGTTATTTTTTGAAATTCTGAAATTATAACCAATTAAAATGTTAATTTAGTGAATTGTTAATATTATTAAATTTTAAAATAAAATGAAAAAAAACAGATTAACTTAAAAATTAACTCGAATATTTTTTTCGATGTATCACTTTATTAAAATAGTTCGTTCAATGGTAGATTTATTTCCTTCTCATCATGAAATAGTTTTTCAAAGGCCAATTTTTGTATTCGGAAAATATATATGTCAAAGAAACTGGGCAAATCGGGACACAAGTAGATAAAATTTAAACACCTTATATTCTAGGACGTTCCTTATCGCACAATAAATTTGTTTATGAATTTTAAAAACTTTAAACACAAGGTCTGACATTTCTGTTTTCCAAAAAGTTCTTTTTGCGGTTTAATAAAAAACTCAAAAGAACAACAAAAGTAAAACAACATATTCAAAAAGGAAAGAAAAGTTTAAAAAGAAAACAAATCCCTTTTCAAATAAACCAAAATCAATTAATGAGTTTTAAGATGGTGTCTGTTTTCGTTTCTTTTTTCTTTCCTCCCTCCCTCTATGCTAGCAAAACCATATTGAATGAGCCACAAAATAATTAAATCTTTGAAAAAGAAAAAATAACATCTATTTTGTTGATAATTATAAAAGAATGTATGTATGTATGCTTGTGTAGATGTATGGATGCATTACACCTGATAAACTAAAACACCTTCATCCCTTTTATTTACAAAATCATATAAAAACGAAAAATTAAAAGAAATAAAAAAAGTAATTATCAAAGTAAACGAATTTTTATGAACAAGTTTTTTTTCATCTTTTTACCAAAAGCAGAAAAATATAAAAAACTTTTTTTCTTCTTCTGGTGAAACTTAAAAAATACCAGGAAATTATAAAATAATATTTCGCTTGCTGCAGCAACCTACCAAAACCAAATACCAACCAACCACCCCAACCAACTGCCATTTGAAACTTTTTTCTCATTTCGCGTACCATTTTTTCCCATGTTATTGTAAATTGGTTTCAATATTTTTTTATATTATATTTTGTGTGTTAAAAAATTAATTAAAAATATTTTTTTTTTGTTACTTTTCTTAATACTTTTTGTTGTTGTTGTGGTGTGTTGTTGTTTTGTACATTATTTATAAACGTGGATAATGAGCCCCTAAGCTGATTTTCGTTTATAAATATACGAGAAGTATTCATTCACCAATATTCCTTATAGTAAAAAAAAAGAAAAGAACAACAAAAGAAAATTGCTTCGAATAGAACTTATGTATATGTATTGGGTTTCGAAACCACATAAAGCTAGCATTTTTATTTTTTATTTTATTTTTTCCCCCAATCAATTTTAATTCTTTGCAAAATAAAAACAAAATAATGAACAATTTATTAAATTAAAAGTGCACACTAAAGTTAACAGATTTTTTTTTTTTTTTGTGTTTTGGAGCACAAATAGAGCAGGTGGCTTCAAGTGACCATCTCACCAGAGCTATTTTTAAAAGATCATCTTTTAAATACGATTTCCATTAAGAAAATAGAATAGCGAGTGGGTGATCAATATAATCATGATTTTCCTTGACATTATATATGCCGTGAGTATCTCTATGTCCTTTCAACTTTTAAGAACCATCAGAATAAAATGTATAGATTTTAAAGAACTAACGACGAAAATTCTCTATAGAACCTGTTCTTTCTGGAATGGGGAACTGAAGTTTCATCCGAACATAGTAATCATATCAAATCTTCCAAAAGGCCGTTTATTTTCAGCCACCAACTGCTTTCAATTTCAACGAAGAACTACATGCAGAGAAAAAACATGGTTACAGCATTATCCTTACAACAATATTATGTTCTCATTGTTAATTTTCTTGAATTTTAATAACTGGGTTCATGATGACAATGTTTTTATTTAAATGTTGTCATTTAATGTTTAAACTCAATAAAATTTTTCATATGGTTAACTGCAAAAATTATATATTAAAATATTTTTACCAGAAACAATTTTATTAATATGAAAAATATCATTACTTCTACAACAATTAAATATTTGCAATCTGGGATAATAATATCATATTATAATGGAATAATAATATGACAATGTGGTATAATATAAGAAGACAGAATAATAATAGAATAACATCAAATCATAATTTGATAGAATGGGATAATGTTATAGTAATATTATTCATATGTATGTAAAACTAGAACCATAACATGAAAAACAAACCATAAAATCGTACACAATATGACAAAATGGAATCATAACAATTATTTTTTATTTAATTATTACTTATAATCATTTCTATTTTTAGCTGTGATTATATGTTCCAATCATAATATGTTACTCTTAGATTATGGTCACTACAACTATGTTTTTTCTCTGCGTGTAAGTTTTAGGAAAATATTTGTAGGTTAAGATGTTCGCCTGTATTATATATAGGATAGGGTGTCGTGACACACCTCAGGAAGGAGTGTTATCTCCACTTCTTTGAAACATTGTTATAAATTTTTTTCATAGGATCTTTAATCCCTGAAGTTCACAAAGTCACCTAATTGTTAATTTTAAAATATTAACAAATATCATGTCAACAAAAAACTGAAACTAGTACTTTGTAGGCAAGTATCGCGATATAGAAGTATATGAAGTTCATAGTGGAGTCCTATAGAATAAACCCAAAGAAAAACAAATTGTTATGGTCATAAAACCGAAACTATACTAATCCACATACAGAGAGAGAATATGGTTGGGGGAACCATAGTCGAAGAGCAACATATTATGATTGAACTATATGGTCATGAATAATAATAAATATGAACATTATAATCATAAAATAATCTATCTTTTCATATTATCATCCCAGATTTTGCATCTTTTATGAAATTATGCTCTGATTTTCTCATATTATGGTTCAGCTTCATCATATTATTTACCATTAAAATCACCATAAGATATTCAAAATTATTCATAAAATGTTTCATATTAATGTTATTATAATCAATCATTATTTGTTAATTAATTTTATTTATTTTGTTTACATATCAATATCTTATACTGCTTGAATCACATCAAATATAACAAAATCTTGTTTACTTATATTTATTCATGAATAAACTGAATGAAAATTATAAGAAGTTGGAAAACAAACATTAAAACAAACTATATTAAAAATCAAACAAATTATGTGTTTTTCAACCATATTTGTAAAAAGCATACGTATGTATTGTAACATTCTATTTTTATGGGAATAATAATATTAATATGGTTTAAGAACAGGGAAAAATGTTAGAAATATTTAATGGTTGTAGAAATAATTAAAATTACCACAAAGATGGAAAAAAGTCGTAGCTTCCGATGGACAATTCTTGGAATAAAATACCACCTTTATCTTTAAAGTATTATGTTTTTCATTAACATACATACAAACACCCAATGCATCCATTCTTCTTTGATCTGGATCTGGAATTCTACCTCAGTTTAACCCAATGGAACCAATATAATAAACCCAGGTAACTGTCAATGTAAATTAACATAAAATTTTCGCAATTAGGAAAATATAAACCATTAAATGGTGCAAAATTTATAAAATAAATTTATAATTAAACTTTATTTAAACCTCTTACTCATCACTTTTTCTTGATAAAAACTTATTTCCTCAATTAAAAAAGTCCATAATTTCGTATTTTTTATCCATTAAAAAATATCAATTTAAAGTTTTACACAGTAATTTCAGAATGATATCTTTCCCATCATACACAGTGGGAATGAAATTAAAAAATATAATGACAATTATAAAATATAAAAATATTTTTTAAATATTTCATTGAATAACTTCATTACTTTTTTATTTTCAGACATCCAAAAACCTATAAAGAAAATTAAAAAAAATAAATTATTGAAACTTTATAAAGCCACAATGATGAAGATAAAGGGAAAAATTAAAAAAAAAATATTTAAACTTTATAAAGCCCCTATTGGACATAAAGGGTATAATTTAATTGCTGTATTCGGATTTCAGATCAGTATTGGCTACTTTTCTACTCTCATATAAAAACCTACTGAATTCCTAAATTTCCCACACGAAATCTCAGTCAAACAAGATTTTCCGGATAAAAAACTTACCACATTTCTACGATATATCAGTTCTAGTACAGAAATAGTAAATTACATGCTTATTTTATAAAGTACACCCAGATAAAAATCAAACACATACGTATTGATAACAATACCATTCACTGTCAATAGTGAGTCTGACAACTTGATACCAATAGGCATCAAGTTGACACCACTTTAGTTTCGAATTTTTAAATAACATTATATTTATTTCAAATTTGTAAACGAACGGTATAAGAAAGCAGTGGATTTTGAATCGATTTTTTTTTTCCTTAGTGTAAGTATGTATTTATATATAATTCAATATCTTTTAAGGATAGTTCTGTTTGTTTACATTTTTTAAGCAATCACCCCACTGTACTTTACCCACCAATCACCGACGCCCATTACAATGACTACAACTTGACACTATGAAAAATCTATTAGAAAGCAATCATATGTAAAGAAATAAACTTAAAACAAAAAATATAAACTTTAATTGAAAGGATAAAATTATTTTCAAGTTAACGTCAGCAAAACACAAAATATGGAAAATACTAAGAGACAACAGCATAATATTTTCAACTGACTGGCACAAACCGTACTTAAGTAAAGGATGCCAGCCCACTCACCATCACCACTTTTAAAATAACAACAAACAAACGAGTACCAGGACAACAACGACAAAAATATAAACTAAATATCATTAATTTCAAGGCAAAACAGTATTGGCAACACTTAGTTAGAAGAAGTAAATGGGGGCACTAATACTATAATACAGCTGTAGTTAACTTACTTGTTTTAACTTGGAACAGAAATATTACGAATTTGTAGTAGGATAATAAAATTGAAATCTTAGTAATTTCTTTATAAATATATGATAAATAATTTGTTTCAATAAAATAACAAGTTTTGTGCAAAATCGAGATCTAAGGTATCATTCTGAATAGTTAGTTAAATTTTTAATTATAAAACGAGTGAAAAAGCCTATACAAAAGGGAAATATGTAGCAAATTTCTTCTCAAAAGGACCTCAAAGTTTCAAAGGATATATGATTTTAAATATATATATAAAATATTTACCCAATGTGGATGTCAAACGAAAGCTAAGTATCCCTATAATATAACAACATTTTTTATTTAAATTTTGCTGCACAAACAATTAAGAAATTAGTCTTTAAAAAATATTACTTTCTAATATTTATTTTTAAATATATATCACCCCTAAATATATATCACGATTCATTTTCACACATGAAAAAATAGATAAATGCATAAAACTAGAAACGACACATAGTAAAATTGTATATTCAGTTTTTCTCCAGAATGTAAAATTTCCTGTCAAAGGAACTTCAAAGTTTCGAAGAAAACACAACATGCCGTTTTCAAATATAACACATACGTGTCTGATACACTATTGACACTGAATATTATCATTTTGAACATGATTATTATTTTTCTGGGTGTATATCATATATTAATTTTAGAGATATCAGCAAAGGCCGCTATTACGTCAAATTGAATTACTGAAAAATACATTAACTTAGTAAATCATATCCTTAAAATAATTCTCATATACACACATCCTTAAGATTTTAATTGTCTTCTTTACCCTATCTAATATCCCTTTTTCTATTGTTTTATTATATAAAATATTTAATAGTCTTATTAACTTGTTTTTGGTGTGAAAATCCTTTATATTTCAACAACAACAATAACTATCTAAACTGTAACAAAACATAAACACTTTCTTTTATATTGTAGTTATGTGCGTATGTAAGTGGTTGTGTTTTCTTTTGTTAATAATTACCAACAACAAGAACATTAAGAAAAATAGTTTATTTATGTTTTCCTCCCCTCTACTGCACAGTGAGGCAGAGTCTATATTTTTGGAAATAAATCTATAACTTTTAATCTGCTTTTAATCTGCTGGATGGATTTACATAAAATCTCTAATAGGTATACAGAGGACTGTACAACTTTAAGTTTGGAAGGGAGGTCCAACATACTCCTCAGCAGCTGAGCTAGGTTTACCTCTGACATAGAAAATTTTTAACCGCTTGAGAAATTTTTGTTTCTTATCCGATTGCTGGTGCGCACACTAGGAGATTAGGACTCCATTTTAACGACTATTGCAGAAGTTGATATAACGAGGAGGCGGAAGAAACATTAGAACATTTTCTTTTTCACTGTCCTGCTCTTGCGAACATAAGGATTACAAAATTTGGGAGTCCATATATGCACGGATTATCTGATCTTTCTGCAATTGATGTCAGACGGATAAGATCTTTTATTCGTGTGTCAGGTTGGTTCGATTCGAACCTATTTTCGGACATGGGAAAACAGATTCACATGATCCATAAGGGTAACAGAAAGGGACCAATAGGACCCAAGTGAGTTGTCTATTTTATGTAATTACAGCTGCCCATCTAACCTAACCTAACCTATCCGATTTCAAATATTTTTTACATCATCTTAAAGCCCTCGATAAGGCCTATGAAAAACATGTGCTTGCATGTGCTATTTACCTTTTATAGTTTTCAAGTTATTTGCATTTGAAATTTCAACTATTTCAATTTTGCCAAATCTTGTTCCAGATTATATATTTTTATCCGATTTTCTAACATTTTTACACAATTAGTTAAAGAACAAAATTATCTATCGAATAAAATAACTTGAAGTCGATATCTCTTACGAGTCCAAAAATAATGAATTTTGAAATTGAAAAAATAATGATTTTTTGTGTTTTTTTTTTTTTTTTTTTTTGCCGAAAAATTTTCTACATTCTTTTTTCTCTAAAATTAAATTTTCGTCAAGAAAATATAATAATTGTATACTTTTCTAAAAGGTACTTACTTTCACAGTGATGATTCCAAACTTAAAAGCGTACTAACTCAAACGCCTAATTGGACTAAGTACAGACTCTCCCGAATTTGACCTATTTTATATCAACATTTTTAATTTAGCCTATATGTTCTAAAATCACAAAGGCTAATTCTACAAATCGAATATAGTTTTAAAAACTCGAATGTGTTCTAAAGAGTTTGCCAACGGCTTTTTCCAAACCTGCAACAAATGTGAACTTTATGGGCAAAACTCAAAAAATAAATCCCATTTTTAGGATTTTCGCCGTTTTTTTTTTTTTTTGGGAATTGTGGGATTTCTTTTACTCAAATCAGACATTTTCTTTATTTTACCATTTTAGTTGACAATCACCGAAAATTTCGTTAGGTACGAGTATCTCAGCTAACTAAGATTTTATTAGAGATAATAAAATATTTATAGTTTCTCGAAAAATCTATTTTTTATAAAAAATTTACTTTAATTCCAAAAATCATAAAAAGTATAGACTCCATTTTTTAAGAATTTTGTCTTGCCTAGCTGACAATCAAATTGAAATCAATATCTTTTACAGAACCAAAACTACGCTACTTAAAATTGTACTCACTCCTCTGCTACGCCTATGTGAAATTTTATGTAAATCCAACCAGCAGATTAGAAGTTACAGATTTATTTCCCAAAAAATTACTATTCTGCTCCACTGTGCACTGTTCAGAGAGAGGTTGGATTTATAAAACTACAAGCAGGAGATCTATTTTTATTTTCTATTTAGATTTGAAAAACACACTTCTTCTTTACTCTTAATAATTGTCATTTCACTATTATCACACTATATTATATTATACATATTCGTTGTTATAATTTGTGTGTTGTTGTATTTTAGAATTGGGGAGAGAGTTAGTTCTGGAGTGTGTAGATACATAGATATAAATTTATTTCTGCTGTCTTTTGATAGTTTTCTTTTGTTAGGTTTTTATTTTGTTTATTAAATACTTAGTTTTTGCATAAATTAACTAGATTTTTATTTAAAATTTGTAAGAAAATATTGAAGTTTTTGTTTCCCTTTTTGTTATTCTTTGCTTGTTTGTTTTTATATAAAAATTGCATTTAAAATTTATGGTAAATTTTACAGAGGAGGACTTTTTCTTGGAGATGAAAAATATCTTATAATCTTTTTTTTTAAAAAAAAAATAGAAATTTTCAGTTTCAATTGTTAATTATGCTTGATCACGTTTTATTACTGAGATTTTTTTTGCCAAATAAATAGTTTTTAATTACACTAAAAATAATGAGAAGTTAAAGTTGGGAGACTATTATTCCATTTAAAGGAAATGTTTATTTTTTTAACTTTTGGATCCTATTGCAACAGCAACTAAATTTGAAAAACTGTTCAAGTTTAGAATCACAACATACAAAGCAGCTCAATCATATCCATGAAATTTTAAACTTTGACCACTAAGCTTCATGTTGTTGTATTGAATACGACAGTAATTTCTTTGATAGGGAGTCATCACAGGAACTGCTTCGATATCAGCTATGAACAATCAATACGATCTTCATATGTATGTATAATCTGTAGCTAAGGAGTTGACGCCAAAAAAATTAGTGCATACACGCAGAGAAAAAACATGATTGCGGCATGCTCACGACAACAATATTATGTTCTTATAGTTATTTGTCATAGTTTTACCAACATGAAAAATATACTAAAAAAGGCTAAATTTAGAAGGACAAGTTTTGCGAAAAAGCGGAAAAATGGGCTAAAATTAAAATTTCTTTTGAAAATTAAAAAGAAAGATATAAGCAACATTTTATGAATGAACCTCGATCCAAAATTGTTCAGTTCTTTCAACACTTTTTCACTCAAACAATTTTAATTGTTGAAGACAGTTTTTTTAATAATAAAGTTTCTTTCTTTACAAATTGTTAGTATCTCTGTGGGATTATTGTGTATTTCAATTCGAAAGAAAATAGTTTCAAAATTCAATGTATTTTAAGCACAATTTCGAAAGATTTTCTTTTCGATTCGAAATACACAATAATCCCCCTGGATAAGTTTGAGTGCTAGTCTTTTCACAAATATAGGAAGAACTTAGTACAAAAATTGTCAAATAAAAGTAAAAATTAAAAAAAATTAACGTTACCCCATTAAAATAATTTTCCATTTTTGAATAAAGTAAAAAAAGAGCTAAAAGTGCTAAATTTGGGTATTTTTTTTAGTTTCGGGCAGAAGGAGGATAATTAAAAATCGATTATAGTATTAGTATAATCGATAATGGTCACACTAGTACATCAAAAAAATTAATTTGCATTATTAATGCATTTTTATAAATATAATTAAATGACTTTTCCGATTTTTAGATCGGAATTTAGCTTTAAAAGAAAAAATAATTAAAATTACGCACATTTTAAATTTTTTGTAAAATTAATATCGTGATTAAAATCGCGAATTTTTTTTAAAATTTCTAAAAACTTTGTTATGGTTATATAAAGTACGTAAGTGCCAAATGCTGTACCAAATTTTATACGTGATTCTTTATGTAATTCATGATATATATTTGAAATAAGTGATAACTTCGTTCAGAATAAAACGAGATATTCCCATTTTAAGTCGCTTAAAACTCAAGAAGTTGTAAAACATTTTATAATGTTTATCAATAAATTGTTCATATATTTTAAGACAAAGTATTTTATTTGGAGCACACTTTCTGGAGCAAAAATGTATGAAAATTTTAAGAGTATGTTATCTTTTTATACCAACTATCCAAAAAGATGGGGAGTATATTGAGTTTGTCATTCCGTTTGTAACATATCGAAATATTCATCTAAAACCCCATATATTCTGGGTGCTCGTGAAACTCTAAGACAATCTAGCTATGTCCGTCTGTCTGTCATCTTATATTAAAAATTAAGCGCGGAGATGTAAAATCAGCACAAAAGGTGTATTCTATAAAGATTTAATTTTTTCATCTAAAAAAATATATTGCATGTAATCTGTAGAAGAATTTAAGCACCAGTTGTATTACTTTTTAAAATTTATAACTATTTATAACTATTTTATTTCAAATGTTTTATATTTTGTCAATATTTTGAGATAATATAATACTAGTTGGAATTTTGCAATATTTACATATAATGGTGCAGGATGTTTAAGTTTTACTACAAAACTAAAATTTAATCAAATTTCAAAAAATATTTATGATACTTATGATTCCCATTGGAAACTAAACCTAGAATTAATCAACTGAGTTTGTAGGTATAAGATCCAACAAACAGAATTTATTGTTTTCTAACTCTCTGTTGACTAACATCTCTTTCAAAATCTTTGTAGAGATCCTAAGTCTTTTAAATTCTAATATTTTTGAGCATAAAAACTGAAAACGTAAGTAATTTATATTAGTGCCAGTAAATCTTAAATTTTTTAACAATGATTCGTTATAATCTTCTTTTAATAGTTGTTTTTAGCTATTTAAGATCTTATTTTTTCAAATAACAATAAAAAGGATTTAACTATCAAAAAGTCTATATTTTATTAAAACATTAGCTATTTTTATTAATATTAAAAAATCATAAAAAGTACTTAACTAACAACATATATATATATATGCCCACATTACACTAGTAGCCATAAAAATTCATACACACTAGAAAGAAGTATAGACGGCTTCTAAGTAAATATTATGTTTCTATTTATTATTGTTATTTTTATTGAATTATAATGCATATCGAATGTCAAACATAAAAACATACTCTTTGTTTAACAATAAAAGTCACACATAATTTTATTTTCAATCAACAATAGCAAACGAAAAAATGTATGTGGAGTGCCATAAAGGGGTTAAATAATATAGTTAAACTTTGTATCAATACACATGTATGTATGTATGTATGCATTTGCACTCGTATACGTAAATTTCATAATGTAATGTCATTTTGATGTAAATACACAAAAGTGCAAAAGCTCATTATTTTTGATCATATAAAATATACTTACTATGCGTGTATGTATGTATAAGTATTACAAATATATGTATCTTACAAAAATATGAAATGATTTGATACGAAAAAGTCATACAAATATTGACATGAGACATTTATTTTGTGTCTTTATGATATCAAAAGATAGCACGCTGGTGGGGTTATGTAGGCTGCTGGGGTGGGATTTTTTTGGTGACTTTACAAATTTTTAAACCTTTTGAGTCACCATGAAGTTAAACCGTAAAAAATTCCTTATTAACTTAGAAAGTTGTTACGCGAAATAAAAACACAGTGGAACGGAGGATTTAAAAATAAGCGAAAATAATTTTCTCTAATTTCAGTTATGGATTTTTAAAACTTTAGATTTAGTTAGATAGATTCTAAAGGCAAATAATAAGTTTTGAATCCATTTAATTTTATACATACATACATATTTGATACGTAATTCAAATTAAATTCCTATATTGACGTTTGAAAACTTTGTAGAGCCAAATATTAAACTCCATCGTGAGTCTATTGAAATGCCAAATATTAGTTTTAATCGTAAATATATATAATATATATATATATATTAGCTCGAACCGTGGCTTTATAAAAAACATAATTTTATTCGTGGGTATATAAAGCCAAATAGTGACATTATTCCTGGGTATATTTAAAGCAATATTAGCTCGAATAGTGGATCTATTTAAATTGGGATATTAGCCAAAATTTTGGCTCTTTTGAAACCAAATATAAGCTTAATTCGTGTGTTCTTTAAGTCCTAAATATTAGTTTCAGTCTGAACTTTTTTTTAAACCAGATATTACAGTGGTCGGCATATTTATTTTGACAAAGTATACGACGGTTCGATAAACCAAAACCAATATTTGAAAATTTTATATAAACACGCATTTCCTTCTGGCGATAGGTTGATTGGACCGTCATTTATTTTCCAACAGGACAATGCGCCTTGTCACAAGAGTAAAATGATTAAGACATTTTTGACAGAAAATTGCATTGAAACTTTGGATTGGCCACCCCAAGGTCCGGATTTGAATGTGATTGAGAATGTTTGGTCATATATAAAGCGCCAAAGAACCGCAAATCTGACAAGAACCAGGGAAGGAACAATTTCAGAGGTTAAATCTTTGTGGGAGGACATACCTACAAAATACATTCAAAACTTGATCGATTCAGTTCCTAAAAGTCTCCGGAAAGTCATTGCCGCTAAAGGAGAATACACGTTTTATTAATATTAAAAATATCTAAAAGTATTATAAAAGTTGGAATAACATATTTTCGTTTAAAGAGTTAAAATACTATATGTCAAAATACCCCCTAAATTTGTAAATTAGTTGCATAGAATGCAAATTTAATTTAAGAAGTTATGATTTTATGTTTTTTAGTTATTAAATAAATGCTACTTTCATTAAAAAAAAAAATTTGGAATTTTTATTTTTTTGAAAATCTGAAAAAATTCAAAATGGTAAAATTTCTCAGGTGCCAAAATAAATATGCCGACCACTGTAGATTTAATAAGTCTGGCAAATAAAGCTAAGCTTTAATCGTGATTCTTTTTGAAGACACACCATTCGTTCCCTGTCCCCCACCCACTAATTCACAACAAAATTAATCGTTCCGTACATGGTGGCAGTATAAAATCTTCTAGCTCAGCGACTACAATGCATTTGAATAAAACTTTTCAAAGCAAAATGGATAAAATAAATGTCCGAGCGTTTGTATGACATTATCAAGAGTGGGGTTTTATGATAAAACGAGCACAAAATAAAAAACGTTTTACACCGATCAACTATAAGCAGCGATGGTTTGAGTTGACAAAAAAGACGCTGTCGTATTTTGATGTGGAATATGTTGAGATAAGTGAGAGCTTTTTTATACCTCACACCACCACTTTAAATTATGACAATCGACTCAGAATCACTTTTTAAGTAGATCTTATGATATCCGTCCGTCCGTCTGCCTGGCTGGACGGCTGGCTGTCCATGTAAATTTTGTGCATAAAGTACAGGTTGTAATTTTGAAGATAATTCAATGAAATTTAGTACTTAGGGCTTTCATGACACAAGTATGAAAGCCTATTGAAATTGGTTATGATTGGTCCATTATTTCACCTAGCCCCCATACAAATGTCCTCCCGGAATAGGGGTTTAAAGCTCATAAATGCCTTAAATATAGCAATGTTTTAATGAAATTCAGTGTAAGAAAGTTTTATATAAGTATCACTCTTTGTACCAAATTTCATGAAGATAGGTCCATAATTTACCATAGCTCCCATATAAAACCCTCTTCCGAAAATCACTTTAATGTGAATAAATAACATACACATGTTAATATCAAGTTTATATTCGACACAAATAAATTTTATATAATTACAAATTTTATGAGGATCGCTCCATAATTTACAATAGCGCCCATATAAGCCCACTTTCGGGAATCACATAAATTCATAAATGTTAGTATTAACGTAATATTCTGTACTTTTTCGTATATTTTATTCTACACTTTAGTACTTTTCCTTTTCTGATTCTTTCTATTCTCTTCTATACTTTTCTTGGTCTCAACTTTTTTCTCTATCATTTTCCTTCCTGCTCTTTTACATATCTCATCTCTCTGTAGTTTCTATCTAGTTTCTTTCTATATTCTTTATGAAGGGACTCACAATGGACCTTTAGGTCTCCGAGTGGATGCACAAGCATTCTTATGAGTGCTGGGCAACCCTTCCCTACCTACCTACCCTATTATACACTTAGTAAAAGTATCGGTCCAGAATTGTCTACATGTCTAGTATAAGTAAGACCCCTCCACGAATTTTGATGGACATACACAATGGTGTGGGATATCATATGGTCGGACTTGACCGACTATATCTTTTTTACTTATTTTTTCTTACATATTTTTAACCACTCCCTACCACTGTTCAACTACATCAAACCATAATTTTATGTTACACACACGTTGATTTTGTATGTATGTACGTGAAGATAACAAACACACATACATAAATCCTTTTATGTCAAATGTTTGGCAATAATGATAATAACAAAAAGATGAAGAGATGGCAATGATGCTACTATTGAGATAATGCCCAAAGGAGTTACACCACATAAATACTCTATACGCAATTTTTTATTGATACTTTTTATTTGTGCAAAAAAAAAAGTGTGAGAAAAAACAAATTGAAATAAAAAAAGAGGTTCATTTTTATTTTTGCATGTGAAGAGAAAAAATGTATGAAAGAAAATATTTAAATTGGGTTGTTTTTTTGTTTATTTTGCTGAAAACGTTGTTGATATGCCGAGTCAATATTTATTTTCTTCCTTCATTTCTTTGTCTACAAACGATATTTTGACACTTGCAGCAGCTACTCACTAAAAACCACACACATCCAAACATTTACTCACTTTTTCAACCATCATGAAATAAATGACAACAAACACCCCCACTTAGTTCAAGGGATTGAAGTGTGTTTTTTAAGGACAATATTGTTAAAAAAATCGCATTAAAATCCATCAATGACATATAGAAAAAAATGCTCCTTAAGTAGCTTTTTTCATTTGTTTTGTCAAATTTAAAAAAAGGACTTCTTACTCATTTTTCTTTAGCCTGATTTTTTGTTTATCCCTTTGAGACCCAGCATACACGATTGTGAGCCTACATTTTAAAGAATTATATTTTCTTTAATTGTTGATTGTATTTTAAACTATTTATTGAAAATATTTGTTAAACTATAACTTTTTTTGATTAAATAAAAAAAGAGTAAATCAAAATAGCAATAAATTATGAAAGAAAAATAAGGAAATAGAAAAAGAAGTGCAACCAAACCTTATTTTGAAGACTTCAACAATAAGTGCAATATTTTAATTTCATTTGGGTTTTTTATTTCGTTTCAAATCAATTTACACTTTCTATGAAGTGTTATGATGCTATGTTCACATATAGAGGTTTTTTGAAAAACGTATCGTTTTCTCAAAAAACACAAACAAATTGATTTGTTTTTTTAATATTTTTTTTTTCAAAGCCAAAAAAACATTTCGAATCGAGTTGTTTAATTATTTAACACACAAAAAACATAAATTTCTTTTCCTACAGGGAAGAAATTTTTATTATTTTTTGGAAAAAAACAAATAAAAAATTAAAAATTATGAATGAAATTTAAAATTGTTCATAAATTTTATATGATTAAAAATTGTATTTTTTGAATTAAAAAGTGTTTGTGTGTGAAATTTTTATTTAAATCAAAAATTTGTGAAATTATTTCAACAATCGAAAAACAGGCCAAAAAGAAAAACACAATAAAATGTATGAGTGTGAACAGTGATGTTTAAACTCATTGTGTTTTTCAAAGAACAAGTCAAAAGCTAATTGTGTGTGAACATATAAATAATATTATTCTTTCTATTCTACAAAAACGAAACAAAAGTCTAAATAAAAAGTTTTACAAATCTGTTCAAAAAAAGTCACATAAAACGATTGTGAATATTAAGCATAATTGCATATATCTCTAAACTCACAAATTTGATTTTTGTTTTAATTTTTTGTATTAACTTTTCCTCAGATGATGATGAATATCAGCAGTAATTCATTTGTTTTTATACCTCTTCCGATGATGAGCAACAGGGTATTACCGATTCTTTCATCAACAAATTTGTGAGAACAGTGGAAACGAAAGAAAATTTAATAATTCTTGTATTCCAGTAATATATAGATGTGGAAATAAAATTAAATTATATTCACCATTTATTTTTCATGATATTCTGTACAAAAAGCTTTTATTTACTTAAATTCGGTGCAAATGTGGCTTTATATGAATCAGACATTAACATGTTTTATGGCTGAACTATAATTATATCCTACACAGAAAAAATTAAATTTCGTATTCTATTATACTAAATTCATAAAATTAATTATATTTTTACTGAAATCGGACCTATCTATCACTGAATTAGTAAAATCAAATATTCAAATTAGTAAATATTTTATTGTAAAAATTTTAATTTTTTTTTCTTATTAAAATATTTTTACTATTTATAAATTTGAATATTTGAAAATTCTTAAGAAATCCAATAATATATGGTTTATTAAAATCAATAAAAATAATATTAAATTGTTTGCAGATTTTCAAACAATTTTTATTTTTTATTTAATATTTTTTTACATCTATAATATATACAATAATTCGGATCGAAATTGTATTTTATCATGTAATTGAATGTATGAAAATTTGGTGTAGAGAAGTGAAACTTTTATATAATACGAGGGCGGATCAATAAGTCCGTGACTTTTTGAATGAAACACATTTTTTTTTTTTTTTTGTAAAACAAAAATTTATTTTTCAACATAATCTCCTTTTAACTCAATACAATTAGTCCAACGTTTCTCCAGTTTTTGTATCCCTTACAAAAAAATAGAATTTTTCAAGGTCCTTAAAATAGGCGTTTGTTTGGTCAATAATTTCATCTTTGGAGCTGAATCTCTTTCCATCGAGCCATTTCTTTAATTTTAGAAATAGGAAGTAGTCACTAGGGGCTAAATCCGGAGAATATGGTGGATGAGGGACCAATTCGTAGCACACGTGTGCACCCGTGCATTATCTTGATGGAAAAGAACTTTTTTCTTGGCCATATGGGGCCGTTTTCTTTTTAAATCCTCATTAAATCGGTCTAATAAGTTGGCATAATATTCACTTTTTATTGTTTTTCCTTTTTGAAGAGAAACCTATTGTTTAGACTGCTGCTTGGTCTCAGGAGTACAGTAATGGATCTATGTTTCATCCACAGTTACAAAACGCCGCAAAAACTCATTCAGATTGCGGTTAAAGAACTCCAAACAATCCTTTGAAGTTGTCACATGTTTACGTTTATGGTCAATTGAGAGCAAACGCGGCAACCAACTTGCAGACAACTTTCTCAAACCCTGAGATCATTTAAAATAGAAACCACACTGCCATATGAAATGCCTATGGCATCAACAATCTCACACACTTTTACTCTTCGGTCGGCCAATACCATTTCCTGGATTTTTTCGACATTTTCGGGTGACCTCAATTGTCCGTCCAGAACGTTCAGCGTCATTTGTATTTGTGCGACCACAACGAAAGTCAATAAACCACTTTTTGAAATCGATGGTGCAGAGTCCCCATAGCTCGATAAATAAGCTTTTCCTTGGTTTGATTGACGGTTTTTTTTCGCAAAAAATAATGTTTAATGAGCTCTCGAAATTCACTTTTTTCCATTTTTAGAAAAATACACAAGGTTGTATGTTTTGAACAGCTGTTAAACGCAAAGTAAATGACGACACTTGCTCAAAATTTGATAGCAGTCTATTAACAGGTGGTACTTGATGGAAATACTGTTGCATTTCATATAACTACGAGGGAAGTTCGAAAAGTCACGGAAATATTGATCCGCTCTCGTACTAACTAAGTAATGTGTAATTATGCTGGTGAAAAATAATGGTGCCATAACTAATAGTTTATGTATTCATGTATAGTAGTATGTAAAATATACATATATGAATGAAAAGATATTATATGAAATAAAAGAAGACACGACACTATTTCCAAATTTCATTAGTGGCCAAAACCATTTAAAACAGAAACGCAATCGTTATCAATAAATGAGGCCTTTTCTAAATGAATTCAACTTGCATACCTCTTAACGGAGGTAAATGCGCAAACAAACTCTGGTACCGCCAAACCCGTACAACAGAGCAATTTACGATTGATTGCAAACATGTATCATTTTGTTAAGGACCACTTCCGCTAAAGACCATTTTCGCAAATTACTTTTAAATGATTTGAAATACAAAAATTAAAACACATTAAATTATCTTCAAGAAGTCCAGTTACTTTCGCATAATTATATCACGAGAGGAAGCTACATGTTCAGGCACACAATTGAAAGGACATAGTTTAATCGACTTGGGGATTATACAGCAATATACTATAGACCCCATCATATATGCGATATATTGCTATATACATACATGCATATTTCATATGCCTCTGATTCATCTAGAAGATATACAAAATTAAATCATTGTACATATTTGGTAATGAAATATATACGAAAATTAAACTAACTTACCTCTGGAATCCTGCAAATGATGGATTTTATAATTTTTTGTGTCAACATTTTTATAATTTTATTTATTTTTATATTTTTAATTGTCAAAAAACTAGAAATTGTCACTGTTTTTCGTATTAGTTTAGAATGAATTTACAAACAAAAAAATAATATATTAAAATCAAACAAATTCTTTTATAAAATTTTATTTAAAGTTAAATAATGATTTATTTAAAAAAAAAAAAATGTTTAAAAATGGATATACGAAAATAAGAACAACATATTCATTTTGTTGATACCACTGTTTCATCTTAGTAAAATATGTTAAAAGGAGACCAACCCATCTTGATTTGGTAATATCACAATATATTTTATTAGCTACAGAAATAACATACTGACGAATAAATGACACCATTTATTTAATGTCTGTTGTTCCGCGAGAAAGTATATAAAGTCGAAGTCTAAGAAGACTAAGAATCTTTTTTTTTTTTTTTTGGTTTAGTTGCAGACTTGAAAGTTTTTCAAGGAGTTGTTTTTTGTCATGAACTATCGATGATTTTGACAATCTCTTCACAACAATAATCATGTAAGAATATTAAAGCTTTTTAATTGAAATTGTAAAGGTAAAATGATTAAGTATCTCCTGCTCTTGATATAGAGTGAAAACCTTTACAATCCAATGAAGGAACAGATCATGGTTCTAAATCAAGAGAGTCCGCCTAATTAAAAACTCTAGAAATTCGTTCGATACGACAGATATGACCACTGGACAAAAGTTGTTGAAGAAAATCCGTCGATATGTCAAAATTGAAAAATTAAAGGCCGAAATAGAATCAGATTTTTCAAATATAAATCTTATTTTTATCTTTCAAAAGAAAAAAAAAACTTTATGGAGTTTCAGTTAATAAAACTTAAAAGTCCTTAACATATTCATATAAATATTTTGAGATATTTCACATTTATTCGAAATACAATATTTTTGTTGAAAATTTCATTACTTAATAAAATAAAAATCCTTTTCATTAGTGAAATAAAATGCTTCACAAAGATAAGAATAGACACACCCATGCGTTGTTAAATTATGCCCAAAATGCACAATTGTGACAGTTCGTTTTTTATAAAAATTTTAATTCAATAAAATCTTAAAAATTCTGTTTAAACTTTTAATAAAATAATTTTATTTCAAAATAAATAGTTTTTAAACTTATAACGTTTTTACAGCTTGGGCCTCAAAGGGTTTATGGGAAGGAAGCAGGTACATTTCTGATGTGAAAATTTCACCCTAAAAGTTGCAATATGGATATCTATCCTTCTGCTCTAAAATAGCAACCGTGACACGAAGGATTATTATTTAAAATTAAACAATATTTACCTACAAATACGCATAAGCTGCTGGAAAGCTATTTGACTCATCGAAAGTTTGTTCTTCAAGAGGGAGACTACAGTCCATTGAAGCTGGTGTACCCCCAAGGCAGTATACTGGGTCCTTTTTTTATATTTAATAAATACTTCTGATATGCCAACTAATAGTCGGACCCATATATCAACATTTGCAGATGACACAGCTATTCTAAGCGTTCATGAAAACCCCCAAGAAGCATCTAAACTCTTGCAAGATTATATACTCTATCTAGAAAAATGATTGAAACAATGGAGAATAAAAGTGAATGAACACACGTTTCGGAGAGATTCGTGCCCCCCAATCCTGATAAATAATCAGATTATACCCCAAAAAACGGAAGCAAAATATCTTGCTACATCATCTAGATCGACGGCTTACGTGGAAATCACATATAGATACAAAATTAACCCAAATGAAGTTAAAATAACTTCAAATTAACTGGCTTATTGGTAGAAATTCAAAATTAAGTCTAGACTGCAAACTGTTGATCTATAACTCAATTATAAAGCCAATATGGTGCTATGGTATTGGGGCACGCCTTACTTCAAATGTTGAAAAAAATCAAAGACTCCAAAATAAAATACTACGAATGATAACTGCAGCTCACTGGTATGTGAAAAATGAAAACATTCACAAGGACCTTAATGTTCCTCTTGTCAAAGAATAAATAAGAAGAAAACACGCAGAATCGTTCGTATTTGAGGAAGCTTGAGTACACCCTATAACCAACCCACTTGCTCAAAACATAATGGGAAGCGATGGCTACAACCGTTTGAGAGAAAGGAACACAACATACTTCCACCTAAGCTAAACTCTTTGATTACATATAGCTTTTTGTTCGGCAGTGGTTGTTGGACTTATTGTTAGTTCACTTAAGTTTATGAAGATTCAATAAATAAATTTAGATGGAAAAAAAGGAATGTAGAATCAGCGTTTTCAATTAAAGAAAACCTTTGCTTTCTTTTAGAATACATATTCAGCAAACGAAGATACCGAAGCTGATGTAGAAAGAAGGAGCATTTGAAATTGATTAGATTGACACCAATTTGACAAACTTGTGCATATCTTAGTCAATTGTTAAATCGTTACTTATACACGGTCTTGACCCAGCCATCATTGGCATTGTTCATGTTGTTTGGGGGTGGGGGAAGTTTCTGACAAATCACAAATTTTTTATATCCATTTATGTAGCGTCCATAATTTTTACATGCGGGACAGCCTTTTCTTCTGTATAAAAAAAAATTAAACTTTTAAATTGAAAATGAATGACGTTTGTACATAGTTGTGCGGACAAAGCAACCATTTTCAAACAAGATCAAAATTCATATGTTCAAATTTTTGAATGTGCGAACAAATCGAAGATAGTCAAGACCGTGAGGTTACTAAACTCCCTCCATTCCTGTTATATATCTAGAGCTGACTAATTTGCAATTTTATTGATAAATAAAGTTTGGAATTTTTTAAACAAAAGATAAATTTGATTCTGTTTATTGCTTGAAAAAGTGTAACAAAATACAATTTCTAAGCTAAATATTCAATTAAATTACTTTTACTTCTTTTTTATCATACATTCCACCCCCCCCCCCCTTCTTTCTTATTACTCACGGTCAAAATACCTTTAAGGTATTTTAAAAGTATAAAGCTCGTAAGTTTATCTACTTGTTGAACTGGACAATTAAGGAATATTTTATTTATTTATTTCTTTATTTTTTTTTTTTGGTTAAAAAAAATAAAAAGTAAAACAGATTAGCTACCCGTCCTTATATAAATTGTTTCTTTATGTTTTTCTTAACTCGCATTAATTTCTGTGGTCAATTGCCTGTAGTAATTTTTATTATGGTTGTTCTCTCTCTCTCTCTCTCTTACTTACTCTCCGTCTTCATATGCAACATTTTAGTCCTTTATCTTAAACTCAACAGCCTTTCAACAAAATAATGTGTTTGGCTTTTACAAAAAAACTCACATAAATCTTTAAGTTAGAGGACAAAGGACTAGAAGAAAAAAGGAGCAATAAAAATCATATCAAAGTTAGAGTTTATTTTGTTAGCAATTCGTCTTAAAATATAAATATGCATAAAAAAGTATATTTTAGTGGATGAAAAAAATAGTAGTGTTTTTTTATAACTAACATACATTTCGTTTAACATAATTAACATTTAACGTCTGTCCATTAGTTTTGCAAATGTACCACATAGTGTAGAACAAAGAAATTAATTAATAATCCATATATAATAGGTAGTAGGTTAGTTATGACCGAGCATAACTAACTGGGGGGTTCCATTGTGAAGATTTATATTTTATAGTGACTGGCCATTCTCCTGTAGTCATAATGAAGATGTGGATTTACACCTTTATTATCCAAATACCGGGAAATAACAGAGAAGATAACTCTGTCTGTCATCTCTTTTTCTTATTCTTCTTTGAAGCCTTTACAAAAGTCATTGTATAGGAGGAGCCTTTGCCGTTTAGTATGAGTATTAATGCGTCAAATGGCTAGTTGTGATCGTAATCAGAGGTTTTCTTATATAATGTCTAAGCAGAGTTCCCCCAGTTTTTTTAGTAAAAGTTCGGTTTTTTCCTGAAAATAGGAGAGAGAACTTGGGGGTCCCATTGTGAAGATTTATATTTCCTAGTAACCAATATCCTGCAGCCATAATCAAGATATGGATTACGTCTTTATTATCCAAATACCGGAAAATAACTGAGAAGATATTCTGTCGTCTTCTTTTCTATTCTTCTTTAAAGCCTTTATAAAAGTCATTGTACAGAAGGAGCATTTGATTATGTCTGAGCGGGGTTCCACCAGTTTTTGTAGTAAAAGTTCGGGTTTTTCCTGAAAATAGGAGAATAACAGACCTACCTCAGTCGGTCTTAGCTATAAATCAATGAGGCGCAAATCAGTGGACCTACTGGAACAATTAACTGATAGATGAATGCACTGCGTCGTGAGGACTTTTAGAACAGGCGAGCTCAACGGTTTAAAGTGCCAGCAACAATACGTTTTTGAAAATATTTCTCCAACCAACTCTTAATTGTACTAATAATAATCGGTAGATAGATGTCCAGTGGGATGACATCCTGGATGTTCACGCAATAGCGTGTAAAAAATGGCGTGCAAAAAAAGTGAACGAAGGTGACTGTTAAAGACTGACTACCCCTAGAATTTTCTGGTTTTGTACTGTGGGGATACGTTCTATTATTGACAGACATATCGAGTTTCATTCTTACTTTCTTAATCCAAAAATTTTAAATGGACACGGTTCACTTTGTAGTTGATATCTGTAGTGCATGTTCCTGCAAAAAGTCTGTGGTGGTGCCCAGGTATTTATTTTAATATTTTGGCACTTATATCGTTAATATTTAATACCAGATAAAGGATTATAGTACAACCATCTTTGTACGACTCTATCAAGACATCTTGGGGAATGCAAGAAGTTTGGCAAGATAAATATTGGAAAATATTGGTCAGAGTACTCCTCTTCGAACTTTCGGCGATAGCGAAGCAAACACTGCCTTCTGAACTCACCGAAGGAATTATAACTCTACTGCCTAAGAAAGCCAACCTCTCAGATTGCAAGACTTGGAGAGGAATCACGTTATTTAAGCAGATCCTGTGTCACCTAGTCTGAGGAACAAGCAGGCTGGTTTTAGAGAGCATCGAACCTGCGTCGACCATGTCAACATTGCGCGTTCAGACGATGATTTTAAATGTTTTTTTTTTTTTTTTGTTTGTGAACGAGCGGGGTAGAGTTGAAAGAGGCATTGAGAAAAAATCACGTTTTTTGTTTTCTTGATTTTTTTTTTTTTTTTTGTTATTTCTCTTCACACTCATTGGTATTTTTCTCGTTACTTTTTATTCGTTTTTCTCTTTTGAACTGGTAGTTAGTATTGCTACGAACAAGAAAAATCAACCCTGCTTATAAGGAAAAAGATAAAATATAAAAAAAAAATCATGGAACAAAAAAATAATCATATGAATACAAATGATTTTTGGTAGCAACTTCAAAAGAGAATTAAAATAAAACGACGTCTTAAAAATCATCATGTGAACGTAGTCTAATAGTCGAATTGCGCACACCGCTCTCTTTCTCTCTCTCTCTACCTGTGCTTTATAGACTTCGAGAAAGCGTTCGACACTATGAATCAGAATTTAATCTTGAAATCACTAGAATGCAAATGAGTCCGAACAAAATCATCCATTCTGAACTCAACCAACGCAAAGTTCGTGATGTCATTGAACAGTATAGAGTGATCGATTGACCATGTCAAAAATACTTTATTAGATAATAGAGTTAGCGATCTGAGTAATTATCAAAGCCGTAGTAGTGGCGAACGAGAAAAATCATCTTTCAGAGATGGTATTCTAAAACTTTTATTACAGGTGATAATATGGAAGTTGAGTCCCTTATAGCAGAGTTAAATTTGGATGAGATAGATATTCCAGTGCTACTTACTATAAGTTTATTCAAAATTAACAGTAATGTCATAGGAAGGAAACCACGATCTTTTAGAAGGTTTTAATTTGGTGCTAATGTTTCGATTTCACGGGAGTGAAGGAATAGGATACATAAATCTCTCTTGACATTCTTTGATCACATGACTAAGGCTCTTTTGGACCGGTTCTATCTGCATGATGGTGGGTGGGATGTTATTGATCCAATAGAGCGTGAGGTTTTTTATTTGATTGGAACCAGATAGATAATATCATCCGGTAGTGTACTAGTATTTTTTTCGAACTGTTAGAGCATAGTTTATTAAGTGGTCTAAAAATATGTATTCGGCGGTATTCGTTGACAAAAATTTCATTAATCTGAGCCATCAACTGTGCAATAAACTCGTCTGCTGTGTTCGCATTATTGTTCTAAATGTGTGTTCCATTGGATGATAAATGCGGTCCTATCTATATTAGGGATTCTTCCTGCGTAATGCGCCTTGCTGCATTATTGGGAACAGTTTGTGAAAAAACTTTTTAATCAATCAATCATCAATGAAATTTTTAAAGCCATATTATATGTATATGCCAGTTAACTTGTAGATGCGGTTATCGGGATTCGCAAAGTCCACTTTTCACTACAGAGACCAGAATGGGGATATATATGGACCGAGTTTAAAACAGTTTGAATTTATTTATTTACAGAAAGGTAAAGGTAGCCAGAAAAAGACAATGGCAAAATATCTATCTGGGAGAGAAAAAAAATCCTTATTTATTGCAGAGAAATCTGATCTTTTGGCCAAATTCGAGTGAGTTATGCATGTGCAATGGTCAGGAGACCCTTGTTAGCAGGGTTGTCAGATTTTCTTGAGTCTCTGTCGGCAAATTGTTAATCAGAAATCGCCAAAATCGTGAAATTAAATTTAATTTGAGTTTTTATATAAATACTAAAAAATTAATTAACTAAAATGTTAAAAGTGTCGCACAATTTTTAGTACTTAAAATTTCGTATAATTTGTAGATAATTGTAAATAGCTAACTAACTAAAGAGCCTTTACAAACTGGGCATCCTATACTGGTAAAGCTAATTCGATCGAGTACGCTGAATTCAATGGTGACTGACAGACGTTTTTCGAAGTTAGGTTGCTCATATTCGCGATATTTTTGAGTTTAACTTAATAGAAGTAGCGAATTAATTTGAAAATTGGAAATAGAAGGGACGGACATTTTATATACATTAAACACAAAATATTGAGAATATAACTTCAATCATAAATTTAAATCCGTTTTAGCCCGATTTTGAATGTTTTTTTATACCTTTTTTCTCTCGATGTGGTTTTTTTGTTGATGATTGATTTATTTCCTTTTTCACATTTTTGCTTTGGGATAAATAAAATTGAATTTAATTTTGTTGTTAAAACAACATTTTAAAAATATTTATTTACACACAAATTATATAAAACAAATGAAAATAATTCAAGAAATTGGACAATTTTCTGTTTTTTATCATATGCAAAAGTTTAATTTTCTGAAAACAATAAAATTTAGGCTGTATTAGAAATATTTATTTTATTTTTATTGGGTTTTCAGTAAAAACTAGACGAAAGTGGTTTTTGATTATTTGTATGAAAAAACTAAAGAAAATTTATGTAGTTTTTCTCAAATACCGATCGATTGAAGACAAAAATTATTAAGTTTTTTTGGTATAAATAAATGCATGCATATATAAATATTAGGACAAAATTTTCTATGAAAAATTTGATTTAAAATGCATTTTAAATTTAAAAATTGTTTGTTTGAATACGGGGGGGTGAGTGATGAATTAAGCCAAAAAATTTAATTTTCCTTAAACTCTTTTTAGCCTTTCAAAATGAAATATCTCGAAAGCGAGCGCTTGATAGGAAAAATACTAAAAAAAATAGTCAATTTCTTTCTGTACGAAAATTTTATTAGTTTTTCTCCATCAATCAAATTTTATTTAATCAAATTTTAAAAATTACCAAACAAAAAATTAATTTATTATTATTTATCGCAAAAAAAGTCGCCATTTTCTTCTCCAAAAATTAAAAATCGCCACGTTTGGCCAAAATTCGCCACATCTGCCTGCTTGTTTGTTAGCGTAATCATCAATCCGATGATAAATAATTTTATCATCGTAGAGCTTACCAATAATTAAAGTCCCTCTCATTCATAAATAAAATTTCCCCTCAGAGCACGCGTCCGTGTCCTTTTTTTATTTATTTAGTTTTTCGGATGTGGTTTATTTATTTAAATATTATCTACCAACATTAGACAACTTTTTATCAAGACAAAGTCAAACTTAACGCGAATTTGTAGAAGGTGGCAACAGTTGCACAAAAACAACAATATGGCGTAATTAATTCATTATTGTTTTTTATATATGCAGTTTGACAAAACTGTAAACAAACAACCAACCCAAAATAGAATCAGCTGTTTAATTATATATATATATATGATTTTTTTACGTTTGTTTTGATAAAAAACATTGTTCCTACTAATGTAGAACAGACAGACAGACACACATACATGATGAATGATGACAAAACAAACAAAAAAACCAACCAACCTTACTGACTGACAAATGAAAAAAAGTCTAAAAAAATAAAAAAAAAAAGTTAAAAAGCAGACGGACAAAACCAAAAAAATAAGACAGACTGGCAGACCAGACGGACGGACAGACATAATAAAACTAAGACAGACAGACAAACCGACAGACAGACAGACAGTCAGAAGAAAAAAAGGCAGAGAAGATGATAAAAAACACAAATATTAAAAAGCAAGAAGAAGAACCCCAGACAAAATAAAAGAAACAAACGGAAAGAAAAACAAGTAAAAGTAAGTTATTAAATAATATGGACGTACTTACTGTATGTACACAACGTACGACGGATTGAATGTAACTAACGGACAAACAAGTAAAATAACGTACGCAACGTGTGACGAATTGAATGTAACCAGACGGAAATGAAAAGTACCAAAAACGCATGACGGACACAACGTATTAAATAAACCGCGTCGTCGTTTATTTTTTTAATTCTCATTTTGTTCATAAAATTTTCCTCATATAACGAACGACGAGAAACTTGAAATTTTCTGCAGTCGCTTTTGATGAACAAAAAAAAAATATCAACAAAAATCGATTTTTTTTTGTGAAAAAAACGACGTTTAAATAAATTTCAAAAAATTTTTTATAAAAAAAAATTTTTTTATAAAAATTTTAATAAAAAAAACGCCAAAAAAAATTAATTTTCAAAACAAAACCAATTTTTATTATGTGGTGAGTTTTTAAGTGTGGTGAGTTTATTTTTCCAGAAGTGGTGAGTTTCTCAAGGGTGGTGAATAAAATTTTATTCACCACAAAAACCGTTACTTGAAAAAATGTACGGTATTACCGACGCACATCATTACCGCAGTTTCTGCACTGCCTTACCCATTTTTAAACAGTTTTATTATAACGGTTCTAGTTTCCGCTATGGTGGGCAACTGTTTACAAAGCAAATAAATATACACTTACTTGTTGCTAAGAAGACTTTTCGTAATATATAATTTTTAGAATTTTAACGAGTAAAAAAAATATCGCAATTAAAAAAAAAACTTTCTAATATTGTCCACAGAGCGAGTTTACCAATTGTATAATGAATGTATTGTTTGTTAGATTAGGGGATTGATATGCCCAAATTTGGGATTTATTTTGACAATGGGTGGGTGGGGGGAATGCAAAATTTGTTTTGGGGATTTGTGATGAATTTCAGTTTTGGGTTTTTTTGGAAATTTGTTGAGGATTTTAATGCCTACTATTTTTTTTTTTTTTTCTTATTGAACATGAAATACCCATAAAACTAAAAAATTTGATCCACTCTCAAAATTTTTTTGTTTGCATCAAACTATAAAAAAAAATTAGGATCTAAAACGATCTTAAACGATTTTCTAATATAAAAAATCTCATTCATTATTTTTCTTTTCTGCGTTTACTTATTTATTTATATAGGGTGGGTGGTTGGTTACCCAACCTGCATATAAATAAATATAATATCATCATCTATCTACAAAGAGGATAAAAAAAATAAATTGGATAATTTTAATCCGAAAATAATATTTTAAAAGTCGTCATTGATTAAAAATTATTTCTCTAACAAAAAATACGCTTGAAGTAAAATAACAACAACACATACATACATCATCGTTCTCAAAATGTTTGCCTTTGTTTTAAAATTTTTAACAATATTTTCTTTCAGCTTAACCCCAGGTCTACAACTCAGATTAACATTGATATAAATGTGATAACGCAAGCAGAAGAGAGTAACCATTTTGTTTATATTATGTTTAATCTTAAATAAGAGGTACAAGTAAGTAGTCAATAAATCATAAAAAGATATCATTATTTTCAATCAGTCACAAAATAAACATGTACTTTTTATTAAAAAAATCGCACGTTTTTAACACAATTTTTATAAAAATATTTTTTTAAATTAAAACAATCATTAAAAGAAAATAATTTTACAAAAACATTGTTTTTTTAGTAATTTCCAAAATATATCAGCACACACACATACAAACTTCCGTGTGTGTGTATTTTTTTTTTTTTGACAGTTCATCTTATAAGATGGTTTGTGTAGAGAAATCTCATCGCAACAGTCTCATAATACATCTTATAATACTTGAATCTACACGTGAAATAATTCTCTCAGAGAGCGAATTTGACACTCTCTGACACAAAAATCGTACATATTATGTTACGTCTAGACGGGCTGTAAGTAGGGGAAGAGAATAAGTAAGTAAGCATTTAAAAAAATCTATTGGTTCGCAATAAAAGTAATGAAAAAAAGAACAAAGAAAAAAGCAACTTTTTTTATTATGAAAAATTATACATTTTTATATAGACGTGCGTGTGTAATCTGTTCAAAAAAATAAATCTGTTATTTTTGTTTTCAAATTAACGAGGCATCAATCAAGATCACAGGAAGAACTTGATTTTAAATAATTTTGATACTGATTAATAGTTTCTTGTTATAGTAGCAAATATAGAAAATTCGAGTTTATGAGTTAAGTAAGTAAGGAAGGCCTTTAAAAACTCGATATTATTACCGCTTATTTTTTTAGAATATATCTTCTTTATTAGTTCATGTGCGTCCTAAAATTATATTGATACATGATAAAAAAAAAAACACTTACTTTACCCCTAAGATCTGTTTTTTTCTGGAATGACAGTCATCATCATACCCCGATTTCGTTCGGTTTTAGCGCTCAACAAAAATACTTAATAAATAGCACACTTCCGTATGCCCAAAATCAAGTTTAAATGATTTCAATCAAAATCTAATTAATTTTATCAGATTTTAATTCGATTTTCCCATACGAATCAAAATCTAGATCTATGAGATTTTACAAAAATGTTTATTAATTCGATTTTGAGAATATCAATGTGGTAGCAAAATACAACAAACAACGTGCTCAATAAAAATGACAGAAGACATTTATTTGGATGAAAATAAATAAATATTTCTAAAATTTAAACGAAAAATTATTTGAAATTAATCAGAAACTATGAAAAAAATAAAGTAAAAAGATTTTGTAAAACATAAATAACTCATTTAAAATTGATTAGCGGTTTTTTAATTCGTTAAAAATCTACAAAATTGCAGAAAATACAAGGTAGATTTTGATTTTTTAGAAAAAGTTCTGATTTTTTGTAAAAATTTTGATATTTAGCAAAAATTTTGATTTTTATATTATTATTTTATATTAATTATAACAAAAATAATATCCAATTTTTCACTAAGAATTGGCAATAATAAATATAGGTTTAATAAAACTAAAATCACAAAAATATCATTAAAAAGTTGATTGAAAAAATAAAAATCAAAAATAATCATTATTTATTTGTTGTTTTTTTTTTTCAAAACTCATAATCAATTACGGTCCTTGAATTTTTTTACATAAAAAACAATACACGTGCAAAAAGTTTGGTGTAGTAGCCACTTGTCCGTTTTTTTTTTCACACAGATGAGAAATTGTATGATTTTTAAAAATAAAATATGGCAACGCTGCAGTAATGCAAAAAATGAATGTCACTGATGCTGACCAATCAGAAAATGATACGTTTTGAAGAGAACTAATAATTTAAGAGAAACCAAATAATTTTGACAGTCGTTAAAGTAACAAAGTAAGATAAACATTGGTGAAATATATATAAAAAGTAAATTTTTGAAAAAAGTTTAAAAAAATAATTAAAAAACATTTTGCAGAAATAATACAGTTATTAAAAAACTCTGCTTTAACAAAACATTGTTTATTCTTTACACAGACGCGCTAAAGCAAAGGAAAAAATTGTCAACGTCACCGGCATTTTGCAGTTATAAAAAGTTCTTCAACTTCCAATAATTGTTCTGGAAATTTTGGTAGAAAAATAAAAACAACTAACACAGAAAAAATGTTAATAAAAGGTAAAACATACAAATTTAATATGATTAAATTTTGTTTTCTGAGATTTATAAAATAAATTTTCTTTTCTAGCGGCTTTATGTTTGTTTCTCTCTGTGTCGCTTCCAAGAGTTTGGGCTTTTTATTCCCCCAGTGATGGTGTTACCGAATTGACACCTTCCAACTTTGACAGACTTGTAGTGCAAGATGATGCTATTTGGGTGGTTGAGTTTTATGCCCCATGGTGTGGACATTGCCAAAGTTTAGTGCCCGAATACAAGAAACTAGCCAAGGCTGTTAAGGGTGTCGTCAAAGTGGGTTCAGTTAATGCCGATGAGCATCAATCTTTAGGTAGTCAATATGGTGTAAGAGGTTTCCCCACCATTAAAATCTTTGGCGCCAACAAACGTTCGCCCACAGACTACAATGGCCAACGTTCTGCTAAAGCTATTGCGGAGGCGGCATTAGCTGAAGCTAAGAAAAAAGTACAAGCTGCTTTTGGTGGTGGTAGCAGCGGCGGCAGCAGCGGTAGTTCTTCAAGCGGTGATGATGTCATTGAACTAACAGATGATAATTTCGATAAATTGGTATTGCAATCTGAAGATGATTGGTTGGTAGAATTCTTTGCTCCTTGGTGTGGTCATTGCAAGAACTTGGCTCCAGAATGGGCCAAAGCCGCCAGCCAACTTAAAGGAAAAGTTAAATTGGGTGCTCTCGATGCTACTGTGCATCAAAGCAAGGCCGCTGAATATGGTGTCAGAGGCTATCCCACTATTAAATATTTCCCTGCAGGTAAAAAACGCTCCTCAGATGCTCAAGAATATGATGGCGGTCGCACATCTTCTGATATTGTTACCTGGGCCTTGGATAAACACACCGCCAATGTGTCTCCACCAGAATTGGTAGAAATTATTGATGAATCCTCATTTGATAATGCCTGTGAGGGCAAACCTTTGTGTATTATCTCTGTGCTACCTCATATTCTTGACTGTGATGCCAAGTGCCGCAATAAATTCTTGGATACCTTACGCACTTTGGGCGACAAATTCAAACAGAAACAGTGGGGTTGGGCTTGGTCAGAAGCAACCGCTCAATCTGAATTGGAAGAATCATTGGAAATTGGTGGTTTTGGTTATCCCGCCATGGCTGTGGTTAATTTCAAGAAAATGAAATTCTCTGTACTTAAGGGCTCCTTTTCCAAAGATGGTATTAATGAATTTTTGCGTGACATTTCATTTGGACGCGGTCAAACTGCCCCCGTTAAGGGAGCCAAGAAGCCAAAGATCAACACTGTACCCGCCTGGGATGGTAAAGACGGTCAATTACCCACCGAAGAAGATATTGATTTATCTGATGTCGATTTGGATGACGATGTTAAAGATGAATTGTAAATAAAATATAAAGCCACCAAAAACAATCACTTCCTCATACATTTGTAATCTATCATATAAGACTGTGTCATTGAAATAATCATCGTGAAATTCTTGAAGAAAAAAAAAATGCATTTGAAAATTTACATTTAATTTTTCCTCGTAAAACACTTTTTGATTATTTTTTTTTTTTTTAATCCAGCTGTACCTTTCTTTCCTTTACCCTTTTCTACTTTATAAAAGCTTATCAGATTATTTTAAAAATATATTTTATTATTTAAAAGAAAATAAAGTTAAAATAAAAATAATTTAGTAAAAAAAATAAAAGATTTGAAGTATTTAATGGGTAAATTGAAAAAGAGTTTCAACTTCTAATCTGTATATTATTGTAGATAGACAAGAATTGATTTATTACTTTAAATTGCTTCATGTTTTTAGCGATAAACGCCCCTTTTACTTTTTATGTTTTTTAATAATTTAAAGTATGTATTTAGAAAAGCAATTTATTTTTATCAGTAAAAAAAACACGGTTCCTTAATTATACGTTTGATAAACAACATAAATAATTGTGAACGACATCTTAGTAATTATGGGAAAGGAAATTTCAATTGTTTAGGTTGTACTTTAATAATTATTTTCGAAAACACTTGTGAAAGAGGTGTGTGTTGAATTTCTAAGAAATTATTTACACACTTGAATAAATACAAACGCATATAATAAACAGGGATGGAATATATTCCAACATTTAAATTATTTTATATATATATATATATATATATATATATATATATATATATATATATATATATATATATATTGTGGATATAAAATCTTATTTTAATCTTTCTAATTAGTGCTCTTGTTAAATGTTAATTAACCGGGAGTTCGATAGTTATTCACATTTTTCTTCTTAAACAAAATCTAGGCAGTGCGGTCTGAGAAAAGTAAAGGATATGAATTTTGTAACAGCCTAAAACGATTGTTAAACCAAGAAGTTTTTTTTGAAAAGTTATCATTTTTTCCTCTTCTACTTTTGGTTAAAGATAAAATAAAAAAGTTGTTATGTAAAAATCATTATTGAAACTGCAACATGAGAAAAAAAATTAAATATAAGTTTTTTTTTAACTTCTTATTGTATTCCAGTCATGTTGACTAAAGTTGACACAATAAAATAAATATTCAGACCTTTAATATTCATTCAAGAAATTTTACTCTAAATGCGTTTTTAATTCATTTTGGATTTCTCTATTTCCTAAGCTTTCCTTCGCATGGAGTTACGTCTTTTCACATTATTTTTCATAACCATAATACAATTACTGTTATTCAGCCTGCTTATGAAATCCTTAACGGAATTGGATTGGAATTGACATTTCTAATTGGATTGTGTTGTTGAAAACGTAACAAAAACAATTTGGTAAAGGATTGATACTTCCACTTCAAATTACATTTTTATGTTCTTAAATATATAATGAAAGATTTTAAGCATTGTTTTGAAATTTTCTCTATAAACTGTAGACGAAAATTCTTAAAATTTGAAATTCAATTACTGGATTTCATAAACAGAAATCTAATACATAAACTGAATTTATTAGTTTTGTTAAGAAAATGTTGTAAAACCAATCCGAGTTGGATTCTATAAACAGACTGATTATATTATGAAGTAACATAAACAAATAAAAATTAAAAACATAAACAAACAAAAATTAAAAAAGAAAAAACATTACCATTGAACATTGCATTACCAAATGAATGCAATAAAATGATTGATAAACTTTTGCAGTGTCCCAGTAGGTAATTTTTTTTTATTTTATTCATTAAGGTATTCAATTCAGACGAAAACAATATAGCAAGTGATTTGTCACCTTCGTTCGTATCATTCGAAATAATCGTTCGAAATACAGAAAGAAACTCAGTTTTGTATGAAAACACTTACGTTTTCGTTCGCATAGAAGTGTGTTAGAGAAACCCAAATAAGCTTTCGTTCGCTTAGAACACGAAATAAAGCATTAGTTCGACATAGAGAAACAGACTATTATTTTCTTTAATTTTGATTCGATCATTAGAGGCTTAAATATGTAGTTCTCCAAATGTATTTACAGCTTTGAAACATCGGATTTACTTTAGATAGAGAAGTTCGGCAATTCTTAATATAAAGTATGCTCTACTCAATGATAAGTCCACATCCCTTGTATATCACAAGTTTCATCCAAGCCATCATCATTTATATGCACTAAACTAGGCTGACACTATTGGTTTATCAACTCCATACAACTATATACTGCACTGTCTTTCATAGAACAATGTTTTTCCAAATCAAGTTTGAAATCTTCCAGTTTATTTCTTATGGAAAATTTAATATAAAAAAGTGATTTTTTCTTTATCTCTTTCAAACTCAAATTATAAATAACAATTGATTTGAATTTTACATTATAATTTTTTTAAATGACGTTTATATATTTGATTTAATTTTTGTGATTAAAAAAAACGACCTTATACTTACTTCAATTACGAGTTGTATTTCAGACATATATTTGGTACTTTTTACTGAATAAAATTTGTTTAAAACAATTTCAAATCGTTGTATTACTTGGCGACATACTAAAACCTTTAGGTTTTAAACACTCTATATACAACAACTGATTTGCAACTACTGTTTTCAAGCTGAATTTGTAAAAAAATAAATTAAAAATATGTTTATAACAATTTAAGAAAGTAAATTTTTCAAATATTTTTTACTCCAAATATTCAATCAGCACAATTTACTCGAATAAATTTTTACTAGAAATTATTGATTTTAATTTAATCGAACAATTATTTGATTTTAATTTGTTGATTAATAATAATCGTGATGGGTCGATCTCAAGTTATCATGTCTCAAGTTATCATGTCAAATTTTACAAGCTGATAAATCCATAATATTAACTTTCGCCTCTTTGAACCAATGCTGCAGACTGTTAGAAATAAATTCGTATAGACAAATCATAAAAATCTTCGTTACCAATTATATATTTGCTACAGTTTACCCTTAATTAAAACACATCTTTCTTATATAATTTTTCATATATAAAAACTGTGTATGAAAAGGTTTATTTAAAATCTTGTATAAAAAATCGAGTAGAAAAAAATTCTGTAAAAAATACAATTTATATATATATATATATATATATATATATATATAAAAGTGATGATATTGTATGTATAAAAGGCTAGCTTAATGTTTAAGGATAACTTAAATACTAATGTACTCTTTATTTATAAATTGTTCACAATATTTGTAGATTTTGTTATATTGTTTGATAGAAAATAAATTCTTTTAAAGAAATGCTTTAATTCGTTTTTAATATTTGTTGGTAAATAAAATGCTTACATTAAAATAAAGTATTTTGAACTTAAATTATTTTTTAAGTACATCTACTATAGATTTGTAAATACAACCTACTATACTGATAGAAAAAGGAAGTTGAAATAAAAAAAAGGGATATTCGATTTTGTTTATATGAAAAGAAATTATTTTTTAATTCCATTGAGTATTTTTCTATTCAATTTTGTATTTTATTACTAAATTGAGTCCTGAATGCTTTGATAAGTTTTTGAATAAAAAAACGGCAGGATATCTTGTGCATTGTTGCATACAGACTATAACATTTTTACATTAAACGTTTGAATTTAACTTTGGATCATTTTGACTTACTCACACCGACAAAAACCTCTATTAATATCGGAAAATCTAAGTTTGATTCCAAAATATCATACAAACTTTCATACTGTTGTATAATCTTACAAGCTGATAATAGTTTCGGTATTACAGAATATTAGAGAAAAAATTTAATATTTATAAATAATTCCTCTCTTTTTTGAGTGTATAGTAATATTTGAAATAAACAGTTCGTGTGCTAACTTATATGTAACAAACTTTCTCTTATTTTAATTAATAAACAGATTTAATTAAGTTGCAATAATGGCTAGCAGATGTTAATTAATTTAAAGTTAATTTTAGGAGATTTTCGCCCTTATTTTTCTTCATACTTTAAACACAGTAACCCTAATTCCAAATTTTCCATTGAGTCTCAAGAAATCTTAAGATTTTCAAACAATTAAAAAATAAGCACTATTTCGGCAATTTCCTGTGCCCATCTAACTGCATAAATAACACATAACACAAACATGAAACGGAAATCACAACATGAATCATATTCAAAGAACTACAAAAAGTACAGAGAGTAAACAATTTACATAAAAATATAAAAAAGCTGCAATGTACATGAATTATGTGCGTTGCATTTTATACCTGCTGATAACAAGATGAAGTAATAAAAGCAAAACAAAGAAGTTAAAATTAAGGTATTTTTGTTTTTGGTACGAACAAGAAATGATTAGGCACAAGCTGAGACTAAGAAACAAGACAAGACAGAAGAAAGAAACCAATACAATGATTATTTAAACCACGTTTACACAAAAATTCGTAGAGAAAAAAAATAAATAAAACTATAGCAACAACATTGAGAGGACAAGGCAAAGAAATCAAAATAATGGCTTAAGGGGAAATTAAGCCAGGAACATACAACATATTTAGAGATTGTAAAAGATTATATTATGATGGGAATGTAAGGTATGAAACTCACAGACAAAATTAGATTTACTAGGAAAAACTCAAATAAGGGCAAGCTCTTACAAATACAGAGATTTGTAAGCCACAAAGCAAATCTATTTTTTTTTTTTTTTTTTCTTTAACATAAAGGAATCATTGATAAGTTTTACAAACAATTATGGCCACATTGATTGAAGAATGTAGTGGAAAAGAGTTAAGTTTAAGAATTTTCTGTTGGCTATTTTTCTTGTATATGGAAATTTTTTTAACATATAAGGAAGCTTACTTAAAACTACTTACATTTAAAAAAGAGGTTTTAATAAAAAGATGAAATTGCAACTCAAACTTACTTGGCAAATAAATGTCTTACTCTGCTTATTTTTATAATTTTTTTTTTTTTGCTTACCCAAACCCCAGGCTTTTAATTTTCATCCTTATAAACTTATTTAAAATTATGAACATCATTACTGTGTACATGTTTTTGATCATCCGGATAGTTTTCTATTGACTGTATGGAACGTGAGGTAGCTGCTGTAATAGTGGATGAAACATCCATAAACCGATATTTCTTTTCATCTCGACACAGGAAGGGATAGCACATGATGCCATAGTAAAAGGCCAAACAACTAACTATGACCACAAATATAATGGCTATAATGCCAAAGGTTGAGAAGCCAGATTTTTTATCCAAATACTCTTTCGGTGTGATGGCGGGTGCTTGAGTGGCCGTTTGTGCTGGTTGCTGTGAGCCATAGTAATTACGCTTTGAATTGTAGCCTCCTGAACGGCCTCGTACACTGCCCGCCAGACAATAGCTTATACTCAAGGTAACTGCAAAATAGTTTACATAAAAAATTGCATATCATCTCACACACACAAAAATAAAAATCATGTAGCATACATTTTTTAATCCTTTAACTTACCAATTAATAATGTTATCATTAATTTTTTCCACATTTTTGTTAATTTTTATACACAATTTTTAAAAAATTACAAAAAAAAATTTTTCAGCTTTCAATTACAATCTTAACAATGCACTTGATTTCTTTTCAACTCTTAAAAGTTTTATTGTTATTTTATTCTATTGTCTTCTCCTGTTTATATGTGTTCCTTCATCTACTTGTATTTCTTTTATGTTGGACTTGCAACAAATCGTGTATTGCATTTACGAAATTGTCAAACAAAACGGAATTAATAGAATAGTAAAAGATTTAAAGAAAAAACTGAAAAAACATGGCGTTGATCAACAAATAGTGTTGTATTTTGTGCCCATTAAGCAACAGATTTGTATAATTTTGGTAGTAAATTTAAAAGGTTAAATTTTATTAATTATGAATTCTGCTTGAAAATTTAATCATTTTCTAGCTATCAATTATGAAAAAATAAAAAAAGGAACAAATCAAGATTACCAGAACCATTAAAATATTTTTTTAACATTAATAAAGATTTTTTAATTTGCCGGGCTTAAAAACTTTGTCTGGGTATATCGAACACTGGTTTCACTGAATATACTTTTTTTGAATATCAATGTTTTGTTTTTTTTTTTTAATTTCCGCTAGATCTCACATGTATTAATAAAAATGTTCAAAAAAATATATCGAATTTTTAAAGACCTATAACTCGTTAACTAAGAACGAGCCGACAAAATTTTTTTATTACTACAATCACAAGTAAAAAAAAGAACTGATGAATTAATAACAAAGTTATTTAAAAATCAATAGTTCCGGTGATCTTCATTTATACCTAAAAAATCGCAGCTAAAATCAGAACATTAAATTTAAACCAAAAATTTTACTTAAATGCCACCGGCCGCAAGTAAAAATCAAAAACGAGAAAACTTGGTAAAATTAATAAATATATAAGTGTATTTTTAGTAGCAATAATAAAAATTGAACATTTTATTCAGATTATTTTAATAAATTTTAAATTCATTTTTTGCGCTTTTTATTTTATATCTAATTTCTTTAACGGAGAATTATTTTAAATATTTTATGAAACAATTAAGATTTAAAGTGAGCAAGAGCTCGCTTGTAAATCTTGCACAATTTTATGAATTGTATAAATTTATAAAGACTTTTATAATTGCATATATAGCACGACATAAGAAACTAGGCACTAACATGTTAATATATTAATGGTTATAGTTCGCCAAACTCTTTTGGGAATATTTTTACATTAGAATTTTTTTGAACTATCACAATTCTTGTACTTTTAAAAATAAAATATACTTATCATTATACTTATAAAATATTTTAAATAACCTAAAATTTTAGCGTCTTATGCAAAAATTTCCAAAAAGTTTGAATTATAATCAAAAGTTCGAAGGACTTAATTTTTCACTTTTAAAATCGAATGAAATATGATATCCTAATTAATCATAACTTAAAAACATACATACTAATTTAGTTCATAGAGTTCTGAATATATTTCACACGTATTGAAATAATTCTATAAAGAATTAACTCCTTGAAGAATTTATAATGAATTTAACTATTCAAGCTCAAAAAATTAATTTAATTATTCATATTTTCTTTAATTCAAATCTATTACAAATTGACTTTAAAAAATATTTCGTAATTCATTTTGCAAAATTAAAAAAAAAATAAAAATAAATTTAATTAAAAAACAAATATATTTTCATTAAATTCGGAGAATATAGAATTATCAATATAATAATAATAATAATAATAATAATAATAATAATAATAATAATAATAATAATTTAATACCTGAATGATTCAAAAAAGAATTAATTCTGAACAAAACTCTACGTATATACGAGTAATTTTTATTTCCTAACATATTGTCTACATTAGAAAATTTTTTATCAAGACAAACGTCAAACTTAACACGAATTAGTGTAAGGTGGTAACAGTTATACAAAAACAACAATACGGCATATTTATCATTGTTTTTTATATATACTGTTTGACAACTGTAGCAACCAAAATAATATTTAGCTGTTTAACTAAGGTTACCTTGAATATATTCGCACTGATTTTGGCGTTTGTTTTGATAAAAATTTGCCTAATGTAGACACTAGGTAACATAAGCAATAACTTTGGCAAAATAACCCATTCATGTTAAGAAATGGAGAACATGTACATGATAAATTTAGTTTTTAAATTGCTTTGTTTAGGATTTAGCAATTGAAAACATAAAAGTGTCTACGATATACCTTAGGAAAAGACTTTGAATGAAATGTTTCTGGATATTATGTAATGAAAAACTAATCATTTTTATTTCAAAATTAAGACTTAGGAACAAAACAAGATTACCATCGCAGTTGAAATTTCTGTGTAGCCGGCCTTCGGCTAAGTTCAAGGACTTTATCCTCTACGTATGAATAAACTTTTCTTGGAAATAAAAAAATGTTATAAGTGCCGGTTATCTATAAAAAATGCAATTTTTTCTATCAAGGAATTAATTAATATGGTCATGTTATATATAATTAGAAAGGTATTTGAAAAAACTTTTAAACGACGTTAATATAATTTAAATCACATTTGTGTTAATAAAGATATTCACAGAAATATATCAAAACTTTAGAAGGTACACATCTCGTATACAAAGAGCGAGCGGGCAAATTTTTTTACAGTACTTCAATCGCGAACAAAAGTGTTACCGAATTATCAAAACTATTTAAAAATCAAGTGTGTTCGTAATCCTGATATATGCCTTAACTAAGTAAAAACGTAACTCTGTCTACGGAAAAGGAATAGCGAGAGGTGAATTTTACAAAATACCTCGTTGTATTCACCACCAACCATAGAACGAAAAGCAAAAGATAATACAAGAAAAACGAGCGTCAAACCGAAACGAAACGATGATAGGAAAAATTTTACGTACTACACATTTTAATTAAAATTAAATAAAACTACAGCAAATTAAAAGAAAAAACTCATGAAAAATTGCCAACCCATACAGATTGCATAAGAATTTTATAAAAAAATCAATTTAGCTTAATTTCTATCAAATTAATGCTATAAAAAGAAAAAAAACTATAGTGACAAAGCCAAGCCAAAGGCAGGAAAAAAACTATAATTAAATGTGTGTGTGGAAAAGAAACCATTTTTAAAACAGCAAGAAAAAATAATTGAAAATAAAATCGTCTACGTTTCATTTAAGAAAAAAAAAATAAGATAAAATTACGAAATTAAAAACGTTTAACATTTTTTTGGGAAAAGGACCATAGAAAAAAACTAGGTATTAAAAACAAAGAGAAACAAGCGAAAAAGAAGTGATAAATTTTAAGAGAAAAGAATGAAATAAAAAATATACATTTATATACAAAAAGTGTAATTGTTAAAATTAAATGTATGTATAATACATAGCCACAAAGTGCAAATAAATGTAACCAACAACCATTTTCTATAAAAATAACCAGAAATATTACAAAGAACACAAATTCAATTTATTTGTTTCTTCTTTGCTTTTGCTCGTGAATGTATACATATGCGAATCATACGAATGTATTAAATTTATATATGTACAACAGAAGCAGCACCAGAAAAACATCAATTGTGTTGTGGGGACTTTCTTTTTGTTTGTTTTTGTATATGAATATGTTGGTTTTCTTATTTTACAAAATCAATGTATGAGGAGAGTAGAGTAGTCAGACCCATAAGAAAATGTCACATTTGCCTTTGGATGCACGCGCCATTTTGCATTATTTAAATGAATTGGGCTACAGAAATATATCAGCCATACAACTCAAAGAATTTTTAAAAGGTAAGAACATCTATATACAAATTCTTACACGATTTTATTGCTAGATAGAACAAAAATTATATGTTAATATTTTTTAGCAGTATAACGGCAAAAGTATAAATGAGAGAATGAATTTTTGTGCATTGAATGCGAAAGTGAGTGAAAGAGAGAGCGATTATAATTGTGTTGATTGTAAACAAAAACAGTTTTGTTTTTTATTTTATTATTCTTTTATTTTGCGTTTTATAACCAAATCATCATAAATTTTGCATATAAACTGTATATATTTTTGCTTTAATTTAAAAATATTTTAACATCACTATAAATGTTTTCACAAACTTATATATGTACATAGATACAAGTAGCTTTTTTCCACAAAAATGTATGTGCACAAAAAAAGCTGAATATCTATAAAAACCTACTTTATTGTAGGTATTAATACAAAATGTAGATGCTAGTATGATGATGAACGAAAAGAAATAAGCATTTTGTTAATATCTATCTGTGTATGTAGAAAAAATAAGCAAATATTTCAGCTATTACCGCTGCAAGTATATTGTAGTAAGGTTGAGCTAACGTTTGTCGTTTTTTCGATATTTTATATAAAGCCGGCTGTTGTGTGTTTGTTTGAGTACATAGTCAAGGTATATTTACAATCACACCAACAAATATTATACAAAAAACAACAGCAACAATAATAACAACTTCAACACACAGGCAGCAGCAATTTTGTTTTGAGGTCTGTCTGTTGTGTGTTATAGTCTGTCGGTTCGTTCATCTGTCCGTCCATTCATCCGACCCTATATATATATGTACATACAATTATACCGTCTATCTAAGAAACGAAACGAACAGTCAGCCAGCCAACCAACCGTCCTCAAAATAAGTAAAGCAACTACATAATTTCTGCTTCGTTTTTTTTTTTTTTTATTGTGTATTTCCACAACCTTAAAAAAATAAAACTGAACAAAAATATATGAAACACACATCGTTTGTTCGCTACATTGTGTGGAGTTTTTTTCTTCTGTGTTATTTAGTTCTTATTGCTCGTACTGGCGACGTCAACAATTTCATTTTTATTTTACTTTTTTTTAATTTTTTCCTTGTTTTATTTAAAATAAGATAGACCCCAGTAGCAGCCAAACGTATACGTGTGTTTTCATGTTTTTTTTTTTCTTTTAAATATTACTATAAACGTACATATTTTCTTTATTTCTCTGTTCGTTTCTCTTTTTTCCTTTTATTTTTTGCAAATTTCTTTTAGTTGTCGTTTGTTTTATGTTTTTTTTTTTTCTTGACAGTGGTGTATTTTTTACTTTATATTCAATATTATTTTAATTTTTTGTATTATCAGTTTTATTTTTACTTTTTGCATTCTTTCAGTCTCCTTTATACTGATTTATTTACTTAATTGCCTTTATTTCTTATTTATTTAGTGCGCCAGTTTCTTTAGTTTAATAGCAGTGTTGATAATCATTTTAATACAATTAGATTAATACAACTCTGCATGTGATAATATAACAATGTTAACAATCAAGCGTGTTTTTCTTTTTTGCATACTTATAGGTAGTTCAAATTAATAAGTGATAATGAAATGAGATAATCTTTTGTTTTTTAATTTTTTTTATCCAATACAATTTCCAATTTCTATTATTTTTAATTCGGTAATTTAACAATTACAGAAAGTAAAAAAATCAAAATTTCAGCGGTGAAATTGTACATTTATATGCATATGTTATTTTTTCTGTTACTTCTCATCTACACGTAACAAAATAGCAGAGAGTGTTAAATTCGATCTCTGAGAAAATGATCTCTCGTGTAGATTAAAATATTAAAAAATATTATAAGATATATTATGAGACTGTGTGATGAAACTTCTCTACACAACTATCTTATAAGATGAACTGTCAAAAAGAAAAATTCACATATATGAAAGATTGTTCGTATGTGCACATGTATTTTGGAAATTACTTAAAAAACTAAGTTTTTTTGTAAAATTGTTTTGTTCTAATTGTTATTTTAAACCAAGACTACACCTGATATTAACGTTGATAAGGCCGGTAGAAGAGAATAACATGTTTTTATTATGTTAAATCTTAAGTAAAAAATATAAGTGTGAATTTCCTAAATAAAAATCATATGTTTACTCTGTGACTAATTGATATCTTATATGATTTATAAGAATACTTGTACCTCTTATTTAAGATTTAACATAATATAAACAAAAATGTTTCCCTCTTCTGCCTGCGTTATGTCACATATTATATCAGTGTTAATATCAATTGTAGACTTGGGATTCGAGGTCTAAGATTTTTAAATTTAAAATAAATAAATATTTTTCTTTTAAAAATATCTAACAAACTTTCCTAGTCATGAATCGGTGTTGCTACTAAGATACAAGAACATATGTAAATAAAAATACAAAAGCACGTACGTATGTACGTTAGGATGGTCCAAAATTCCTTATTGTGAGCTAAAATTATGAAAGGGGACGACGTTTCGAATAACCGAATTTCAACTTTCTACGATGATTGGAACGTAATGCTACAAGGTCATTTATGTCGATGATCCCAGAACAAATCTTAAAATTTTATTCTCACCAATATTAATGATATATACATCAAACGATAGATAAAGAAAAATAAAAATACCCATATTTTTTAATTTTTCAGAAATAGTTGATAGGAAGGATAAAATCGTCATTTTAATCAAAATAACATAGCATATCAACAATTACGTAGAAATAAAAAGCAAAACTTTACTAAAAAATTTTATTTAAAATGTACTTTTTCATTCACATTACATTTTTCTGTAAAATTGCGAAATATGGGTATAATAATTTTTTATTAGCTATCATTTGATGTATATATATCATTAATTTTGGTGAGGAAGATAGTTTGAAGATTTTTTATGGACTCATCAACTTAAATGGTCGTGTAGGATACTGTTCCAGTCGTCGTAGGTAGTTGTAATTTGACCTAGATGTCTTAAATGATGTTCCCATTCATAATTTTATGTACGTTTAAATGTGCGATACACTTTAGTTTTCTTAATAATATATTGGTCCACCCTAATGTACATACAACAACTACCCAGCAAGCACGGTTGCAAACGATTAAAATATGATTGACTTCAACATTTGATATCAATCGTGTTTCTCAAACTTGTTTTAAATGTGGATAAAGGTTTAATTTCTATGTTTGAATTCATATTGAGAATCTTTTGAAAAAAAAACATTTGAAAAAAAAAACACTTAATTTGATATCAAATTATTCTCTATTATTTTCAAGTTATTTTCAAATCAAATTCAATCGTTTGAGATTTGAGAAAGAAATTGATTTCAAATCATTCTCAATTTGATATTAAACCTTTGTGTTTGCTGGGTAGAATGAACTCACATACGGTCAGTATTACTTGGTGCGTATTTTACTTTTAAATGTACGAATAAGAATACACACTTCAATGTTTAGTTTCAAGACGGACTGGCAGATTGGCTGCCTACAACCAAAAATGTGTGTATCAACCAGTTGTAGATAGAGTATGATGGGCAACTATAATATTTATACTAGACGTTCTACAATATACCTCCTTAAACTTCATCATCTTCATCATCTGTATCATTCATACTCCCCATACTTCTTTCTACATATTCATGTTAATTTTAAGTATATACATGAGTATTTGTGTTGCTATTCTTTCTATATGTACAGCGATTTAAGGTTGTTGTTTAATACAGTATGTTCCAAGAGGGAATTGTTGAAAGAAAAAAATATGTAGTTAGAATTTCGTTTTATAAAGTAATAGGTTTGAAAATTATAATAAATAAATAAAGTTCTGAGTTATTTTTAATTATTTCTTTCGTTTTTACTCACTGTGCATAGCAAGCGTGACGTTTTCAATAGCTTTTAAAGAGAATGAAAGTCCTAAATGCTTAATAGGAAACAAATTTGCAACTCACTACAACAAACATACAAGTACATATGATCTTTTATAAATAATACAAAAGATTCTACAATTTGCTATGTGACTATTTTAGTATTCAAAAATATAATTCACATTTGTAATTTAAAATTATTTTTCCACAAATTTTAAATAACCTTATATATGTCTTTTATTTAAAGGTTTCACTGTATGTTTATGTTTTGAAGTTTTTATTTGTCTTATAATATATTTATGTACTATAATAATTACACATACTTTTCGCATATTCTTCATTAATTTGTTGTTTCAATTTGATATATATTTTTTTAATCACTTAAAATTTGTCAAATTATACGCATTTATTTAGCTTACGCCTTAAAAATATTTATTTGGTATTTAGTTTTGCAATTATTTCTCAATATATACCTATGTATTTGTTTAAATTTTCGTAATTTTGTTTCGCCTTTTTTTTTTTTGTTCTGTCACCCCTATCAACCGCCAGCGACAATGCATTAAATATTTTATGTATTTATTTCTATTTTAGTTCGCTTATCTAATCAAGTATGCATTTTGCAACATTCATGAATTTTGTTTATATTATTGTATGTAAGTAAATTTATGACCAGTTTTATTGTTTATATGCAATTTCGTTTTGTGTAAAAAATAAAATTGTTTTAGAAAATAGAAAATTTTACATGTAATTCACAAATTGTTTAATATTTGTTTCAGAAAATGAATGATAAGGAATTACAACTATTTTCTGTCTTTAAGAGTCTCAATTTTCAAAAACTTGTATCAACTGTGAAATTGAAATCGAACGAGATTTTTAGTTACATTTTTTACAAAATTGCCCTAGTTTTTCCTGCTTTTAGGAGTTATTCTTGTCGAAATAACTAATAATGAAGTATATAAAAAGGAATATTTTTATGAACTTTCAAAACATGGTAATTTTTAAAATTTGTTCAATTTTAAATCCACTTCATTTATATTTCTAGAACATGCCCGTATATTCTCATTTTTTTTTTCAATATTGCAGTATCTCTCACAATAGCTCCAAAAAATATGCACTTAGCAACAAATCGTGAGAAATCTATGAGTTAGCCCAAGATACTCCCTAGCCCATTTTGTTTTAAAACATACAGCATAGTTGTTACTTGTGAATAAAATAAAAAATGAGAATACTTTTTATTTTATTTTAATTTTTTATTTCCAATTTAAAACAATTGATACTAAATTTATTATTTGTTAAAATAAAAACATTAAGCATTTTTATTTATACTAAATCTAATGAATTTTTATATATGTAATTTTGTATCTAATTGAACAAAATAAATTAAAAAATAAAATATTTTATTATTATTTATATTTTATATTTCTTTTTATATATCAAAAGTAAAATATATATATTTTTTTACAAGAAGATAACTAAATATTTTTTTATTTGAATGCTCTAATCATAGAAAACAACAACTTGCTCTCAAAAAACCTAACTCAGCTGATAAAAAATCTAACTCTTTGTATGTGTTAGTAGATTTTTCTACAAAACTAGTTTATACGTGTGTAAAGATTATTATTATTATTTTTTTTTGCTGAGCGAATTAAAAGAGCTGGACTTCTGATTTCTATGATTCTAAACTTGAATAATATTCATATATGGGCCAATATTAAAAACCGACTTAAATCCTTAATAAGTTTTGTGGTAATACTATTTCGAACAAACGGTTTACTGATCTGAACTCACAAGACTTGAAACTAATAGAGTGCAAAATTTTATCTCCACAGATTTAATTTTATAATCATGACTGTTGTTTAAAGTTCAAAAACTTAGAAAAATGACTTTAAATTACTTAACTTTTTCGCATTCTTCTACACTTTTTGAAACATCCCAGCAAAAACTTTGCTTTCCTGGTAAGCCAGCAGGTATAATAGGAAACAAAAATAAACTACTTATTTTTGCCTGAATAACTAGTTATTTTTGTTCGACTTGTCCACAAATTCATGTAGTTATTTTTTGACTCTCAAAAATATGTACCTAAACGAAAACAAAAATAAAAAAAAACAAAAAAATTTTGCCGTCAGTGAGAGACTCGAACTTGGACACACACTAACCATTCGTTTTTACTGACTAACGTCTTACTCAGTACACCATCTCGCACATAGCATCCCAATCGACAAAAACTCTATTTAGCTTAAAATATCTTTTTAGACATTTTGGAAATTCCACATTTTTCCGTGTGATCATAATGAAAAAACACATTTTCAAAATTATATATCTCTGATCCCAGATGGAATCTGGACATAGAACATACATTTCTGGAATCTACTAGTCCTAGGCTACTTTCACTCTTCCACTTACCCGATTCATGTCTGCCTCTTATTTACACTGGAGCCACTTGAAAATTCCATATTTTTCCATAAGATCATAGTGAAAAAACACATTTTCAAAATTATATATCTCTGACCCCAGATGGAATCTGGACATAGAACATACATTTCTGGAATCTACTAGTCCTAGGATACTTCCACTCTTCCGCTTACCTGATTCATGAAAATTCAACATTTTTCTATATGATCATAGTGAAAAAACACATTTTTCAAAATTATAAATCTCTGATCCCAGATGGAGTATGGACATAGAACATACATTTCTGGAATCTATTAGTCCTAAGCTACCTTCACTCTTCCGCTTACCAGATTCATGTCTGCTCCTTATGGCCATTAGGACCACTTGAAATTTTCGATTTTTGTTCAAAGAAATTTTATGTATAGAGTGATATATTTGAAAAACATTTTTTACAATTTTATATTTTAATGTGCTTTATAAATATATTTTGATTTTTTTATTTAAAATTAAATTTTGATATAATTAACTGCGAGTGGAGCGTATTTAACATTTGTGTAAGACGTATTTAACTGACGTATTTATCTTTACACCCTTATATTAAATACATAGCATTTCTTTGCAAAAAACTAATAAAATATATTTTGGTATAATATATGGAGAAATAACTTAGATTCGAACCCCATTTTTCGCAAAAATTTTAAAAATCGTGATTTTTAGTATAAAGAATATTTTAAAAATCTTACTAGGACACACTAAATATGTTGCATTAATACCATTAAACATTGAAAAATATTATTAATATGATTTGAATAACTCAGTAGGTTTTGATATCGTGCGTAATTTTTACCAGAATTATACATAATCTTCTAGTTTGTAAAAATTTGTATGTGTTCAACTTAAAACCGCTATAAATTTCGCGCCCCTGCACAAAATGATAAACACAAAATAATTCTACATTAATTAAAGTCGCTTTATATTTTTTATACAATGAATTAATTTTACAAGTGCCAATAGTATAATATTATTTTTTAAAGACCTTAACTCAAAAAAATTTTTGAAAAGGCCCATATATTTTACTTAAAAGTTTTTTTATTTCAAAACAATTATCCAATTCGCAAAATATGTTATTTAAGTTATTGTTTTACATATTACTTGTTTATTTCTTACAAAAAATTTAATTTTTTATTCAACAAAATTACAAATTTTTACCAAAAATTAAAATTTTAACCAAAATTTCAAATATTCACCAAAAATTCAAATTTTCATTAAAAATTCAAACTTTTACCAAAAATTCAAATTTTCACTAATAATTTAAATTTTCACAAAAAACAAAAAAAAAAAGAAACAAATATTTACTAGAAATTCGATTTTTCACAAAAATTCCGAAATAAAATTTTTCATTAGAAATCCGATTATTTACCAAAAGTTCAAATTCATTAAAAACTGATTATTCACTAAAAATTTGGGTTTTTAATAAAAATTCGATTATTCACAAAAAATATAAATTTTAATTTAAAAAAAATTGAGTTTTCACTGGAAATTTAATTCATCACTCGAAATTTAATTTTTTACTAAAAATTTACAAAAAAATCGATAAATATGATATCCTTCACAATTGAATTTGAGCTTCAAAATGATTTTCGAGATTCTTAGTTTAAGTGATTTTCGGATCTTATATGGAAGCTATGCTTAATTATGAATCCATGAAATTTGGTATTCTGATTCACTCTTATATAAAACTTATTTGTACCAATTTTTATTGAAATAGTGACATAAGAAGGCACAATAGAACTTGGCACTCGATTTCATCAGAAACATGGAGGGCACTGGTTAATTGTATGACTCATAGGTTCTTGGAAGCTATATATAATACAAAAGATACTTAAATAAATATTGCTGACTATTCCTCCCTTGGCCGATTTTTGTGTTAGTATAACAAATAAATAAATAATATAAATATTAACACTTTTATAAAATTTAAATATACCTCCCCTTTCTCTTATTTAATCTAAACCAATGTATTTATCTAAAGCAACTCCTTCTTTAATTTATCAAATAACCTGGTAACTAAAAATCAATAATATTTAATAACATAATAAAACCTTAAAAACAAATATATATACAAATTAAAATACATATTTAGTATATGAATAGATATACATAAATGTACATATGTACTACATATGAATATAATTACTATATAAGCCATTAAAAAAAAAATTACATTTAAACTATATAAATGTTGATGCATAAATTGATATGTGGGATATGTAAATCATACCTTAAAAAAAAAAGTGATATATTCTTGGTCAGGCGGATGTATATGCTCCATCTTGATCTTAGTTGTGGCACAACTACTCTTGTTTTCAACGGAGGGTTTTTCTCTTTTCTTAAAATAAATAATTACATAAGTAAAGAAAAAAGGAATCCATATTCCGTATTAATATTATAATATCATCTGTGTGTTTGTTTGTGACTCAATCACGCTTAAACGGCTGAACCGATTTTAAAGAAATTTTAAATATAGATGAATTTTGAGGTGGAAGTAACTATAGGATATAAGTTAAAACAAAAATTAATTGCATATTAATGAAAATTGCGAAAGTATATTAATCACTTAAAATGTTTAATAATTTTTCGATAAAACTGGCTGCATTTTTACATCCTTCAATTTTTTTTATTAACCTTTTTAGATTCCATGTAACGCAGGAGCATTCATCTAGTATGTAAAATAATATGTAAAAAAAGTAAAATTTTCATAAAAAGTACCAATATTCAAAAAAGTATAATTTTGTAAAAAAAAAAAAATTTCGCAATACGATATGATTATTGCGGCAATAAAATTTATCTTCTAAGAAATACGGGTTCGAATTTCGTATTATTTTGCTTGTAGGGTACTATTTCTTTTTATTTGTTAGTAAAGTGGTGGTATAAAAGATTCGGCACAACCGAATATAGCGCTCTAACCTTTTTTTAATTGAATAATTTGCATATTAATATGTATGTCAATACTTCGTCGATGTTCTTTAATTTAATTTTTTTTTTTTTAATTATTTATTTTATTATTATTTTTGAAGTAGTTCAAAGAGTAGTAGTGTTTTCATGATTTCTTTTAATTTAATTGAATTCACTAAAATTTGTAATTCGACCGCTACAAAAACTAAAGGTTTAAAGGTGAATTTAATAATTCTTACCACTCACAGAGTTGCATTTTATTTTATTTGTTATCCTTTTGCAAAAGGATCAGTTGTTAGATTTTCTATTATTTGCAACTTAAACAAGGGATGATGATCTTAAACATCTGTCTATTATTGTATTAATTTTTTGTGTTTTTCTCTACAGATATGTTAATTTTTGTTTCATTTCATTACACATCCTCATGTCCTTTTGCTTTAGTCCTTATTTTCATTTTGTCCTAACAAGAAAGGTGTGTGTTCGTGTGTTTGATTTTTGGTGGTTTGATTGTGCAATTTTTACTAATTTTATAAAATTAAGATTTCTTTGAAAAACTAAAAATATGTTAAAATTTTGTAACTGATTTAGATTTTTTTCTTGTATTTTTTGCTCTTCTCTTTTCTGGAAATAAAAAACAAATGTGGCTTTACAAACATAAAAAACAAATAATTGCGCCACTGTCAATGAAAAACTAAAATTAAAAAAAAATCTTTATAAAAACGACAACAAAAAATTCTGTGTTCCTCTCTGTGCGTGTGTCTACTGTGTGTGTGTGTCGCTATGAAAATATGCAACGATATAGCCATATTGCGCTTAAAGGTATGCAACCACAATCGGAAATCAACAGTAAATGCAAATTTAAAAATCAACAACAGCAGCAGCAACAATTGCCAACAACACCTACAACCAGAAACACAACAACAAGAACAACAGCATCAGCATCAATTTTACAACAAACTCCAACAACAACATCAGCTACAGCAGCAGCCACTGCAACTGCCCATGACATTATCAAACGTAGTCCTGCTGTAAAAGTAGTCAAATGCAAAAAACCTTTGTGTCATTTTAAATTTTACTTAGATATACGTGATCACCAGCTAACTAAACGCATAGAAGAACAAATTAAATTACTTGGGGGTTCTTTAGAGTTTTTTCTAACTCCCAGTGTTACACATTTTGTTACCGATAAATCTATAGCTCCGGCGGTAGTAGCAACTGTTAACAATAACAGCAATAACAATACCAGTTGTCCGGGAACGCCACAAACGCCCCAAACACCTCAAACACCACAGACGCCCTACTCGTTGGAATGTTTGGTAGAGTCAACGAAACCAAATAATGGACTTGCCAACAAGAAACCCATTAGGAATTCAAGAGCAGATGCCATATTAAATAGAGCGCGTAGACAGAGCACTATAAACGTCTCCACGCCCACCACCAGCCATCATCAAAGTAAGGGTTTAGCTGCAGAACATTCAGGTTCTGTTACTCCCCTAAAACATAAAGATAATTTGGTTAATAATGCTACTGGTGGCACTCCACCGCTACCTTATGTCGTATGGCAGTGTGAAATCGCTTTAAGATTTTTCAAAAAAGTACAACACGAACTTAAAGATTACTTGGATCATTCAAGTAAATCTAGTGGTAAAACGTATGCTGTAGAGCCTATAACTTTTAAAGGTGGCTACATAAAATTTGAATCGCTTAAGCGTAACTATCGACCGTACTATCATCTAATTAAGAAACCACAAGAGTGGCCAAAAATCCAATTGAGCCGAGAGGACGGTGCTTTTAGACTGTCGCCCAAAAAGGATTTGCCGAATAAAGAAGTTGAGGAGCTTGATCCAAATCTGCAAAATTTAGAGGGCGCTACATTGCACGACAATATGACACGTAAATCTCGTACAAAATCGTCACAAAACCATCAAAATAATCTAAAGAATAAAGACAACGAACTAATTAAATCACCAGCCAACTCGCAAAAGCAAACAACGGCCAAGTGTAAAAATTTAACACCACAACAGCAAAAAGATTCTAGCGACAAACAATGTGGAGTTTGTGAAATTTGTAAAATAGAATATGATGCTCTTACCATACATTTGAAAACAAAAGACCATGAATATTTTGCCAAAAACTCGCAAAACTTTATGGCACTCGATTCTTTAATACATTCCTCGGCAGATGTGAACAAGTTTTTGGATGAGAATCGTAAACTGGAAATAAAAACTGAACTAGAAGAAATGGAGGTAGATCACGAGGGTCTAATGAATTTCGAACAAGATCCTTTGCAAAACAGTGAGAATGAAAATGAACAACAAAATGAAGATTATGATGAAGATGATGAAAATGATGTTGACGAAGAAGATGAAGAGGAGGAAGACGATGAATCGCATAAGTCATCTTCAACTACTAAGCGTAAGTCGGTGGAGGCCAAATTATTCTCTCCTACTCTACGAGAAAAATCCAAGAGATCTACTAAAGGTAAACACTCTTCAGAGAAATTTAAGAATTGTACTCTTACTATTTCTGCAAAATCACCAAAGACTCCTAGTCCTCAGAAACCTTTAACAGCTTTGGAGGTAAAAACTCCTTTGAACAGAAAAAAACCGCCATCTTCTACAGCTGCTATATCACCACCTATACGTGCCATGTTACCCCCCAATTCTCTGTACAAGGTGGTCGAAACTCATACCGATGTAAATTGTACACCACCTAGGGGTAAAGGTTTAGCGGCCGGATTAAATGATGACTCCAAGGTCATAGGCTCTCCCTCGATAATAGTCAAATTTAAAAAAGTACGCACCACAGAACTACAGGTACTAAATGGCGAGGCCGAAAACTTTATGTTCCCCAAAAAACGCAGCGATTCAAGCGAATTACCAACGGATATCGATCGACAAACCACCTCCGATCACATACAGCGTACCCAGCCATCTCAACAGATTTTGACATCATCTTCTTCCTCCGAAGAACAAGACGGCGATGATGATTTTGATATTAAACACGGTTCTATTCGGATGGCACACAATGGCAAAAAAGCCATTATAAAGGCCAAAAGAAGATTATCAAAATTGAGTAACTCCTCTTCTAAGTCGACGCTGGGAGGGGAATTTAAACAGAGCTTTCCGAAGACCCCCATCCAGCCAAATGAACAATTGAAAAACGAAACAAAAAACGCAACTACAACGAAAAGAAAATCACTGCCTTTGTCACAAAATCAAACAACAACAAAAACTCAAAATGTGGCAGCAGCAGTAGTTAGCGTTTCCAATAAAATAGTTTTACCCGAGGCTACGCGAAAAAGTAGTCGCACTGCAACCGCTATAGTAACAGCTGCCACCACCAGTACCCGTTTGTTACAGGCTGCCGTAGAGGCAGCCAAAAGCAAACATAAGTTGGAAACGTCTACAAGAACGAAAGTGCCACCAGCGGTAGCTTCTGCTCCTGCAGTATTTCATAAAACGCATAAGAAACTGCAAGTAATTGATTATGAGCAAGAGGAGGAAGATGAAGAAGAAGACGATATTAAATGTGAATTTAATAAAACCAATTCCAAATCAAAAAAAATGCGTTGTAGTCGTAGATCAGTTGTGAAAATGGAGGATAGGATGGGGGATTTAATTAAAAAGCCTCAAAAATTTGAAAATAAAAAGAAACTCATACAGGGTTTTGATGTAGAAGACTATGAAGATGATGATGACATTACCATCGATGAAGACGAGGACGACGATGAAAAAGATGAAGATTTCATTATACAAACAACTAGCAAAGCGAAAACAAAATCATCTGCGACACCAAAAAAATCTGCAACTTTTACAACAACATCAAATAAACTGGTAACTACAACAAGTACACCAGCAGGGAAACCTTTGCTTAAGAATAAACTTTCCATACAAACACCCACTGAGTTAAATTTATCCGGGCGTGAAGAGCGTTTAGCTAGACGTCAAAGTCGTCTTATCACCCAGTTGCAGTTGGAACTACAAACAAATTCCGAAGAGGAGCAAATAAAAGTAGTACCCAAGTCAAAGGCATTGGAGAAAAAACCCGAAAAGGGTTCACCTACAAAAGTATCTCCCATTAAGCTAACGAAAACCGAAACGCCACACAAGAAATCGGCCTCAAAACAAACTTTACCCATAAAACAGGAGTCTTCGCCACCTTCACGCTATTTCGATTATACCAAAAGTGAACGCTTAAAAGCCATACGCTACGCCTTTGAACGTCTGCCAGCTGCCGATCTGTGGTATCGAGTCTACAAGCGCCAGGACAACTGCGAAGAAAAGTATTTTGAATATTTTGGTTCCACAAAATATAGAAAACTGCCCTATGAATTAGGTCCCATACCGTTTGAGTCAACTCTTGTGGATCAAAATAAAGCTAAAATGTGTTGTAAACTTTGCCAGGAAGTTGATATTAAGAAGGAAAATGAAAAGGCTCAAAAGTTACATGTGCGCCGGGATTTACAATTGGAAATAAAGTCGGAAAATAAAGAGCGCCATAATAACACTAACTCTAGGGAATCTCAGGAAGATCACAATTGTTCGACATCTTCCACCCACGATAAACAGCATCAAAAGGAACAAAGTAATACAAGTTTTGAACAAGATCAAGAACATTCCAAATCAAATTGTTCTTCTAGTAACGTGGACACAAAATCCTATGCTCACAAACACAAAAAGCTACACTTGCTGCAACGTTATCGCCAAGAATTAGAACAGCAGGAACAAATGCAACGTCAGAAACTGGAAGATCAAGTTAAAAGTAGTCGAGTGCTGCCGCCTGGTAGTGCAGAAATTAAGACTGAGGATGTTACCCAAGACGGTTTGCCCTCACGACTTGACCGAGCGGGATCTACGCATAGTAATGCCAGCAGCTGTGCCAGCAGCACCCATGCTAATTGTAAATATAAGAAAATGCGTAACAAACTATCCAAAGTATCATTCTTGGCCAACTTGGAATTACCACCTAGAAAATCTCCGCGAGAACATGCTTCAACATTGGCTTTAGTTAGTTGTATAATTAAACAGCGACAGGATTCGCTGAGTAAACCAAATTCGGAAACCGATGAGCCGCCAACAACACCCACAGATAGAGAATCCAAGGTCTTGGCCATGGCCGCTGAACAATTAATAGCTAGTGATGCAATAGAAAAGGAACCTCCTAAAACTCCGCCGCCGTTTACAACAAGAAAGAAGTCGGCAGAATCTCCGGCTCCTAATGTAGTAAATTCTCCGCGTACTAGATCACAAGCAGCTACTCCCATAGAAGAATTACGTTTTGCCACGGAGATATCGGAGACGGTGAAGCGTATGAGGAGGGGACGTAACAAATACGATTATTCACCACCGTTTGTACAAAGAACAGGCGGTAGACCGCAATCAGCACGTGGTCGTGGTAGAGGTGGCTCAAATAGTGTAGTTAATTTGTTTAGTGGTGCACAAAGAGCTACTGCAACGTCATCGGCCTCAGCTTCCCTAACACGACAAAGGTCGCACACTCCAAACGCTAACCTACCAACCCTCACAACTACAGGTACCACAGTCAGCAGGGGACGGCGAAGAAGAGGCCGACAAAAGGGATATAATAATGTAGCAAAAAATCCCGCAAATGTTTTAGCTTCCATCCGTAAGACTGGTTCTAAGAAGGGTGTGCTGGAATTTGATGTGGACAATGTGGCCATGGAGGCTCTGAAGAAAGCTACCACGGATTATGTTAATCCTAAACTATTGGAATGGCAAATAGACAAGTTTCTCACCTTGACAAATAAAGAATACGAACAAGATTTGTCAATAGCTACAGTTAATGTTACAACGCCACCCAAAGTCCACGAAGACGTTGATGATGATGAGGAGGGGGAGGAAGAGCAAGAAAAAGATGATGTTGCTGAGAATGTTAAAACTGATATCAATAATCCGGCTATAAATTATATAGATCTGTATACTCCACCCTCCACTGACTATTTTTCAAGTGATTTTGACTTGTGTGATTTAATCAACCAAAGTTCGGAACGTTTGCGGGAAGAAGGTGATGATGCGAGTCATCAAGATCGTCATACGAAAAAGTTCAGCATTTTCAATACAGTACATATGAGCAAATACTATCGCAAGCGAAAGAATCCCAAAAGTAATCGCACTGGCTGGCCAAAGGTAATCAAAAAGAAGGCGGCAACACGCCAGCAGTCAATGCAGGATAAAATCTATTTCCTACAAAACGGCAACATACGAGAAGAGAATAGTAAGAACAAGGTAGCCATAAAGCAGGAAATAATAGACGATAATATGCCTGTAGAAGAGGATGATACTACTCAAGAGCAAACAAGGGAAAGTGGAGTTATAACGCCACCCGATTCTGAGAATGAGTTGACTGACAATGCCAAGCTTCCAGAAGAACATAACAAAATTGCGAACGGTGAAGAGTATGAAGAAAGTCTGCTTATGGATGAAGACTCACAAATAGGCCTTAATGAAGATTCACAAACGGCCAATGATGAGGAAGAGGAGGAAGATGATGAGGAGGAAGGCGAGGTGGATGAACGTGAGGAGGACAATGAAACTTTAGCTGATTCTATAGAAGATGAAGAAGAGGAAGAGCAGAGACAACAAAAAGCCGATTCTGATGCAGATGCTGATATAGAAGAGGTCGATGAGGATGAAAGAACAGCTGAGGCGGAACAAAAATGCCTGGATTTCAACAACAAAAAACTTAATAAAAAATGCAAAAAAATTATACCCAAAATTATTGAAAATGATGATGAAGATTCCTATGAGCCACAAGAAAAACGCTTACGATGCCTACAAGACAGTCCCGAGGAAAAAATACGTACAAATCTATTAAACCCCAATACTGCTCATACCTCCACACCGACCACACCATTCATGCGAGCTCTGCGTCGTACTCCTCAACTTAATGGTAGTTTGGGAAGTTGCATTAGTCCCAGCGAAAAGGCGGGAGATAATTCCGATATATTTACCGTTTCCTCTGATGGTTTAGATACCGATATGGATCTAAGTAATTCACATTCACAACTGCGATCCCACACAAATGCAAGTCACGATGATGAGGATCAGCATCATCATCATCACAACTCTTTGCATAATAACAGTAGCAGCACCACTGTGACACCAAAACGGAAATTTGATATTTCAAAATATGCTCCAACTAATGCGGCCACCTGTGCGGCCGAAGCGGCTACTGCCGCAGTCAAGTCTTTGGCCATTTCACAGTTTCTGAAAAAAGAAGTTCGTGTAACCTGCCGACGTTTACGAGCCCCATTTAGACGCTTTCGTTATCGTAGATAGGGTCAGGGTTATATTTTAATACCCATATTTGACTGAAAATAACCATTAGCAAATAAAACAAAATAGCTCATGAAAATAAAAAGAAATTCCTAGAGCTTATTAAAAAAATTAAAATAAAACTAATAATAACAATGTATTGTATTCGTATAGATTTTTTTAACATAAATTATTATTAATGTAATTTATTATAAAATTAAAAATTATAAACTCTAAATTTAATATAAAACTTGTATAGAAAACAAAAACATGAATAAAACATTAAAAATTAAAATAAATAAAATTTCATATTAAATTATTATAAGCATCCTAAAAGTATACTATAAATTTTGTTTTGTTTTAAACTACAGACATCCCTCCAATATGTTTCTAATTTTGTTATTTTTTTTTTTTAATTTTGTTTGTGTTGTGTTTTAAGAATTTCCTAAAGTGAAATCATTTAGTTTTTTTTTTTACTTTTTTGAATTTGTTAGAGTATTATGTTTATTTTTTTAATTCTTTTTTTAATAAAAACCCTTATAAATGAAAATTTTCATTTTTGTTTGTTTTTCTAAAACTGTAGTACATGTAAAAGGAACAAAATCATAATTTTAATTACTTTTATATATATAAATATTAATACAAATATAAAAAATAATTCAAGTAAAGAAAAATTATTAATGTAATTATTAATGTAATGTAAGTTTAATTTAAATAGATACACAACATTTTATAAACAAAATCGTATGTAATAGTAAATTAAATCAATAATAATTATTTTGTGTTAATATAACAAGATTTTCATTTTCGTTTTATATATTAAACTTTTTTATGAACAAATAGTTGTCATCTTTTTTTAATATTCTATTTTCTTAAGGAAAAAAATTACATCTTACATTAAACGTAATTTAATATATAAAATTATACATACTTATTTATATATAGTAGGAAAAAAACATAAAAATTATTGTATTTAATATTATTATATACATAACTGTAAAATTTCTTGTAATATTTTAATGTAATAATCGTAAAAATTAACAACAACAAAATATGTGGTACATTTTTTGAAAGAAAAGTAAAAAATATATATAAATATTAAAACAAGTGACAAGAAAAAACTGAAAGAAAAAGATGATATCAGTAAAATTGTAACAATTTTATGTTGCAATATTATTAATAAAAAACAATGAAAAAATTTAATTGAAAAAAAAAATGTAAAAAAATATAAATATGTTTTTTATTTGGCAAGGGAATATGTGGAACAGTGTGAAATGTTTGTTATTTTCTGATCATAAATCTATAAATTTTTAATCTTAAATAATAAATGAACAAAATTTTGGATCAATAATATTGAGAATATTTTCCATAATATTAGTTTATGTAAGCTAAATCCATTTGCAAATTATTTGACAAGTTTAGGTTAGGATAAAAAGGATGGCGTATTCACTGCTCTATTCAGAGACCATCCGGTCCATTGTTATCCTTTTATAAATACCAGAGAAAGTTAATAAAACGAAGAAAGAGGTGTGGAACCCAAGACTCATCAATCAACCCCGACTACCTCTAAGCCACTTTATCCCCATTACGGGCCCTATAAGGTTGTCGAGTTCACTACCCGCAACTTCCTCCAGTTCATGTAGAATATGGCTTCCAAACCACTTCAGTCTACTACGTTGAAGCCCTACGAAATGACAGAGTATGTGTTGCACTGTCTCTAGCTCCTCCACATCATCGCACGTCTTATAAAAGTCTGACGTGCCGGTGTCCCACTTTCTGGTTATATTCCCTATAGCGAAGTGACCTGTAATCATACCAACAATGATCCTTAGATTCCCACGATTCATGCCCAAAAGATGAATCGAATCTGCTGGTTTAAGACTAGGCAATAACGCTCTAGATACCCTGCAGTCCATTCAACTATTCCTAGCGCACCCTCCATGGAGCTTTTCCGCTCCAGTCCAGAGGTCCCTACTAGGGATTTCAATAACGGGAGTAGCCTCGAAGTCAATTATAGTATCCTGGTAAACAGAACTAGTTCAGTCTTTTCAGGGTTGACTCCCAATCCATTACTATTTGCCCATTGGGAAAGTTCTCGCAGCCCAGTTTAAATTATTTGGCAAACTATGCTTGAATTTGAAATTTATTGTTATTTGATCACTTAAGTTTAAATTATATTAAAAATTTATAGCATTTAGAGAATATGGTAATAACATTAAACTCTTGACTTAAGGAATTAGTATAAATACTTTAGTTCATTTAAACCATGATAATAGAACACCATTTGGGGTTAAAGGTTAATTTTCCGGACGGATATATTATGGCTACCATATAATTTTATGATGATCTGTGGTAAATTGTATATTTAGATTATCTCCTTCATCAGCTTTATACAAATTTTCATTTTAAAAATTAATTATGTTTAGGTTTCAATGAAACCAAGATGGATGTATAGCGGCACGGAAAATACGTATTCCATTCCGCTGGTGTCTAATTATAGTCCACAAACTTTGCTGTGGTACTGCCAAACACAGACAACAAGCCAATTTACTATTGCAAACTTGTTTATGGTCCTTCGAACAAAATGTGACTACTGTAACCACATCTATAACAGCGTTACCACGCTAGGTTCAATCTCTCATTTACTTGCCCCCAACGCCTGGCGCTGCTAATTGAGTCCCTCAAAATTGCACCCAGTGCAAGGCGGGCTCCATGTTTAGGTTTCAACGAAACCAAAATGGATAAGACACCACGAAGTGTGTAGCGGCACAAGTAATACGTATTCCATTCTGCTGGTATCTAATTATAGTCCACAAACTCTGCTTTGGTACTGCCAAACAGAGACAACAAGGCAATTTACGATTGCAAACTTGTTAAATTGGAATCTGAGATATTAATTGTGAACCGTTGTGGTAAGTAATACATTTTAATGCAACAAAAAAAAATTTTTTTGAAATAATTCCATTTTAATTAAAAAATAAAATATTTAGTACAAAAAATGCTTAGAAACTAGGCCATTTTTTATTAATAACTAAGACATTAATTGAGTAATCGTGATTAAAATTTACAGAGCTGTTACGGTTATAATAGTGAATCATATATCGTTCATTCCACGAGCGATTTATAAAAAATGAATATTTTTTGAAAAAATTTCATCAGATTTTGTTAAAATTTGATACGCATATAACCTATGGAGCCATTTAGTCTTTCTCATTGTTATTTCTTTCAATTTCGAAAAATTTGGGACTCTATTCACGGTTTATTTTTTTTTTTTTTTTTTGAATGTTAAGAAAATCGAAAAAGTATTTATGTAACGATATAGACGGATTTTATTGGTTCTAATGAAAGCCAATTTAAAGGTAATAATTTAAAGGCAAAACGGTTATTTAAAAATGCAATTGTAAGATTTTTGACTAATTCCTACACCTTCGATTTTAATTTTCTTTCAGTATATTAAAATCTAATACCTTGACTACAAATTAAAATATTAATTATTCTGGGACATATTTAAAAAAAGTGCAACAGTTTTTCCATACAAAATTGATTTTTTTATAATATTTTTATTTTTATTGGTTTTTCTTATTCAATAATACATAACTTTAAGTATTCATAAGTCTTTATCTATGCGTCGGATTTTACTGGTTTAAATTTCAATGTAAAGTTTATTATAATAAATATTGTAAATGTTATTGTATAATTCAAAAATAACTTTTTTATTAAAGATGCAGTCACAAAAAGAATGGAATTTTCAAATACATTTTTAATAATTGTCTACTCTTTTGATTTTAAATGTTTTTGTTGCTTAATATTGAAGACAAATATGTATATTACACAGTACATTAAAAATTATTCTGGGTCAAGAAGGTATAATACCAAAAATAACCAAAAAATAAATGTGATAACTAAAATTAATTATAAAATAAACTCACATAAAACAAAAAAACACAAAAATTACCAAGTTGAAAATGATCTTGTATAATTATATATGGTGTATCATATATATTTTGGATCAAAAAATTGAGGGTATATGGCGATTTATAACCATATATTTTTATATATATTTTAGAAGCGATTGTGAATTATAATAAATATTTTTATTTTTTATTGATTTTTATTATAAAAAATACATTTCCTGAAAAGGATTTGTATCCACCAAGAACCACCGATTATGAATAAATTATTTTAGTGAAAAAGTTCTTACCCATATAAGACGTGAGAAGCAACTACAAGATCCTCGTCAATGATGTTTTATAATATTTCATATCCTTGTATATCATTGGATCAAACAGGGTAGATGGATTTGCTGCTGTACTACATAATCTTTCTTGTCTAATGAACTGCGTACATTCATTAAAAAAATAGTATTAAAAATATTGTCAATGTCAAGAAGGATATTAATAATATTTATACTTACCGCCTTTTTATTGTTGTCAGCATTCAGAACGATTTATAAATTGCAAAAAACTGGTTCGTGTTTACAATTTTTAATGAAACCTTTTCATTTTGCTTGAATTTTTTTATTATTTTTAATTCAATTTTAATTGTCAAAAATGTATGTTTTTTGTTTCAAATTTCAAAAAGTACAAAATTATTCAATATTTCAACCTATTATATAAATTATGTAGTAAACAGACAGATCTCAACAAAACTGTTGTTAAATTTTTATAGATACGAGGGTGGATCAATAAGTCCGTGACTTTTCAAACTTCCCTCGTAGTTATATGAAATGCAACACTATTCCCATCAAGTACCACCAGTTAATAGACTGCTATCAAATTTTGAGCAAGTGTTGTCATATACTTTGCGTAAAATATAGGATTTTTCGAGGTCCTTATAGGCATTTGTTTGGTCAATAATTTCATCGTTGGAGGTGAATCTCTTTCCACCGAGCCATTTCTTTAGGTTTGGAAATAGGAAGTAGTCACTAGAGGCTAAATGCGGAGAATATGGCGGATGAGGTACCAATTCGTAGTCCAATTCATAGAGTTTTGCCATTGAGACTGCACACGTGTTTATGGTCAATTGAGAGCAAACGCGACACCCATCTTGCAGACAACTTTCTTAAACCCAGCTGGTCATTTAAAATCGAAACCACACTGCTATATGAAATGCCTATGGCATCAACAATCTCACGCACTTTTATTCTTCGGTCGGCCAACACCATATCGTGGATTTTTTCGACATTTTCGGGTGTACTGACCTCAATTGGCCGTCCAGAACGTTCAGCGTCATTTGTACTTGTGCGACAAAAATCAGTAAACCACTTTTTTACCATTGAAATCGATGGTGCAGAGTCCACTTAGTATTTATTGAGCTTTTCCTTGGTTTAATTGACGGTTTTTTTTCGCAAAAAATAATGTTTAATGAGCACTCGAAATTCACTTTTTTCCACGTTTTGAACAGCTATTAAACGTAAAGTAAATGACGACACTTGCTCAAAATTTGACAGTAGTCTATTAACAGGGAGGGAAGTTGGAAAAGTAACGGACTTATTGATCCGCCTTCGTATATTCCCAACTGAGACTGGACGAGGGTTTTTGATACACCCTGCTACAGATGTAAATGCAAAAGCAAATTTTATACTTGAAATATTATATAAAAATCTGTTTATATATGAAAGCATATATGATAAAAAATTATCTGCATTAGTTCCTATATATTTTCATACATAGATCACATACAAAAATATATGACTTTTTTGTATGAAAAAATCTAAAGCACGGGCGTATAAACCAAATTTTTAAAATTGCATTATTCTGAAAACAAGTAAACAACATGTAGTTGGTCAAGTCCAATTATTTGATACGCTACACAACGCGTTTTTAATATTTTCGAAGGAGGTCTTTCATGGGACCCTATGGTCAATTGTCGACCGGTTATTATAAGATTTGATAATGTAACTTATATTTCTGACTTTACAAAAAAAAAAAAAAAAAAAAAAAAAAAAAAAACAAAAAAAATTAAAATCGTGAATAAAACCGTGAGTTTTTCAAAATTAAAAAATAAAAATGAAGATATTCAAATGAGTCCATAGAGTATGTGTATGCCGAATATTACCTACCTATATTACCTAGACCTAAGGAACATTTTTGAGCATTCATTCATGGAATAAATGTATGTGTTTGTCATGTTATTTTAAACCCTTTTTATAATGTAATTTCATCCTCCCGTACGAATTGATTTAAACACGAGTGTAATAGGAGCATCAAATATGCATTCCATTAAAAATTATTTTTCACACAAAATATTTTAATGTATTCTGTAGGAGAATTTAGAGTACTCTTTTTGAAATTTTTGTCGAAAAATAAAATCTAAGCAAAGTTCTATACAATGTCGAGTTTAATTTGAAGTGGTGGAAGTATGATGCGGTCTCGGCTAACTGAAGACACGTTTATAACATTTTTTGTACCCCGAACTGGCCAAACTTTTTGTTACCAATGGTCTTGTTTGTCACGACTTAGAAACATTTACGTATTCTTCATTTAAAGTCGTCGAATGTGCAATAGGCATTTATCCGTACTTGTTACTGTTATGAAGCAAAACATATAGGTTTCCGATATTTTTCAAATATATATTCAGCACAAATATAGCAAAAACAATCTGGATTAAGTATTAAGTACACAACATCTTCTTGACGAAGCGATAATAAAAACCGTAACAAAATATATTTTAGTGTCCAATGAAAAACGAAAATCTAAGTGAAAATAATAAATAAGGGTAATTAGCTACAACTGAAAAATAGAAAAAATTGGGAAAAATTGTTGCCGTATTTAAAAAATACGCGTCCATTTGAGATAGAAAAAAATCACAAGAAACACACATTTTTTTATTTTATTATTATTATTATTATTTTTTATTTTTTTACCAATGTTATATTTCATAAAGTTTAAGATGCGAAAATTGTTCAAAATTATTTCATTTCAAATATACTAAATTTAGTGATTATTTTGAGACAATAAATATTCTTTAAAATTTAGCAATATTTTACATGATATGTTAGCTTTATAGTAAATTAAAATTATAAAGAAATATTTATATAATCAGCTCGTATTCTAACATTTCCCACAGTGTGTGGATTTAAAAAATGACTATAAAATTAATAGCAAATAGAAAATTTTCTTTATCACCTCTTGTTAATTTTCATTTAGATCTACGAAAATTAATTAAATATGAGGAACGCATGGGAGTCAATACTCAACAAAATGATTACTATGAAAATCTGTTCAGAAGAACAACAGCCAGTTTTAGAGCAAAGATTGATAAAGAAAATGACAACAGAACTAAAAGAAAATCTTTCGAGTCTGACAAACCAACAGGCAGTAGACAAGCAGCTACCGAAAAACGAAAAATTCTTGGTGAAAGAAATGATGGAGAAACATCTTCTTCTTCTTATGATGTATTAGACTCTGGACATAATAAATCTTTAAAGCAAACAGCACCTGGCCTATCGAAACAACAAGAACAAAAAAAGTCAATTGAAGAAATAAAAACCGATACTAAATCTTTTAAGTCACTCATAGAGGATACTATAACACAAGTTTTACGTGAGAAATATTCCCAAGAATTAGTAGAAAGAGTTGATAATAACAATAAAAGCATCGCCAAAGAGAAAATACCTATTAAATCGGTTGTTGAACAGGTTGTTAAAGAGAAACTTTGCGATTTACGTCATTCCACTACTGAGCCGTGCTCCTTAAGATCAATTATAGAAGATATTGTAACACAAGTATTACAGGAAAAATTTTCAAATTTACAAAAAGAATGTAAAATATCTAAAGGTAAAAATGAGAGTTTAAAAAACTTGAGTCAAGATTTACAACAAAAACTAAATGTATCCAAGGAAACAGCAAATAAATCATTAGATTCTCAGGCTTTAGTTCAAAAGTTATTAGCTGTTGATGATGTGAATAATAAGCAAGAACAAAACAAAAACACTACAAAATCTAAAGGTCATAAAGAAAATTCTTCTTTAGGGTGTATAAAACGGTTGCAAAGATCCCCTAGGAAAAAACCAGAATGGCAAGATCCTCGTCCAAATGATAATATCCTTGATAAGCCTAAAAGGCCTGTACGTTCTCATAGTCCTGCAGCATCTTCAAGTGCACGTAGTGGCCGTAGTAAATGTGGTTCAAGTGTTTTAAGTAAGTTTTTGTTTTATTTTTTAATGAATTTTTTATTTTAATGAATTCAAACCAAAGAATATTGTATTTGCAACTAATTTCTATAAATATTTGTTTCCAGTTCGTCGTTCAGCATCCCAAGGACGTCACAATAAACCCAATTCTGATCCGGTGGCTCTGTACCAGTATTATAAAAATGAATGGGAACACTTTCGAAACCAAATTCCTGGAGAAACTACTCATAATCGTTTGCGTTGGCATGTGCGTCAACGTTTATTGGATCCCGAATAAATATTTGCGTATAAAGTATTCATTCATTTTAATTTTATTCGATTACAGTTTATAATATTTTTTGTACTTTTCATATGATTTAAATAAAGTAAATTGGATTAAATTTTAACTGAATCATTTAAAGCCTTATTAAAATGAAAAAGTTTGCCCTAACTAACGAGTGACTAACTTTACCTTGTGGGAATTTACACACAAAAACGTTAGCCACATGTAGATGTAATAGTTAGTTCCTAGATGTAATAGTTAGACAATACTTAAAAATTAAAATGATTAACTTCCTTGTAAAAACAGCTCCTACAGAAATTGTTATGTATAACCCCAAGTCTCAGAGCAATATTGTATAGACCCGAGAGTATGTCAACCAATAGAAAGAGTTTAATTCTTGAGAGAGACGATAAGATTCTAGATCGGTCTGAACTGAGTTCTGACCAGAGACATCTGGCAACTTGGAAAATCTTCAAACTTCTCTAACGATCGTTTGCTTCTCCAAAAATACATTATCTGCATTGCAGTTTGCTTGTAGCCATTAATGTAAATATTATCCTCTATGTCATTGTGTCAAATTAACTGTAGATTGATAGCCGTTTGGTTTTGGGAATAGATATTAATAGATATTAATAATGTAAGGGATAATACTAAAAATCGAGCGACCTCATGCATAGCCATCACTTCCGCATCCTTTTTGCTTTAAGCTTTAGTTTCTTTGTAAAACGAAATTTTAGATTTTCATATAAAAAATCGATTTTTGGTGAAAAGTGTAAGTGATCACAGATTTTCATTCTTTTTGCTCTGGCGTCTAGTTTCCTTATAAAATGAGTTTTTAGTCTCTCGTAAAAAGCCTATTTTAGATGAGATCACAATTCTTCACTGTCGGAAACACCGACTGTTTATCCATTTCTGCCAACTTCGTTGTAGACACGGACAATGGCACAGAGCACTGTGACACTCTCTCCATTTCCTCAATATCCGCACTATGAGCTGTCAAATTTATTGTTCTCTTTTAAAATTTTGCCCTTTTAAACGAAAAGAATAAAATGCGAAATAAATTAAAATTTTCGATAAAATAAAGTCAATTAAACATATAAATTTCCTATGTACGCTTTCTCCACCCCTTAACACAAAGTTGGAAATAAAGTTGCTTTCCGTTATTCTGCCGACGTTATTTCTAATGTTAAGAAATAAAAATGTCTTCGTGTAGACGTAGAGTTATTGCTCAGCTTTGTGTTTAAACATTTATTACGAAATAGATTGCGCAATAGATTTCTTATTGGTCCACACGTAACATGACAATCGCCAACATAAAAATGTCTTCTATGGGTTAAGAATACAGCCTCAATGCTTTTTTTATAAAACTTACAAAATTAATTAAATAAAAAATAATAAAAATCGAGTGACTTTTTATTAAAAATTCCAATTATAGTACATATATATTTGTTTTTAATTCAAGCAATTTTATTAGAAATTAAAAAAAAGTTTTCTTTTGAAAATTTTTAATAAAAAATCGTGCATGTATCTACATATATATGTTTATATGTATATACTCTGCTAACATTTTCTATTGAAATTTTAACTAAGGCGACACCTCATGTAGTTAACAATTTAATATGATATCATTTTCTTCTCGAAGAAGAGACACTGTTCGGGAAGAAATGTGCCGTAGTTCTAATACTTTTTGATGACACTATTTAGTGCATTCTTTGGTTGTCGAAATATCATAATTTAAAAGCGTAAAAAAGTACATCAAGAAAGTCTTGAAATGAAATTTTGTATAATAAACATGTTTTTAATGCATTTGGAATATTTATGACAAATATTTTTAATTATAATTGAGCCAAATGGATCTTATATTTAAACACACTATAAGTTTAAACTAAATTAATAACTCACTATAACTTTAAATTAACTCTTGTATTCTGAACTTTATAACTAATGACAAAACTATAACAAAATAATTTTAAAAAATTTCATGAAAAATGTAAAAAAAAAATAATTTTGTCATTGTCAAAAGTTGCAAATTATGTCTTATAAGACATTGCAAGCCAGTTGTTATTTTTCGAGTGCTTTAAATCAGTGTGTGAGCGGAAAAATAAATACTGTTCTCCAGGTAAAACCATATAAATACTGCTTGTGCTGTTCAACTTTATGAGCAAATGTAATAACACGTGAGAATGCGATCGCTCACATAATATAAGATATTTGACCACTTGTTTGCTTCAATTAGCGAAGAAAGAATTTTTCTGTTTCATATCTGTGTAAATGATAGTATTTTCGTAAAGCAAAAGAGTCGTTTAAAAGAATTATTTATAATATTATTTATTGTGATTTATGATCAAAATAATTAATAAATATTAATAAAGTTACTAATTATATTCATATTTAAGAAAAATAAATGTAACATTGGAAAAAATGCGATAATTTTTATTATTAAATAGGTTTTATTAAATATAATAATATTTAAAAGTCTTTCAAATTAGTTTTTGAGACTTATTATAATACACGAATTTTTTAAAATAAAATGGTAATTACTATATAAATTAACCCTTTTACATTTATTCAAAAAAGAAAAACCAACAATAAACACACATTGTGAAGGTTTTTTTCCACACATTGCAGCTAGGTATTTTTTTTAAGCATTAAATACTTTCTCAATGTCTTGTATGATTTGCTTTTTTGCAACACCACTTGTACCACTTGTTTGCCGACAAATGCCTTGAACGGCTGTATTTGCAATCGCTCACACACGTTACATTTTCTTTGCTTCAATCAACGAAAAGTAAAAACCGTATTTATTGTTGTTGTACATGTTGGCTGTGAACAACACACTTAAAAATGCAAATGAATTTGCTTTTCAAATCATCTTATAGGGGCTTTCATTACTATTTTTGGTTGTTACAGTTGTGAAACTGCATATATAAAAAATATTAATGAACTCGCCTTATTGTTGTTTTTGTACAACTGTTTTCACTTTGCATAAATTCGTACTATGTAAAAATTTACAATTTTTTATATTAACTTATTTTTTATTCAACTCGTGCTTGTTCTTTTTCTTTGCTCTGGAATGTAAACAGTCGCCCAAGTCAAGTTTTTTAGATCAAAATTCGATACTAATGTGTTTTGTTATTGTAAATTTGTGTGTTTTCTACTTTTTAACATCCAAGAGTGTCAAAAAAACACATTTTAGTAGATTGATGAAAAAATTTCTTCCAAACGCTAGCAGGGTAAATTCAGTAGTAATTTTTTGTGTATTTATTTTATTTAGTGTTTTTTTATATTACTCTTTTACAAATTAACGGCCTATTTACGTATAAATAAAGCTTTTGGCAACGCATGCAAAACCAACGGAGTTGTATTTAAAAATAAACAATACAAGTTGACAACACTAGTTCTCCTAATAAATTTTTTTATTATCTGTCAGACACAATCTAAAACAAGTGACGAAATAATTTTTTTAATTTAATTTGTTGGAGAATTTTCATATAAAAACTTTATCAAAACGTCTTTAATAAAGCAATTTGTAAGTGGTATTTCTAAAATACCACAACGTCAACTTTACTTAAGCGCATTACAACGCACACAGCACAAGTTAGAAAATAAAAACATGGTAGTACAACACAATGTTAAAGGTTACGAAGAATTCACCAAGTTGGTGGAGGAATTAGAAGGTTCTGGTCAACCAATACACGTCTTGTTTTCCGGCGGTAAAAATGAAAATGGTGAAAGTTGGTGTCCCTACTGCGTAAGAGGTAAATTTTTTTTCGAAATTATGTTATTAAAATAAAAAGAAACAAAATTTCTAATATTTTGTGGTTTTTAGCCGAACCGGTGATTCATGAAGCATTAGCCAAGGCTCCAGAAAAATCACATTTTGTACATGTAGATGTGGGAGAACGTGCCTAGTAAGTATAGCAAAAATTTTGTTTACCTAAACTGGAAATATATTCACTATATAATTAGACCATAATTTATGACCTACTGTAAAGTTAAAGATATTTCTAGAAGAGCACACTAGTACAAATATTTTTCAAAAATAAAATATTACGTATTTTATCAGTATGTCAAAAAGTCCGATAGAAAAATACTTAAGAAATATGAGGGTAATATATAATTTTATAATTTTTTTATACCTTTCACCACAAGTGTAAAGGGTATATATAAGTTTGTCATTCTGTTTGTAATTTATACAATATTCATCTAAGACCCCAAAAAGTATATTTTCTGGATACTTATTGTCGATATGACGATGACCATCTGTGCATCTGTCTGTTGAAATCATTTTTTAGAAAGCCCCACTTATGCGATATATATGTTTTATACATCATGTTATAGGTAATATTCTTTAAAATAACACTAGTAACGAAAAGGCCTTTAAAAACGTGTTTGTTTTCTATTTTTCTAATCCCCTATATAAGCTATATACTTCGTTTTTGCACAGAAAAGTCAGAATATTTTTTTAGAATGTTTTTGCGGAAGAAATGAATGAAATCGGTTCATTAGTAACTGAGATATCGGTCAAAATGCGCTTTTAGACTTTGTGAAGCTTCTATATAAGCATCAGAATTCGTTTTTGTACAAATCTGTAGTAAATATTTTTGTAAAATTTCGGTTTTTTGAATTAAGTAGTTGTTTATTGTATATACATCAGTGTTGCCATTTGGTCACATTTGTTACATTTTTTGTAACTTTTTAACGCTCCAAGTAACATGTATCTTTTTGTTTTTATCCTTATTTTCGTAACTTTTGATCCCTTCAAAAAAATTAAGTATTATTTATCAATTTAGAACAAGTAACTTAAATTTTAAATATACTCTTTTCTTGCACGTAACAATCTTCTGTACTCCGTGGCGAATGAAATTATTTTATTCTATTTGACACTATATTTTTGGTATTCATAATTATACAAAAAGTAAATTTAGATATGTTTTTATTAGAAATAGTATTACAATCGAGAATATAAAATAGTACAAACGTATTTTTCATCTTTTTGAGGCAGAATTTGGAAAAGTGGAATATTTAAGTAATGTGCTCTTGAATTGGTTAAAAACTAAATTTGTAAAGAAAATATCTAGGTTAATAGTCGTACTTAAGAAAATATCGTCGCAGCTATATAAAAATTCATTCACTCCTCTATAAGACAATAGGACTAAATCCTAATTTAAGTGTCGACGATTATTACAAAAATGTTTTCGATCTGAAGTATGCTATAGATGTGTCATTATCAAACAATATAAAAAAGCAATATGTATTTTCAAATCTATATGTTTAGAAAAAATTTTGTTAACCAAACTTATAAAATCGGATCATTGTAGCCGTTTGAATATGACAAAATATGCTGCTAAGCCCTAAATATGTAAACTTATGCTATTAGGACAAAAATATGCTGAAACAAATCGATGCCAAAAATTCATGAAATAACTACAGTGATACATGTTACTTGGAGCGTTAAAAAGTTACAAAAAATGTAACAAATGTGACCAAATGGCAACACTGATGTTCATTTGAAGAATATGGAAAAATATGATTTTGCATATTTTTGTTTGTCCTGATGATGGCTAAAGAAAAATATCGTCCAAAACTATGAATCCTCTAAAGCATGTTTCTGAATTATTTTATTCTTTGAAATTTTGAATCGAAAATAAAGAAGTATTGATAATTTGTTTTTAAAAATTCATAAACGTAATTTTTTAGGAAAATTTTTAACTTTTTCACAAAAAATTGTAATTTTTTTGCAAGCTGCCCCTGGCAACACTGATATACATGTACACAACCATTTTCTATGTATGTTTGTACGTTTTTTAGTTGGAAGTAGAAGCATTGCAATGACTTAGTGTTGTTGTTTTTGGTATAAGCATATATCTACTTTAGACTGCACAAAAAATTTACCGACTTTTGAATTTTAATGGTAACTCCCCTTAGAATCGTTCATTGATTATAAAAAGATATTCTGTGAAACATTAGGGATATAGTTAACCCGTGCCGCATCGGATGTGAAGTTTTTATGGTGCGTTTATATGGGGAAAATAAGACTTTTTACAGATTTTAGAAAAATTTAGCTATTAAGTACTTTACTTTATAACAAAATGTTAAAAAATAGTGATCTATATATAATTATCTATCAAACAAGACAGAAAAGGAAAAAATCGTTAAAAAAAATTTAAAATTATTTCGAATTCCTCAGACCGTTAATATACTTTTGACCACTTGTGTAAGGAGTGTATCAAAAAATTGTTAAGTTTTTGAGAAATGTTTAATTTTTAATTAAATTTGAAGAATAACTACTTCAGGATAATTCAAACCCTTATCTATGCTTAGTTAAAAAATGTTGATTTTTTTAAGACTGTTTCAAAACTCCAATTTCAAACTTTTAAATACTTTGTTAAACAAATTGAAAAAAAGATAGAATAAAACTACGCACGTTAATAGATAACAATACAGGAAATAAAATTAAAAAATTAGACCATAATCTTGTACGACTAAGTCCTACCTGCGATTTGAATTTTGCGGATTTCGGCAAAAAAGCATTTTTTAGTTATATAGTCTTCTTTTTAACTGATATTCTGACTAAACATAATTATAACACAATTAAATAAACTATAGCCCAGAAAATATATTCTTAAGTTTTTAAGAAAATTGGACATGAATTGGACAAAGGACAAAATTGTAAATATTTCAAATTTTTAAGAAAAGTATTAAGAAAAATTATTTGTTTTATCTGGATTTTAATGCAACGATTTCTGTAATGAATTTTGATGGTTTAACATGACTTTACTTGTCAGATTGAGGTAAATATCACTTTATTTGCCGATAATATTAATTAATAAAATTTACTTTATAAATATTTAAGAAAAGATGCATTTAAAAAATGCTGACCCCAAGCTGAATTGAAGGTTAAATTTAACTTTTATTGCTAATATCAACGAAAGTCTTACAGTTATATTTCCATAACATTTTATCGAAATCCTTAAAACTTTCAAATATTCTAAATTTTGAACTTGGTGTTTTAAAGATTATTCTTGTCCAAATTTTCCTAAAAACTTCAGACTGTATTTTTTGAGACACGTTTTATCGTATTCTTTAATAACTCTGTTTAATTTGAATATCAGTTCTAAAAAAAAAAAAAAAAAAAAAACGCATAAAATGCCTTTTTGCCGAAATCCGCAAAATTCAAATCGCAGGTACGGCTTAGTCATACAAGGTATTGACCTAATTCCTGTAGTATTGTCTATAAACATACATAGATTATAGACAATTTATTCGAACTTTTTCGAAATTTGTTTAAAAAAAGTTTTTAAAAGTTTGAAATTGGAGTTTTGAAACAGTCCTAAAAAAATCAAAATTGTTTAACCAAGCATATGAAGGGGTTTTGAATTATCATGCAGAAACAAAAACATATTTTTTAGTAATTATGGTTCAAATTTAATTAAAAATAACGTTTCATTTAAACATTTCTCAAAAAATTTAAAATTTTTTGTATACTCCTTACACAAGTTGTCTAAAATACATTAATGGTCTGGGGAATTCATAACTTTAACATTTTTTAACCGATTTTTTCTTGTGCAGTCTAATCTACATACAAACATATGCATATAAATTTAATTTAATAGTCATTAGAAGCTGTCCGTGTGTTTTTTTAAGGAAGCAACACTTGCTATGATAGTTTAATTTTGTGTTTACATTTTTGTAGTTTGGAAAAATGTAAATTATTTTCGTAAGTATAAATATGAAAATATGAAAGCATACTTTAAGACATAAATTTGAATATTTGTTGGTAAGGTGGTTGAAGGGTATAAAAGATTCGGCACAGCCGAATGTAGCGCCCTATCTTGTTTTTCTTTCAATATTTTTTCATTCTTTTTAGTTTATTTTCTTTTTTAGGGAATATTTTTTAATTTAACTTTTTTAAAGTTAGTTTTTAAAGTTTTTGAATAATTAAAAAAATAAAAATACCATTTGTATTACGAAAAAATCGTAAGTATTTTTTTCATAAGTAAACAATTTGTGTTTAGACTATAAAATTGTATTATGATATTCGAATTTTTGACAAATCTTAATACAAACTTAATTACCAATAAAATTTTTTAGATTAAGAGAAAGGAGATGGAGGAAAGTCTGTGGGCATAATATTAGCATAGCAGCTGTTAAAATATTTTGTTTTTGTATTTCAGTTGGAAAGACTTAAACTGTCCCTTCCGTAAAGATCCTAATACACATTTGGTATTCTTGCCTACATTATTGCGTTGGAAATCACCTCAACGTTTAGATGGCGAACGATGCTCCAACAAGGATTTGGTGGAAATGATGCTTGAAGACGAGGATTAAAGTTATATGCCTACTGAATACAATGTAGAAAGACAAATACAGCTAATTAAATTTGTAAATTGCTTTTATTATTAATTTAAAGAGTCTTTCTATTTAAACATACATATTTCTAGCAACTCATTGAATTATAAATATACATATATCCCTACACTAACAAGCAATCATTTATTATTCTCAATAATTACATTTATACTTCTTCATTTCAACCATAACCACATGAATATTAGTCAATTGTGCTCTGGCATTAGGAGTCAAAAGTTTATGAAATCTATGATAATATTGCACCAGACTGGCCAAAGCCAATTGTAACAGTTGTGAACCGGTCAATAGTGAGGGGAATGACAGTAATACTTCACGATTTAATTCTTCTAAAGATTTTTTCCAATTTGCTGAAAAACTTGCCACTAAAGCTAAACTTCTACGTTCTTGTTTGCGCAACTCATCTAGTTGCTCTTTCTCATAATAGGGTTCACATTCTTTTACAAATTGTATGATGCCACCAAAATGTGGAGCCAATATTTCCTCTACATATTCTGCACTACGGGCATTAAGTTGTTCACGAAATGCTTCGGCTTCTTTTGAATTATCGCGTGTGTGTTCCATTAAAATGCCCAAAACTAAATCGTAGTTATTAATTAAATAGATAAGTTGTTCTTTGCGTGTTGGAAATATAGCAGCCATACGTAATATAAAACATTCCACTTCGTTTTGTAATTCCAACAATAAACGACTTACTAACTCATTGGGGAAATGTTCAGAAATGCCAACAATGGCAGCAGAAAATTCAGCATAACGGCGTGTTATCTAGAATAACAAATATTTAAATAACAAACATTTTTATTATGCAAAAAGATGATAGAATACTAACATAATGTGGTCCCAATTCTTTATTAAATTTCGTAGGATCACAATCTCTTATACTCTGTATATTCAAGCGAAATACATGTTCAAAGCGTGGCCAAAATACCGTCTGTAAAGAATCCCAATATCTGTAAAAAAAGAATTTAATAAATCATGAATCAAACCTTTAGAAACTTAAACATACTTATCCAAAGCCGGTACACATCTTTTATGACACATTAATTGGTAACGAAATATTAATTGTATGCATAAAAACATGGCTATAGTATCGTAGCAATCCTGTATACTAGTTTCCAGATTTTTCTATTTTAAATTAGAATAAAAAGAGTATTTTATTTTTTATTACTTAAGAATATTTTAACAAAAACTTACTATCATTAGAGTTAAAGTTTTGCCTAAGATTTGGTTAAAGAGATCTTGGGCCTGGGTACCTCGTACCATAAAGAATTCTGTTACAAATAGATATTCTCGGCAGGCATTGTCCACTAAGGCATATTGTTCAGATCGGAATAACGCCTCAAAAGTGTACTGAAAAAAGAAGGATAAATAAGGGGGGGAGCTTGTAAATAAATTATTTCATTTCCAATATCATGATTTTTTGTTTTATTGGTCCGCTTTAAATTTTATAAGTTCGTTTTTATGTTAAAAAAGCTATTTTTTACTCTTTCATTTAAGCAGTAAAAGAATGCCATAATTAAATGTTTCTCTATCTAAAATAGTAAAATACAAAGTTTTAAAATAATTTAGCCCACAACTAGCTGTGTGTCTTTTTTGATACATATTTATAAGAAGGCAATAATGACACATCTAACAACTGCTTCACCACATAGTAGTTTTGTGTTAAACACTTGCAGTCTCATTCTGAGTATTTTTTTCGTAGAATATATTTGTTTTAATTATTTAAAGGTGACATTTGCTTGTTTGGCTAATAAAATTGTTGTATATCAGCTTTAACGGCTTTTAAAAAACACTTACTCATGTTTATAAGAAATTTAAATTGAAAACATCTATGTAATTAGTAAATTGATTTTAGAATTAGTTAATGTAAGGAAGCTAAAAAAGGGTCGATGTGAAAAATGCGAAATCGAGAGTATTTCGAATGGAATGGATTGATCAAAATGCATTGATCACGAACAAAATCTCCTTTAAATAATGATATAATTTAACTTTAAAAAAAAGATAAATATTTACTGCATGTCTCACGATTGCGAACGAAAAATTAATTTCTACAATTTATATGAAAAGCAACCAGGGTTCCCAGAATTTTTTCGAGTTATATCCCCAAATGCAAATTTTAATTCCCAAAATTCCCCAAATAACTGTTTATATTATCTCCAAAAATCCTCACTAAAATAGTTAATGCATAGACCGAAGATTAAATTTGTTAATGCATAGTTAATGAATAGTCCGAAGATTAAATTTGTATTTCTTCTTTAAAGGTATGAAAGTATGATTAATTAAGTTCCGTTGCTTTAATTATTTTTGATACACTTTCTTTTCTTGAGGATACTTATTTTGACGGACTTTTAGATAGAAATTAATTCAAAGTCGCTTATTCATAATTTTTGGAAGAAAATAAAGATTCTGTAAAATTTATTTTACGAGAAATTTTTTATTAGCGAGGAACTTAAAAATTATTAGCCATTTAAGGCCCCTTTGGACTCGGTTATGTAAATGAAGACTTAATAATAAATTACTACTTTAATCCTTATATATATATTATAAAAATGAGGAGCAAGTTTGTTTGTTTGTGTATCAAACACGTCTAAACCGATTTTCACGAAATTTGGCACATAGATAGTGGATCTTAGTCGAATGCAAAGCTCACATTTTTAAAATTTTCAATCGATTTGAATCGAATTTTCACGGCATCATCCTCTGTGTTTTTAAATTCAAATATTACATTTTATTTTTCGATCGGAGAAAGGTGAGTATAAAGCAAAATAGCAAAAGGGGAAGCGAAGCTATTATACATTTATTTCATTCAAGAATGTCATAACTCAAAAATAAGTGATTTTGCAGAAAACTTTCAAGCTGTCAAATGACAATTCTTTTCTCAAACGGTTACCATAAGAGATATGTATACGATATTATTACAGAAGATAAAACTTAATATAACCCATATTTCTACATTATTTACTCAAAATTCTCGTTTTTGAAGTTATGACGTTACTGAAGTAAATGAGCTATATGTTGTTAAAAATTTAGTTTACTCACAATTAAGAGATTTTCGGAAGATTTGATTTGTACTTAAAACAATTTTTTATCAAATTATATATCCATACAAATATTATGATGAAATTCTCCAATTCTCTAAATCTTGCAAAATTGTGATTTATACTTAAAAAATCTTATTAAAGCCAAATTTTGTACCGCTATTAATATTTATGTATATTTGAGGGAGAACCTGAATACCTCTTTGTTGAAACAGTTAGGCTGATTTCCAAAGTTCTTCTCTGTGGGAATATTAAGAATATTAATTACATTAATTGGGAGCTAGATAAATCCAGCCTTCACAGTTGATCTTAACTATAGTCCAATGGGGTGCAAATCAGTTGACTTACTGGTACAATTTCCTGTGGCCTTTCGGAACAGGAGGAACTGTTAAAAGTGTCGAAGGGCGAAAAGTTCTCGGCAGCAATTAAGAATACTATTACAACCGGATTAATTGTGCTAATATAGGTTTTCCTGGGAAATTTCCAATCAATATCCAATATCGCAAGGGATATTTATTAAGGACTCGATTTCATCTTTTGCAATAAACGCCCGCTTTTAATTTCATCAAAAATCACAAATTTCACAAATTTATATGAATTAGCTGAGATGAAAAACCACGTAAATTATATTTCTAACTTACTTATAGCAGAATCAAAATCTCTCGAAAAACACAACATTTCAGGAGAGCAAAAAAACTTTCTTTTACAATATTTATTTAAAACCACGACTAAACCTTACATATAATTTGTTTTTAATATTTTACAATATTGGCAATTTTAAAGAGAGATAGAGGGTTTTGCACTTTTAAAACTTTCAGTGAGTATAAATAAAATAACGATTTATATGGTTTTGCATTGTGAAAGAAAAAATAAATTTAATTACCATTAATGTATGATTTTTAAAGTTCTTAAACTAGTTAATAATTTCAAAAACAAATATAATTTAAATATGATCGGAGCAGAGGGAATGGGGGATACCATACAAACAAAATAATCAATATTATTGGAGTAAAAATTATTTATCGCTTAAATGAAGAACTGTTCAAGCAAAAGTTTTAAAATTGTGTGGGAACAATTTTCTTATCAAGAATCTTAAATGAGTTGAAAACAGATAAATCTTAATTTTCGCATATCAAAGGAACTGTTACAGCGAAAATTTCAAGATTTTGTGGGGATATTTTTTGTCAAGTTCCAGTGGCATCAAAAACGCAATTCCATGAAATCCTATAATAGAGGGTTTAGAATATAGGACTCGATATATTATTAATAGAAAAAAAAAAATGCTGCAGTTTTATCGCAAAATGAACTAAAATTTAAAATGCATTAAACTGCATTAATATGCATTTGGTTTTTATTTTAATTTATGTCCTATAAATCCTTTCACCTTAAAATTTATATACATTTAAAATTTCATTAAAATAAGTTAAGCGCTAATTGTGTCACATACAAAAAAATAAATAAACAAACACACACATGATTTTATAATATTAGCTCTGTTTTAGTTTTGTTCTAAACAAACATTACCGAAGTCGTTGTCGTTAAAAATATTTTTTGGTACGACAATTTTTGTGAATATTGAGATTGGCTTTATTTTCATCTTCTGAAGATGAAGAAGAGTGGTGAGTACGTGAGTTAAGTTCTAAAAGGAATTTGTCTATATCCAAATATCACAAAGCAATAATGCAAAAAATCTAAAAATGCACTTTCGAGTTTTCACTAAAAATTTGATTTTTAACAAAAAAATTGATTTTTCACTAAAAATTTGATTTTTCACTAAAAATTCGATTTTTCAGTAAAAATTAAATTTTTCACTAAAAATTCGATTTTTCATTAAAAATTAAATTTTTCACTAAAAATACAATTCTTCACTAAAATTGAAATTTTGTCCTAATCTCTAATTGTTTAGCATTGGCAATTTTAACTTTAAATTAAAATGCAATTGTGTTACAATAAAATATTTTAATTTTTATTATAGATGATAATTGCATTTTGCTTAAATCCACTTTATTTAATATTTTTTGTTTTTTGTTCTCGTGCATAAAAACCATAACGACTTTTTTCGATAGATTTAGCAATTAAAAATGACACTCATGGTACCGAATATTATAGTAGAATTTTTAACATAGTCGTAATTTGTATCGTTTTCGACAACTATAATACCTTTAAATGAAAACGACTGCTCATAATAATCACGAGAACGACACTCAGAATTGCAGTAAGAAAATTGCTGTGTGTGAACCAAGACTATGTAATAATAATTTCGTTTTTTAAATAGTTTTTAGCTTTTTCACTTCATCTAAGAATTTATAGTAAAACGTTTTCGTTCAAATTTGAAAAGAAATATTGCAAAAATCTAAAATTCCTGATAATTATGCAGTTCAGATTTTAGTCGTGGTTATAACATCCTTCAATCTTTTATATAATATTTATCCATAATATTATTAATGGATAATATTTATTCATTTCCATTAAAATGAAAATAACAATTTAATAAGTTTACGAAACACTTCAAAACAACATTCTTACCCGATTTTTCATTTGGGCATGTGGCACAATAATAGGAGCTTCCAGCTGTTGGTTTAAAATCTCGCCTCTTTTGCCAATTGTAAAAATAGTACTTTTATTCTTTAAACTAGTAGTTTTGGCAAATAAGCCTTTCGAGACATTATCTTCTATACCCATTAAATCATCTTTAGTGCACGATTCTTCAAATTTTAAGCTAGACAAACGGGAGGAGTAGCTCTGAAATAAACCAGAAAATTTTAATATTTAGAAATTAAATTTATATTCAAAACCATAGATTAATCTATGTTCAAAACTGTACCATACCTTAAAATAACTATAGTAAATTTTACTCATGGTATCTATATATTCATTACATATTTCCTGAGCCACCTGGCGTTCATTCGAGAGTATGAATTCGAAAAAGAATTTATGTTTTAACATGGCATTTTGTGGTATTTGATAATTAGTCATGGGTTTGCGAAATTTATAAATTTGTTCCAACATGTAATGACGTATTTTTGTCATGGCCTTTAATCTCAACTTGTGCAGGACATCAGCCACATCTGCTGTTGATTTGGATTCTTTGAAACTTAATTCCTTTACCAAAGATAATTTGTGGTTTAAAATATTCAATTGTTTCTCAAATTCCTTTTCTGTGACGGGTGTTTCCATTATAGACATAATCATTTCTTCCGATACGGCCATATCTTCTATGAATTGTGATAACTGAGCCTTAACCGATTGTCTATTGGTTAGTTGTACAGACATGGCCACCGATTTCTTTTGCAGCTGAGTGATTTCCGTACTTATGTTACTTAGGACACTTTGAAAACTCATCAACATATTTTCCATACGCTCCAACACATCATCACATTCACCGATTTGATTGTGTAAAGCGGCTATATTTTGGGATTCCTTTATGTAGTCTTCTATTGATTTGTTTTCCACTTCCTTGAATTCTTTTTCAATCTGTCGTGAATACTGTCGCAAATCTGTGGTATTTTTTAAAATTTCTCGAACTTCTTCGTTATCTAATTGTTCAGGGAGATTCGTTTCTGTTTGTGCCATGATTATTGGATTTATTTTAGGCACAATTTTCTATAATTTTTCAAAAATATTGTACAAATTTCAGTATTATTCTTTTTTACTCCATAAACAAATACAAATTTTTTGAGAAATGTCAGTGAGTTGATGTGTCATTTTTTGTTTTCTTTCTTAGTGTCTATATTAGACAATTTTTTGTGAAGGCAAACGTCAAAATCAACGCGAATTTATGTAAGTTGAAGCAGTCACAGAAAAACGATGATAAGAAAGTCTTAATTTTTTTATATATGCAGTTTGACAGCTGCAACAACCAAAAAGAGTACTTGTGTAGATTCGCACTCTGACGTTTGTTTTGATAAAAGTTTATCTAGTATAGACAATATGTTATGCTCAGCTGTTCTCTTGAAAGGTTTGTGACTATGATAAATTCTTGGGCAGGGTTGTATTTGAAAGTATGACAAATTAAAGTGGGTTAATGTGTAGAAAAGCGGTATAGAATTCTGATAAATGAAAAAAAAAAATATATATATATATATACCATTCGCAAAAAAGCTCGGAACAACTCTCGCGTCACCGTAATTATTTCTTAAGTAGAGTCAGGCGGGCTTTTGTTGTTTGGCCTTCGAGAATTTTGCGTCTCACCCCCGCATTGATTAAGTGTTTGATGTCGTCTAACTGTATCGTATTACGGTTTTTCGAAACTTACATTTGTCACATGCAATCGATTTTGTTAACCTAACTTTTACAAAATTGGATTTTGTGCAGCAACACATAAAACTGAGATTGATACTGGTGGAGACCATTAAACTCGAGGAGCTGAATTCGGGAACTCTAGCTTTCTACACGAAGGTGTAGATCGAGTGGAGATTTTGCGGAGGACGCTTCTTCGGAATTGATACCTTAGCATTTTGTTAGCCGAGCAGCTACGCCGTTTTAATTTTTAAGACCAAAAAAAGAGAAAATATACTTGTGTAATTGACACAAGTATATTTTTTCTTGAAATTTGATAGAGGGAAGCGATAGCTTCGTCTTGGTGTTCTGTACAAGCTGTAAAAATTGATTGCAGATCCTATCCTGATTATCAAATTATCTGGATTATCGAGGTTTTTCTGTTAAAAAATTCCATATTTAGTTTTTCAAGTTTTTATTTTATCTATAAAAAAAAGACAAACTGGTTTGTCCTCTTTTTACTGAAAAAATGTTGGAACAATACCTCAGTGAAAACGAAAGAGTTCGATCGACTACAATCAATTCTAACATCATAATTCTAATTTTATTTTTAAAGTTATAAAAATTAACAAAAGTATATGTAATCCGAATTACAAAGTTGCAGTCAATCAATTCTAAAGTATGTAAAGAGGTGGGAAACGACGTCCGGATTACCAAATAATCCGGATTATCGAGGTCCTGATTATCAAGTTTATTCCGTACCTCGTTTATTGTGCATCGTACGTATTTTGATGCCATTACAACATTTATCAGTGATGTCAAAATTGGTACAACGTACTTTTTTTGGTACAATTGTACTTTTTTTTTCGAGACTGAAAGGTACAATGGTACCAATTTGGTACAATTTAAATTTGTGTCTAATTTAAATTTTTTATAAAGTTGCTATAGAAAATCACCTTGTTTATAAATCCAATTTCAAATTTAATTGCAAAAATATTTTAAAAAATTTCAAATTAGTTAAGACAAAGCACTATTATTATACATATTAGCCAGTCTCAGCTTTTTATTTTAAAATAAAATTCTCTTATCAGGGTCTCATAGACTCTTTAATTTTAAAAAAATTTCAATCGACATCACTGACATTTATAGAGTATACAATTTCCCACAATTTTGCAGAAGTACATTTTTATGTATCAGTTTTGGAGTTATAGCGCATCTTATGTTTGTTTAATGTTTTGTGGTATCCGCTACATTTCAGGATAATCTAGTAAAATTATATATTATTTGCCGAGAAATCGCTTCCTGGTCCATGTTAGAGTGTCCGCAAGTGTAAATTTTTCAATGAGGCTATAAGCTAAAATTGCAATCGCAAACTGAAAAAACTTCGGGCGCATAATTTAGCAAGTAAGAGTATAGCTGAGTGGTTTAAATGATGAAAAAGTTTGCAGATGAAGAATTGTGGTCTTTGATCGATCAAGACTCTTGTCAAACGTAAGAAGTGTACTCAATATCATTGGAAGTAGATCAAGCAATAATTTCCAAACATTTAAAACAACTAGGATAACTTGGATTTATCCAAAAGCAAGAAAATTGGGCGCCACACGAACTGAAGCCAAGAGACGTCGAAAGGCGATTTTGCATATTTGAAAAGATGCTCCAACGAATTTGTTTCAGCATCGAATTATTCTGGGCCATAAAAGGTATATTCATTATGATAATATAAAGTTTAAAACAATTCAAATTCTAATATCCATAGCGACACCAAATTCGAATATCCATAGCGCCAAGGTAATGCTCCGCAACCAGTTTAAAAGTATTTGGAAAATACTTTATACATAGATAAGATGCTTCACTTTAGAAAAAGTTTTTAAAAATTGGCTTTGAGTCTGACTGCAAAAGATGGGAAATTGTAAAAAATTGTACTTAATTTGTAAAAATTGTATTTAAATTTGTCTTAAAAATAACATTTATTTTTCATTCAAAAATAATGGAAATGGTTGCATGCAACCGATATATTAAAATTTCATATTTACCCTATATATTGTAAAATTTCAAATCTGCGTTTAACAAACAAAGTGTAATTTCAGAAACTCTCATGTATTCTAAATCGTTCATAAACGTCTTTTACTAGTGTCAACACTAAAACGAGGCAATATGTTCATTATAGAAACTAAAGGAATTAATTAATATATATATATATATATATATATATATATATATATATATATATATATATATATATATATATATATATATATATAATAAGTACTTAGAATACAACCCTATAATAAGTACTTAGAATACAACCCTATGTTGAGAACTCTATAATTTTGAATTTTTAACCGCATCGCGGGAATGCCATAAAAGGGTAAAAAACCGTGCTTTCTTGTGCTTCGAAAGATAGAGATATACAGAATATATTCAACCCAAGAATTTGAAGTAAAGATATTGATTAATGAATTGATTAAATAAATGTTTTGTTTTGATTATTTACCATCGATCAATCAGTTGACACTAGTCCTGCAATAAATGTAAACTGGAAACAATGCAACTTGTGATTTTTTTACTCTATTACTCTAAATGCAAGGATAACATTCAAAATTTGTGTAATTTTCAAATATTGGGAAAATGTAGATCAACGACACCTCATTGGTCGCTCCTCATAGGTCTGTGGAATCCATCACCATAAAAAAAATCTTCTGGTACTGATTTGAAATTACTGATAAATTACTTATAAAAAATCATTATGAAATGAATATGAATAAATACTATTCTACTTTATAACAGTTTTATGCCAGATAATGATTTTTAAATGGAAACAACAAATATTTCTTTTTTTTTCAACTTCATCTTTTCGTCATAAACAATATTTTATTATTTATTTAAATATAAAATAATTATATAATTAATATAATTTTCTAGTAGTTTTTTTATTAATTTAAATTCTTAGTTTTTTTTATACAAATAGTTTTTTTTCGTTAAACTTATACTAAAAACCTTATACATAAAGCAAACCCAAATTTATCAAAGGCTAATAAAACAAGTTTCGTTTTATAGATCTATGAAAATTTTAAATTTTTTTTTATCAAACATTAGGTTTTAAATAAATAAAATATAAATAATTGGCAAATACTGAAAATTAAAACTACTTAAATATCTATATTACTATTATTACTACTTCAATAAAGTCTCTAGTCAATAAATTACGAACATTTCGATGGCAAGGTACACATAGTGGATTTTGGACAAAATAGTAAACCCTTCGAACAGGTCATCTTATGGCCCTTCATTTGACCCTGGGCATTTTTGTAACAAACAAAATAATTATAAATTGAAGTTTGATCAGCAATTTTATCACCCTCCTTGCAATAGTATTTGCGTTTCTTAATAGTGGGTGTGGTAAGTTGTGGTCGGGGTGTGGTACCAAAAGTTTGAGACATTGAGGCTGCTTGTTGCATGTAGGAGTTAAGCATATTTTGTTCAGAACTATCTTGTCCTGGTGATGATATCGTTGTTAGGGGATTACTAAAGGGAGAGGACGATGTGGGATTGTTGTATTGTTGCAGTAAATTGGCGAGATTTTGTGCTTTGATGGCTTGTTGTTGTTGCTGCTGCTGTTGTAGCATTTGACGGCGTTTGACTTCCTGCAAGGCCTTTAAAGTTTCCATTTGTATACGTTTGTTTTCGGAGACTGAATAAGTGGGAACCACTGAATCTGGACTACATAAAGCATAAGTTTTAGCATCACATATACGAGCATCACTGTTAAAGGCGGTATAGGGAGGACAGGAATATGATAAAACTTTGCCATCTTTTTTACTGCACACATAGTATCGAGTACAATCCGTGGTATTGGGCTGCCTTACCCCAGCTGTACAAGTTATTACCTCAACATTGCTGAGAGAGGACGTGAGACTCGTCGGATTGTTGCCCACTAGAGGGAGTATAGAATTCTGAAAAACATCAAAACTTATAAAATTTCCACCCACATTTACCAATTGTGTACCTTCATTATAGGCTGAGGATATCGGCGAACTAATGGGTGTGTATTTATTTTTACCTGATGAGAAGTAGGAATTGGATGAAGGCACTGAGTTGTGATTATTTGTTTGCGGTCTAGGCATGTAAGGATTATTCGTGCTAAAAGCAGTATTAATGGATGATTGTGGACTAGAGTCACCAAAGCTTGAAAATTGGTTTTGTTGTAGCGGCTTCTTTTTACTGCCATATGTATAGGCAATCAATTGAGATTCTTCGTTGTTTTCGTCTTGATAATTATTTAAAAGATCATCATTATCGTTTTCCATACTTTCATAATTTTGTGAATTTGGCCTTACATGGACCTTGTGGCTGTCGATTTGAGGAAATAGTTGATTTACATTGCCGTAGCCATCCTCATTGTTCATGTTCTCCTGTGGAGGTTTATACATTTGTAGATTAGGTCTCTTACCCTTCATGGGGCGTGGAATGTTGCCAAAATTATCTACCGATGGAAAGACATTGTTAACATTATAATCACTCAAATGTTCACTTGGTGTGAAGTATTGGTTTATGGTACTAGCTGTGGGTTGATAGTCAATGGGTCTACGTGTTGTCGTTGAAATACTTAAATATGAAGGCCTTTTTGTAGTTGATACTGAGTATCCATTGCCTTCATATCCTGATGAATATCCGCTATTTGAATTGGAATTACCATGATAGTCTGTATTCAAGTCCGGTCTATCTTCATGATGTGGTGGGTATAATCCCAAGCTTTGACCATAACTATCTAAAACTTCCTTCTCTCCCGAATTTGTGTTCGATAAATGCACCGGTATAACGTTATTATGTATTATGGTGGTAGCTGGTTTATCGCTGCCATAGTCATTATTATTAGCAATTCCATAGCTGTTATCATTACCATTATAGCCACTACTGTCACCATTATGTTGGGGTCTCTTGCCTGGTTTTTTGTATTTATAATTTTGATTATAAACCCCATTATTAAATTGATTCGAGAAACCTAAACCATTTTGACCCAAATAATTTGTAGAAAAAGGACTATCAACATGCGGCGTTAGCAGTATAGGTTGCATTAAGGGTGAGGCAAAATATGTAGGATTTGGTATAACTTTAGGCACATTTTGTTGGGCTATCATTTGTTTCGATAACTCCAAGACTGTTTTCAAAGTTTCTTCGGAAATTTTAGGTGTATTATCAGAAGAATATTCAGGATGTTCCACAAAATTATGTTCAGGGGGTAAACTGAAGAGTACAGATCCCTCAGGCCGATTTACAACAATTTGTGAATTTGAATACCTCTTACCGGAGTTACCGTTATCATAATCATGATTGTTAGAGTCATAACGATGAGGTAATATATTTGTTAAAACCACCTTCGTTTCAGGACTCAATTTGGTTGTAAATTCCTGTTTATAATGTAAAGTTTTGTTAGGTTTAGCTGTGGTTATGGCAGTTGTTGTACTACCCGACTTATAACCTTCACTAGGATCTAAAGTATCAAATTTATTTTTAATATTAAAATGTGCCAAAAAAGCATTTAATTGATCGGGTCTTAGAGATTGATTATCTTGTGGCTTAGCTTTTGGGGTTTGATAGGTTTGCTTTAAACCATCTATTAATTGTGAAAGTCTTTGCAAATGTGCTGTTAATTTCGGATCTATATTCGAAGAGTGTTGACCCATTTCAGCTTTTGTTTTTATGGTTTGTAACATTTTTTCTAGCTCTTCTTTTTTATTCATTTGTTGTACTTCCTTTTTAATTTTTTTGTTCTTATCAATCTCATCTTCTTTCTTAAATTTAGTCACATCATCTTCAGCTTCACGATTTTGTGCTGGCATAAAACCATCCAGCTCAACCAATTCCCCACCATTACCACTACCATCATATAACTCGTCATTATCACTCTCATCTTTATCCTCACCATTTATATCGGTACCCACGATTATCTCCACTTTGCCATCATCCTCATATTTACTTTTTAAACTACTTTCGTCGTCGTCTTCAGTATTCGATACTATATAGATATCAGCATCTTTATTGCTGGTCGGATTTGTTTGGCTTTGTTCATTGTTTTGATTTGAATTTGTGTTCGTTTTATGATCGCCCATCAAACACTCCCAGTCGTCGGCTGGTAATACACATACTGCCAGACTGTGTTCATAGATAAGACCTTCTTCGCAGCGGCTAGGTACCCAGACATGTTTATCGACTGTTAGCTCGGTACATTTATAGTAGGCATCACAACGGGTCTTATGAGGCCTCGTTCGCTCCGGACATGGTTTACCTAGAGTGTAAGATGAAATTGAAAGAATAATTAAGTAGTATATATTGATTTAAAGATTTTGGTTATTCTAAAAAAGAATACAATTAATTAAATGGACATATTTTTGCCAAATTATTACAAACCAACAGCTTTAAATGTTGTCGAATTTTTTTTTTATTTTATAAATACTTTTATTATAACACCTATACTAAACACTGGGACCTGGAGCAACAAACTTAATATTTGTATCATTCTCAACTTAAGCCCTATATGGTATCTCTTCATTGCAAAATTTGACGAAACTAGCAATGACTAAGAATACTTTAGCAGACATAAAGGGAAATGAAATCTGCACTAGCGTAGCAACATTTGATATAAGTTTAATAGTTTCTGGAACCGTAATTATTCAGGGCCTGATTGATAATGTTTTGTTAATCAGACAGTTATGAATTTATATCTCTGTTGATTTTAAAGAACAAAATAATTTAAAGCCAATCTTCTATAAATAGTATCCTAATCATTTTCATGTATATTTACTTCTTTCAAGTGTTTTCTGAAGCTCCTAAATGACATAGAAAATTTGGTTTACTTATAAAACCAATCGTCCTTCAAATCCTATCGGAGCCAGTTCTTCAAATTTCCATCAGACTCCAGAGATACTGATCAGATTTATATTTTTATTTTAAGTATTATTTTTTATCGGTTTTAGCGCTAAATAGTTTAAATTTACGGTAATTAAATCTTACCGTAGACAGATTTTTTAAAATTCGATTTGGGAGCTGAAAACTGCGACCATTTTTTATGTAATTTTTTATATTTATGAACACAACAGTTTGTTATTGTAATATTAAAGTTTTGCCTAGAATGTGGAAATGCGCAGTGGGGCGTCTTGCAAAAAATAAATGGTAATTATAATTTTTTTTTCTATTAAATGGAAAGACTTATTTATGTATTTGCTTTCTTATAAAACTAATCATCTTCCTTTAAATCCTAGTGAAGCCAGAATATTAAATTAAATTATATTTTTTCGTTGGTTTAAAAAAATTAAATTCTCCTTATAATAGTTTGTCCTTTAGACTCTTTCGGAGGCAAATTTTTTATTTCGCTCAGGGGCTGAAAATCGTGGAAAATTTTTCTGCATATTTTTTTTGTACTCGTAATTTTTTGATTATTATACCCTACACCACCATAGGTGGTTGGTGTATTATGCGTTTGTGCTGATGTTTGGAACGCATAGAAAAAGTTATCCAACACCCATCTTAAAGTATACCAATCGATTCAGAATCACTTTTTAAATAGATCTAACGATGTCCATCCGACCGTCCGTCTGGCTATCCATGTAAACCTTGTGCACAATAAACGGGTCGCAATTTTAAGGATAATTCAATGACGTTTGGTACGTGGGACTTTTATGATACAAGGACGATGCCTATTGAAATTGGTTATGAAATTGGTTAGCCCCCATAGAAATGTCCCCATGGAATAGAGCTTAAACACTCAAAAATACCTTAAAAATAAGAATATTTTAATGAAAATCGGTACAAAGAAGTTCTGTACAAATGAAGATCGGTCCACAATTGACCATAGCTCCCATATAAACCCCTCTTCCGAAAATCACTTTAACATGCATAAATCCTATATGAATGTTAGCATCAGTTAATATTCGACACAAATAACCGGTTAACCGAAATTTAGTTTTCTGGAGTTAATAATTTAGATTTTTTATTTTTAAGATACATTTTGTGTTAACTTCATCTTTTGTAAATGATAACAGACATTAACATCAAAAATAAATAAAAATAATTTTTAGGGAAGTACATTTTTATTACTTTACCAATAAGTACGTTTTCTTGTGCATAAGAAGTAATACAAACAGAATTCAAATATACGAGGGCGGGTCAATAAGTCCGTGAATTTTCGAATTTCGCTCGTAGTTATATGAAATGCAACACTATTCCCGTCAAGTTCCACTAGACTACTGTCAAATTTTGAGCAAGTGACGTCATTTACTTTGCGTAAAAAATAGGATTTTTCGAGGTCTTTAAAATAGGCATTTGTTTGGTCAATAATTTCATCGTTGTAGCTGAATCCCTTTCCACCGAGCCATTTCTTAAGGCTTGGAAATAGGAAGCAGTCACTAAGGGCTAAATCCGGAGAATATGGCGGATGAGGTACCAATTCGTAGCCCAATTCATAGAGTTTTGCCATTGAGACTGCACACGTGTGCACCCGTGCATTATCTTGATGAAAAAGAACTTTTTCTTGGCCATATGGGGCCGTTTTCTTTTTAAATCCTCATTAAATCGGTCTAATAAGTTGGCATAATATTCAACGTTTATTGTTCTTCCCTTTTGAAGGTAATCGATGTGGATTATCCCGCGTGCATTCCAAAAAACTATTTCCATCACCTTATTGGCCGACAAAATTACCTTGGCCTGCTTCGGAGCAGGTTCACCCGGAGAAACCCATTGTTTAGACTGCTGCTTGGTCTCAGGAGTACAGTAATGGATCTATGTTTCATCCACAGTTACAAAACGCCGCAAAAACTCATTCGGATTGCGGTTAAAGAACTCCAAACAGTCCTTTGAAGTTGTCGTTTACGTTTATGGTCAATTAAGAGCAAACGCAGCACCCATTTTGCAGTCAACTTTCTTAAACCCAGCTGATCATTTAAAATCGAAACCATACTACCATATGATATTTTTTCGTAAAAATAATGTTTAATGAGCACTCGAAATTCACTTTTTACCATTTTTAGAAAAATACACGAGGTTGTATGTTTTGAACAGCTATTAAACGAAAAGTAAATGACGACACTTGCTCAAAATTTGACAGTAGTCTATTAACAGGTGGTACTTGATGGGAATAGTATTGCATTTCATATAACTACGAGGGAAGTTCGAAAAGTCACGGACTTATTGAACCGCCCTCGTATTATTAAAAAGAGATTCAAATGAATTATTGTGCTATAAAACGTTGAGATTCCGTTGTTATTTTTACAAATACCTGTTACTAAAAGTACTGTTTTAAACAAATTATAAATAATGTTATGCATATTTTTTTAATAAAAATTATAATTTTATATTATTTTTTATAAAAATTAAAACTAATTTCTTTGCGCCGTTAAAAAAGAATTCGGATGTTCATTGCAATTTTGCAAAAAAAAAAAAAACATTTTCCAATGACAAGCCTAAATTCATTGGAAATGGTCCGAATTTGCACTACTTCTGGATCACAAGTTCAGGATCTTATTGACTCCTTTGGATGCTTTGTTTTGGACACATATATATAAATATTCATTTCTAATTATTAGAGTTATTGTACAATTTACCTACATATGATGTATAATATAGCAGATTTATTAATTTCCACAAAAAAGTAACACTTTATTATAGTGTGATTTAAAAGAAAGTATAAGTATTTATAAACGGGGATGTGTGATAAGTTTAAAAAAAGCAAGTGGCTGTTTTTTTTTTTGTTAACAATTTTTAAATTTTTATGTATCTTTACTATTCACTAGCTATACATTTAATTAAAGGAACTTGTTATATATATATAAGGTTACTTTGTATACATTCGCACTGATTTGAACGTTTGTCTAGTATAGACGATATGTTATCCCTAGTCTACATGTAGACAATTTTATGTTGGTAATTGTAAAATTGTATCTCTCTCTTTAAAATGTTACCTAGTGTCTACATTAGGCAAATTTATATCAAAACAAACGTCAAGATCAGTGCGAATATATACAAGGTAACCTTAGTTAAACAGTTGATTATTATTTTGGTTGTTACAGTTGTCAAACTGCATATATAAAAAACAATAATGAATACGCCATATTGTTGTTTTTGTGCAATTGTTGCTACCTTCCACAAATTCGCGTTAAGTTTGACGTTTGTTTTGATAAAAAATCTCTAATGTAGACACTATGTTACGTGTGGACCAATAAGAAATCTATTGCGCAATTTATTTCGCAAAATATTTTTAAACACAAAATGTTAAACATTATCATAAGGTGTCAACTTTATTGTTATTTATTTATTTCTTTTAATTTTGCTCTATAAAGGAAAATAAAGAATAAAAATGCAAAAAATAAAAAAAATAAAATGTTCAAAAAATAAAAGGAAATTTTACATTTAAATTTCTCATGTACGTTTTCTCCACCCCTTAACATAATGTATTTCTTATGTTAGGAAATAACGTCGGTAGAATAACGGGAACAAATTTATATTTCCAACCTTATGTTAACAGGTGGGGAACACGTACATGAGAAATTTAAATTTTGAATTGCCTTTTTTACCGCCTTGTTTTAGTTTTTATTTTTTATTTGTCTTTTTAAAACAATATTAATTCATTTTGCACCTTTCTTTGTTAACAAGAGCAAAATATTAAAAAGGAACAATAAAATTGACAGCTTATGTTAAACATTATTGCTCAACTTTGTGTTTAAACCATTGGTTGGCATTCATAGCATTTAGGGGCAGAGTCTATACGCTCTTTTCACATACACAGATGTTCAGTGTGAAATGGGGTTTGAGTCCAAAATTGATAAAATGGCTATACACTGCAATAGTACGGCCTATTCTTGTATATGGATCTCTTGTGTGGTGGATCGCTACTAGTAAGAGATATGTGGTGGATCAACTTTACAAGATACAAAGATCCGTTTCCATAGGCATTGCAGGTGCATTACGTACTAGTTCATCAGAAGCTCTGAACACTATATTGCACCTAACACCTATAGACCTATGCATAATTGAATCATCAGTTAATAGTGCGATAAGTTTATCTGCAACGGAAAGCTGGAGATCAAGAACGTATGGCCACTCGAGTTTAAGTTTAATACCCCCGCAATTCAATCAATTTACCGACTATATGATTCCCCAGATGGACTTCGGAAATACTATTAAATTCCTATTCCCCACCAGGAGTGAATGGAGAAGGGGAAATCTTCTTGAACAATTTGGAACTAGGATATACACTGACGGCTCAAAGATGAACTGCGGTGTCGGCTCTGGTGTCTTCTCTAATGATCTTGGAATTAGACACTCATGTAGACTCCCTGACGAGGCAAGCATATTCCAAGCGGAAATACTAGCGGTCAGGGAAGCGTGTAAACTAATTCGCGATAGAAATATTCAAGGGAATATTGGTTTATTTGTCGACAGTCAAGCGGCAATACTATCGCTCAAATCACCGAAAACTACCTCTATTCTAGTCAAACAGTGTAAAGAGGAACTGCTAGGACTAAGTCGACTGTATGACATTACTATAGTCTGGGTTCCTGCGCATAGGGACTACTATGGTAATGAACAGGCAGCCGAATTAGCCCGGACAGGCTCTGCTATGAATGCCTCCTTATCGGTTTCTGTCGCAATCCCATTAGGAACAGTCAAAAGCAGAATCCAAAAACACTTTCTAGAAAAGGCAAAATATAGATGTCGAAATCTGGACAAATGTAGAGTCGCGAAAGAAACGTGGCCTACCTACAACGAAAAACGCTCAATGCAACTCATTGCCTACAACGCAAAGACATCTAGAGACCAATAGCATTGTTTACAGGTCACTGGACGATCGGAAAACATGTAAGCAGACTTGGTTTCCCTTACAATGAATATTGTCGTAGTTGTGGTAATCGCGGGAAGGAGCAGACAGTATTTCATCTTCTTTGTGAATGCCCAACCTGGAACGCAAGCAGACATAAATTTCTGGGAGGGTACCAATTAGACAACCTCTGTGAAATATCTTACATTAGACTCAGTGACATCATTAAATATCTCAATGCTACAGGCTGGATCTAATTAATTTATGTTCTCATTGTTCTTCCCTACACTTCTATCTCATTACAGACTCAATACAACTCATTCACCTGGCGAGTAGTGTGGTTCCATCAAAACGGACTCTAACGAGTCTAATTGATTGCCCGTAAGGCTACGGGCTACCACGTAAACCAACCAACCAACCAACCCAGCAAAAAAAGGAGCTGAAAAGGATCTGAAAAAGTCATGATTTCATGTTCATGATTTCATGTTGAAGTATTTCTCTTAAAACATTGTTTAGAAAAATTTTTATAAAAATTCTGTTTCAGTCTAATTAAAAGATGACAATAATACTTTTAAGTTTATAAAATTTTAATTTTCTTAGAAATTATTAACGTTTTTAGCCACTAAAAATATATTTATTTTCCCTTTTCAGGAAGTAATTATTAACAACTTCTAAAAAAGCTCAAAATTTGCAAAAGATTTTTTTTTTTGAAGCACTTGATCGTTTTTTTGCTGGGTTGTCTTAATAACAATGAAAAAATACAAAATAAACTAAATATAAAAATATTTAATTTTATACTTTATAATCACTTAAAAATTTTACAAAAACCTAACATTATAGTTTTATAGGAAATTTTTTACATTTTATAGTTTATTTCATAACACATATTTTATAGCTTCGAATACAATTTGAGAAATATGCTATTAAAGGAAATTTTCCAACAATATTCTTAATTTGAATCGATGTTTATTGGGTTTATTCTTATTATAAAATGATTCTTCCTTATAAAATTGATCGATGATGTTTGTCTTATAAAACACTAATAAGTTAGAACAAAGTCACAATTTTTTTTTTATAAAACAAGTGTTCATGCATTTTTAATAAAAAAATTTTTCAAGTGTGACCATTAGGGCTTCTACATGGAATGAATTTTTCGGGAAATGTTTTTTACAACTCCCGGTAAATTTTTATCGGGAATTATTGAGATTTAATTTATTAATTTATAAACTTAAAAGTTCAACTCTGTAACCTGTTTCCCTTTTGGAATTTTCAAAATATTTTGCATTTCCCAGGAACAGAAAAATATAGCTTTAATGTAGTCGTTCTTTTTTTACATTATTTATAGCAGGCAACAGATTGTCGATCCCCTTGAGACATTGCAATTCGAGAACGACCCACAAAAATTTTTGTGTAATAAATAAACTAAATCAAAGGTTCGCAATATGATTTTAATGTTTGAAATCAAACAAGTTTTGTGCAAAAATAGAACAAAGGATTAAATTTTAAGCTTTATTTCTAATTGAGATTGAAATATTGAAATATGAATATTTGTTTGTACATTTCCATATGCACTAAATCTATTTTCTAGATTTCTCTCAAAATCTACTTAATTTTAAGTCATATGAAGTATTATGAAGTCAAAAGACAATTAAAATTGGCTGTAGTTTCTTAAATAAGCCTCCAATTGCCAAAAAGGACGTTAATCTGTGATTACTTGTAATTTATGTCAAAATTCGATATTGTCATATGAAGTCATAAGAAAATTAAAATTGACTGTAGTTTCTTAAATAAGCCTCCAATTTCCAAAAAGACGGTAATCTGTGATCGCTTGTAATTTTTATGAAATTTCGATATTTTCTTCTGAAATCATAAGAAAAAGAACTTAAATTAAAGCCAACATATATAAGTCTTTAGTACAAAAGAAAGTTTATAGATATCGTTTACGGTTATGAGAATAGAGCACTTTAAACCAAAAAGTGGCTCCCCCTTCTACCCTACTGAATTACATATTAGGCTCTATAGAAATTGATCTACTCGAAATCGTAAAGGTTAAAAGGAGATCTTTTGAATTCATGCATTATAAATTGGCATCTTTCCTCGACATTGAAGCGAACTCTTAAAGAACTAGGGGTTGAGGATTATATCATCAACTGGTTAATATTGATGTTACAGAAAAGACAAGTCATTGCTAACCTTGGGATGCTACTTTGCATATTATATCTATACATTTTATTTCCAGATAAATCAATAGTGCGACAAAATTATCTACAATTGAATACTGGGAAGCAAGAATACTAAACATAGTACATCCTTAAAATAACCATTCGACTACAGACCTTTCCAAATAGATTTTTAAGGAGCTGTGAAGTCTTATTTCTTTCTAGAAGGAAATGAAACGGGGGAGACATTTAAGAACATTGTGCCAGCAAAGTATTTACTGATGGAGCTATGACAAACTACAATGTTGGCTCAGGGGTCTTCTCTGAAGACCTTAAAATAAGGCTACCATAACATCTTCCTTAGCAAGTGTGTTTCAAGCAGAGATACTGGCGATCAGGGAAGTGTGCAAAGTACTAGTTGTTAAAAATATTCAGGAAAATATTGTTATATTTGACAACAATCAAGCGACGTTTCTATCACTTAAATCCCACTCAATAACCTCTACTCTAGTCAGTGAGTGTAAGGAATAACGGTTCAGACTAAGTCACCCGCTTGACATTACTCATTAGCGATATAAGTCACAATTGCCGTTAAGGATAATTAAAAGCGGAATCTTCAAGGAGAAACGCTCAGCCTAATTTCTAAATCATAAACTAAAAGACATTTTGAGACTAATAGCAGGGATTCGTGGACTCGGTCTTCCTTTTAATGAACCCTCTCTATTTCGTGGCAGATTTTCTTCTATATCTGATATACAATACTTTATCTAGTGTCTAGAATAGATAATTTTTATCAAGACGAGCATCAAAATTTTTATCAAGATACAAATTTTTCCAGTATAGACACAATTTATTAGTAAGTTGTCAGCGTTCTAGCTCTGGTAGCCACCATAGAAAGTAACTATTAATCAACTTCTATATAGGGAACTATTATAGTTTATAGCTCTCAAAATATGGGGAAAGTGATGATCCCACACAAAGTAAATAATTATCGCATATTTATGAAACTAGAGTAATTGATATCTCACGAATAGGACAGATTTTTGTTTTTAAGTTCCAGACCAAAAATCTTGAACCTATTCTAAAATTTTAATTTTATTTCGATAATTTTAATTCAATGCGATGCGGTTAACGAAGCACACATGGTTTCAGCTAGTTGATCATAAAATAAAAAATTCAGACCCGATAGTTTAGCGTGTAAAAATTCTTCATAAAACATTTTTGTCATATTAAGTATAAAATTATATCGAGTTTTGCAAATAGGTGAAACGATAAGTATATATATGTATTTGTGAATTTTCTTTCCTCAGCACTGTGAAATTTTTAATTACTTCAATGGATTAATTTTCAAACATTGGGTTCAGAATTGGGTTAATTTTATAGTTACATTTTTCAGTGCTTTAACAAAACGTCTTAATATTTTATTTAAACGCTGGTTTTTCGATATAAATCTTTGAAAAAACAAAGGTGTATTTATTTTAAACATAATATTTTCAATTTCCTTGACTTCCTTTTTATTATTTCATACTCGTAAATCCTAAGAAATATTCGTATTTGTAGTAAAATTTTTCACTATTTTCGAATCTTTTAAATTATTTGAAATTTTAAATTCACAAGAAATTATTGAAGTAAATTTTCTTTTGATGAGAGTCCTTTTTTTAGTTATAGGTAGTTAATTAGTTTTGAAGATGCGTGCATTATTTTTCGCCACTTTCCTTACATTTGTTTTAACCAAGAGTTTAACACACTACCCTCGTATATATTTACACATTAATATGGCTTTGATTATTTTTACTTTTTTTAGCCAAAATCTTTATAACTTCAAGTACTTTTCCTTTTTTGCAATTTTATTTACTTTTTCAATATTCTTTAATATTTTTAACACACTCTCTTTTTTTTACTATATGTATGTATGTATATAAATTAATTTTTCTTTTTAATTTGATTACACTATTTATTTTTAATTTTTTCTTCTAATACCTTCTAAAAAGTAAAATAATCCAAATAGCAATAGGGCGTATAAACCATAACGATTTTTTTTCATTTCAATTATTTATTTCCGTTTTTTTTTATCGCGTATTTAAATTCCTTTCGGCGTTTATGTTATTATTATTTTTTTTATTAAAAATCCTTAAAGCTTATATCCACAAAACATTAGCACGGTATTTAAATAATAAATGCATTAATAATAAATTAATAAGTATGTGTGTGTGTGTAATTATTAAATTTCCTTCCGTCCATAACGTTGCGACTGCGCGCGTTAAATGACTACGATATATGAATTGTGGCTATTGTTAAAGAAATTTTGTTTTTATTTCATATCGAATAAATAGAAAAATTAAAAAAAAAACAACAACAAATTTCACACAAGAAAAAAAAGTGTTACACTTTTTCAAGTTTAATTTGGTTGCTCGAGTCTTCTTTTTCGGTATAAAAATACATTTTTCGTTTGGTTTGCTCTCGTATGCAGTGTTAAATTTAAATGAAAATAACTAAATCAGAGAAATGAGTTAAAGTCGTGTTTAAAAATCGAGCAAAGTGCTAAAAAGTTACTACCGCTTCTACTACTACAAACAAAACAAATAAGCACACATTTATCTAAATATACTATAATAAAAATATTGACATGAACGAACCAAATGGACAGACGGACATTCCTACTTATTAGCCATATACTATAAGTAGTAGTAATAAACTATTAGAGTAGTCGAGTAAGTAATTTCCATTTCTTTACGACCACAAATTGTTGTCGCTTTTGTTGTAATAAAGGTACGAGTAGCACAAAAAGAAGTTATACGTAATACACTTTAAGAAAAACCTGAATTAATTTAAATGGGTTTATTAAAATTATGTGATTTTATACCATTAAAATTTCATAATTTTTTATATTATTCTTGTGATCGAATAAAATTTAAATTTTCTTTTTTCTATTTTTTAAATCAATTCTTGGTTTTACTAACAAAAAACGAACCTAAAAATAATAATTCATTAACATACTTAGAACAAAAAAATATAAATGGAGACCATATTAAAATTATATAATGAAATGAATTTTTTTTTTTAAATTATCGTTCATAAAGAACATAATTAAGCATTTTGGCTTCAAAACGTTTATTGCTTTTTTTAATAAAAACAGTATTATAATTCCGTAACTTTTTCATTTACTACCGATGTCATTAACTAACTAAAAATTTCGGTTGTTTTAACGATTTTGCTTTTCTCTACTAAAAGTTAACGATTTTTTCGTCATGTTAGAACGTTATTATTAGAAAAACGAAAATTAAAAATTAAAATTGGATTTTTATTCAAAAATAAAATTATTTTCTCGAGAAAGTATGAAAAATAGTTTAAATGTTATATAAAAGTGTGCAGATTGTCTTCCAACAACATACCAATATGAGTATATGTATGGTATGTTGTTGGAAATTAATATTAGGTCCGCTCATGAAAATTTGTGTTCTAGAAGGGAATGAAACGGGGGAGATATTTAAGAACATTATGCCAGCAAAGTATTTACCGATGGATCTATGACAACAATCAAGCGATGCTTATAGCACTTAAAGTCACCTGCTTGACAGTAATCATTAGCGATATAAATCGCAATGCCGCTAAGGATAATTAAAAGCGAAATCTTCAACTGTCTACAATGACAAATGCTCAGCCAAACTTCTAAATCATAGACGAAAAGACTTTTCGAGACTGATAGCAGGAATTACAAATCATTGGGCGATCAGTAAACATACGAGTAGACTCGATCTTCCTTTTAATGAACCCTCTCGCAGTTGTGAGGGCCATCACGTTTTATGCAAATACCCAACCCTGATTATATATAGACAGAGATTCTTCGGGAAACATTTATTGACAAATCTTTCTAAGTTAGCGGATGGAATAATAAGTAACCTTTTACAAAATCTTAACATACAGGTTGGATTTAATATTTACTTCTCTTATATATTATATTATATTATATTATATTATATTATATTATATTATATTATATTATATTATATTCTATTTTTATTCTATTCTATTTTTATTCTATTCTATTTTTATTCTATTCTATTTTTATTCTATTCTATTTTTATTCTATTCTATTTTTATTCTATTCTATTTTTATTCTATTCTATTTTTATTCTATACTATTTTTATTCTATTCTATTTTTATTCTATTCTATTTTTATTCTATTCTATTTTTATTCTATTCTATTTTTATTCTATTCTATTTTTATTCTATTCTATTTTTATTCTATTCTATTTTTATTCTATTCTATTTTTATTCTATTCTATTTTTATTCTATTCTATTTTTATTCTATTCTATTTTTATTCTATTCTAATTTTATTCTATTCTAATTTTATTCTATTCTAATTTTATTCTATTCTAATTTTATTCTATTCTATTTATATTCTATTCTATTTTTATTCTATTCTAATTTTATTCTATTCTATTTTTATTCTATTCTAATTTTATTCTATTCTATTTTTATTCTATTCTAATTTTATTCTATTCTAATTTTATTCTATTCTAATTTTATTCTATTCTAATTTTATTCTATTCTAATTTTATTCTATTCTAATTTTATTCTATTCTAATTTTATTCTATTCTAATTTTATTCTATTCTAATTTTATTCTATTCTATTTTTATTCTATTCTAATTTTATTCTATTCTAATTTTATTCTATTCTAATTTTATTCTATTCTAATTTTATTCTATTCTAATTTTATTCTATTCTATTTTTATTCTATTCTATTCTATTCTATTCTATTCTATTCTATTCTATTCTATTCTATTCTATTCTATTCTATTCTAGTCTATTCTATTCTATTCTAGTCTATTCTATTCTATTCTATTCTATTCTAGTCTATTCTATTCTATTCTAGTCTATTCTATTCTATTCTATTCTATTCTATTCTATTCTATTCTATTCTATTCTATTCTATTCTATTCTATTCTATTCTATTCTATTCTATTCTATTCTATTCTATTCTATTCTATTCTATTCTATTCTATTCTATTCTATTCTATTCTATTCTATTGTATTCTATTGTATTCTATTCTATTCTATTGTATTCTATTGTATTCTATTCTATTGTATTCTATTGTATTCTATTGTATTCTATTGTATTCTATTGTATTCTATTCTATTGTATTCTATTGTATTCTATTGTATTCTATTCTATTCTATTCTATTCTATTCTATTCTATTCTATTCTATTCTATTCTATTCTATTCTGTTCTATTCTATTCATCTTGCACTCTCAATGATTCTACATGATTGCTCGTGCGTTTCGGGCTAGTACGTTAACCAACCATAATAATCTTTGTGACGTCGAAGATCCAGACCATTTTAAAGGCTTTATACGTCCATGACCTGAATATCGTAAAACATTGAATTAAATTTTACAGGTTAACATAATTTTGTCCACCTGGACATATTGAGAATGATTGGGCTGATTCTTTTGATAATTAAAGATTTTAACCTATTTTACTTGGTGTTTGTAATAAGAAAAGGATTTGATATAACGCCAATGTGGAAATACAAGAAAATATCAGCAGTGGCAATCGCTCAACGTAGGTAATGTGGAAAATATACTTTAGATTTTATGAGTTGCACAATGAGACATCAAATCACGTACTCCATGATTGCTAAAAGTTTCTGGGAATTGCCATTATAGTTCCTTAAACTATATAATTATAATTTTTTCTTAGTGTAGCAATAAACAAATTATATGTTACTACTCGTCTACTTATTTCCTAGTTTAGTGTGTTCGTAGGTCGGAAATTTAACACTATATTAGTTGTAGTTGTAAAAATGTTATTACAAATAACAACTATAATAACAAAAAACACTTGCTTCAATTGGTGGTACTTCTACTAAAATCGTACATACAAATATGAGACTAATTTAACGTTAAATATGAATACGAATAAAAAGGTTTATATTCAAATTGAAATTATTTCATTGTTGTTCTTGTTTTACTTTTTCTTCAATTGTTACTGTTGTATGAGTATGAGTTACTGGTTGTAGTTAGTTTTATTTGCATTCAAATTACAAGAACTTGTCATGAGCACAGACCTATTTCTCTCACTTACTCGGTATTTTTTTTTATTCATTTCTTTAACTTTATTATTTAGTTAGTTTGATCATAATGATGTTTATTGTTTGATATATTTCATTAATTGTTTACAATGTATTTTTATACCCTTCACCACAGATGTAAGGGATATAAATAAGTTTGTCATTCTGTTTGTAATTTCCACAATTTATGGTCGGAGAGCAAAAAAGTTTATATTTTCTGGGTCCTTACAAGAAATGATGTCGATAGGACGATGTCAGTCCGTCCGTCCGTTTGTCAGGTGAAATGGCATTTATGAAGCCCACCGATAGCTGCCATATATAATATATATACATATCAAACGATCGGAAATCCTTTCGAGAAATTTTCTATTGAAATCCAGCAAAATCGGTTCATAAATGTCGGAGATATGACTAAAAACCGCTTTTTAAGGTTTTTTCGATTTAAAAATGGTTTAAATGTCGCTAGTGAAGCCCCCCGATGACGTAGATATATGATATACATATTAAAAGATAAGAAGTTTTTTCCAGAACTTTTTTTATTGAAATTCATTAAAAACCAGTTCAAAAATAGCGGATATTAAAAAACCGTGTTTTCAAACTGTTTTTTGATTTTCTGAAGACCCTATATAAGTTAGGGACTTCGTTGGAAATTTTTTTCTGAATTTTTGTGCTGTAAAAACAGTAATCGATATCGGCCAAAACGTTTTCTTTTTGACCGATATCGAAGTCCTAAATAAGCTACGGACTTGGTTTTTATATAGACCGATCATAAATATTTTTCTTGAATTTCGGTTTTTTGAATCAACCTAATTGGTTCTTAAACAACCGAGTTATTGGGAAATCTGTTTTTTTTTTATTTATTTATTTAATGTTTGCTTCCCTTATAGTTATAGTTTTCATGGGTACTGAAAAACAACAACAATAAACTAAGGCATATTTGGTTTTTTCAACTTTTTGAAACGCCTATGTAAGCTAGAGACTTCGTTCTTTCACAAAAAAATCGAAAAATTTTTAATAGAATTTTTTTGTTGAAAAAATGAACGCATTCGATGCAGTATTATCCGAGTTATAGGTCAAAATGCTATGTATCTCGTTCTCGCATAAATCTATTACAAATATTTTTTTTCAAATTTTCTTTTTCTAAATGAGTCAAATCGCTCCATAACCTTCTCCTATACCCTTTTTAATTTAATATTGTTTTACATTTACAAAATATTTGTTCTGCAACAAAGTGATTATGTCTTTATTAAAGATATGCGAAGTTTTCTAAAACTTCAAAGTATTAAATTTACTATTTATTAGCTTTTACCGGTGCGCTTTGCTTCCCTATTTGATGATATAACTAATATTTACTTTATATGGGACCTACTACTCCCCTTGATCTATTCACCCTACTCGAAATTTGATATAAAAATTAATTTAAAAAATTTTTAAAACTTTCACTGCAATAGACCTTTAGATGGGAAAATTTATATATTATTTGTATGGAGGCTACCACTCCCCTGAACCCATCCTTCTTATTTTCATTTCATCAATGCGATATGATAAGATAATTTGAAGGCTCTCACTGTAATAATTTCTTAGATATGCCATAATAAATATTTGATTTATATGGGGGTACTACACCCTCTGCTTTGATCGAAAAATAAAATATCGTATTTGAATTTAGGGACACGCAAAACAATGTTGTGAAAATTTTAAGCAAATCGGCTCATCCGATTTAGACCTTTAAAAAAGTGGGCGTAAAATATGGGCATGGTATCAGATGAAGCACTATCTGCACGTTATATTTCATGTAAATAGCTTCATTCATAACGTGCAAAATCGAAAAAAATAGATTTTTAAAAGTAGGCGTAAAATGTGAATGTGACGGCACAGGTTCAGCCGTTTAGACGTTATTGATATACAAACAAACTTACATCCTACATATATATATATATATATATATATATATATATATATGTATATATACATATATATATATATATATATATATATATTTATATATATTTTTATATATATATATATATATATATATATATATATATATATATTTATATTATATATAATCTTGTCTCTATTTCAACTTTATATGAAAATGTTTTTACTGTTGCAATTACATCCAATATAATGTATTTCATTTTCATAACACATCTCAACACGAGTGAAGGGTATATATGATTCGACACAGCCGAATATAGCACTCTAACTTGTTTTCAGTAAGTTTTTCGTCATATTTTTATTGTTATTTAGTTAGCACTTATGGTTTTTTTCATACCCATTTTTTTCTCCATTTAAAATTAAATAACGAGCCTGAGAATTTCACTTTTTTCGGAATTTATGATCGTTGTGGTTTTTATACTTAAAGAACTTTATTGTTGACATTTATTATTATTTTAATAATATAATTATGTTTATAGTTTTTGGCAAAATTATATTATTAATATATTTTATGTCATTTAATGTTTGTAATTTAATTGCAGTGGATAATTTTAATTAATTTCATGATTGCAATTAAGTTTTTATTTGAATTTTTAATGACGCCATAGAAGGGGAAAGTGATTTCTTTCATTTGTTGTTTGATAAGAAATATGTTTGATGTGCTTGTTGTACATGATCATAATTTGGGGAGCCTGCATGTAATGAAAAGTTAAGATTTTTAATATTTATGTATAAACGTTTTGTATTTCTGAAACAATTAAGTAATGTTGTGTGAAAAATATAATTATTGGCGGCTTTTATAAATTTTAACAAAAAATACTACGAGGGTATAAATGTACGTGTGTATATACTAAGTTTATAAGTAAATATCTACTCTTTTTTAATAACATTAGACTGCGCGTGTTAAAAAAGAAGTGGCACATGATGGATAATAGTATATTTGAATTAAATTACGAAATTTGTACAAGAAAAACTTATATATCGCTCATTTGCTGCAACAACGTCATAACTCAAAAATTAAAATTTTTCAGTAGACGATATTTTAGTTTTTATGTTGATATATATACATATATATATATATATATATATTAAAAAATTTTGAGTAAAAATGATATTATGGTAAAATCACTTTTCTAGATAAATTTACTATGTTGAATACACAATAGTTGAAGAACAAATAAAATAATACATTGTTGCAAGTAATAAACAATGGATTGTGTAATTAGGACAAAATGATTTTATCGCGATCCTGCTTGTAATATAAATTAGTCGTACACAAGACTTTGCTAGTTAATAAAACAAATTATTTACTATGCATAACTCGAAATTTGCGTTTTTTGAGTTATGACATTGTTGCAGCAAATGAGCGATTTGTTCTTGACATCGAGATCCTGGATTGATTTGCATACTCTCAGATACAGAGGCCATATTATTGAATGAAGCAAAATTGCTTAAAGGCTATTCTTTACTTCGGGCACATAAAATAAAAATTAGTTTCTCAGAATTGTTATGCAATCTTTCAATTGTTGAAAATCGTTTAGGACAACTCCTTGTTCTTCGGGAGATTTGAACAATCTTTGTGGTATTCCAGCTGCATTGAAAAAGGGAGACACTGAAAGTTCTGTTTGACTCTAACCAGTATAAAGAAATAAAGTTCTTAATATAAGAAAATATTTCATAGTAATAACTAGGGTGATCGACTCTGTTTTCCAAACGGTTTTAAAACCTGATTTTTCGGTTTAAATACTGTCGGTTTCTTTTAATGTTCAAGTACAAAAACCGGTTTTAAAAATGACATTTTATTTCAAAAAACGTATGTACTTAATCTAATATTTGAATAGAAATTTAGGAGAAAATTATTAACTGATTAATATTCATAAGTTAAACATAACAAGAATGTTTTATAAATATAGTTTAAGGTTAAATTGATATTAATTCTATAAGTTTAAACAAATATTAAAGTAATAATTATCTTGAATGAAATACGCATATCAATGGAGTTAGTTTTTTCTCTTGTAGCACCTGTGACATTCTTACAAAAAACTGAAATATTTAGGAGTTTTTATTAATAAATTTTTTCGTCACCGAAAATACAAAACAACGTAACATCACTTTTCACAACTTTACAGGGGGAATAAAAAATTAATTGTGCTACAAACAAAATTTTTGAGCTTTTAAATCCTTAAATATCGCCCAACAGATTGGTGAAGCATATTTTTAGTTGTGTTAAATATTTTTCAAGTGTAGGATATGTTTTTTGAATGTGTATTTTCTGAAACCAAAAAGACGTAACATCAAGAAAAAAGATTTTGAACCATCTTTAACAATGTTAAGAGTAAATAATTGATTTTTGAAGCTGTGTAAATAATTTTGATGAATAAAAAACAGAAATAAATACCGCGACTTTTTCAGAAATTACCACAATCTACTCTACACATTTTAGGCTTTACAACAACAAAACAATTATTTCAAAATATTTTATAGTAACACAAATATTTGACTTCTTTTCCAAATTTTCAAAAAATTAAAAATAAAGTGTAAATATGTATCACTATGACCGTATTTTTAGTAGATACATGTAACATTACAATAAACAATAATTTTGCAGTCCATAAATTTCCTATAAGAGGAAGAAATGGTTCGAGGATTCATACATTGGTAGAGTTTAACTTCTATTCCTGTTTAATTTCAACTTCTCAAAACTTATAGAGTATCAGCAAATATTGGTGGTATTTAATTAAGTATGTTACAGCCCTTCAAATACTTAATTAAGTACTACTGCTAAATAATTATTTTATAATTATAATCGGTCCAATAAGGTACGGTAAATGGCTTTCTCGATCAAATCCGCAATATCATCTGTTATCGTTCGTTGCTGATAACAGCATGATGAAATTGTGAATTTGATACATAAATTAAAACTTTGTTCGGTCAGTAATCAATTACGATGTAAGTTTAGAAATATTTGAAGATGTCGAAATGCAATATTGGGGCGAAGGTACTGCAAAGAACGATAAAGTATAAAATCATGTTGATATGCAAAAAATGCCGCGGAAAAACCGAATTAGTTCTCGTACATCTGAGGTCAGTAAAAAGGAATAGGCTTAACTCGTTCCATATATTTATTAAATGTATTTCATAAATTATTTTAGTGGTAAGAAGTATATTTCTATGTAGATGTGTAATAAAAAGTTCGATAACTTCTGCAGAATCAATTGATAAACGCAACGACCAATTCATGCTTGTAGCATATAACCGTTTTGCAAATTTCAAATCAAATTTCGTTCATCTATTGAAGTAGTTAGCACGCAACTAGTTTCTAGCTTCTGTCTCGTCGGCAACCGGGGGGTTTCGATGCTATTTCATCAAATAGACTTCAAGTCGACATTCACAGTAATATTATTTTATTTTGTGCGTGCTATATTTAAATGAGAGAAACAGAGAGGAAAAGAGCAAGAGTTAGAAATAGGAACAAAGAGAACACTAACAGACACAGAAAAAAAAAGAGATAGAAACAGATATTTATATTGATGAACGACTCCACCATGATCATACTAAGGAAAAGCGAAAATGAAGTTGTATATGATCCCAAAAAAACCACTACCCTATCCGATTCAGTTCACCAGGAACCAATAAAAAGAACGCTTAGAACTTCACTTTAATATTCAAATTGTTTATTAAATAAATCAAATCAAATAATGTTTAAAAACAAAAACATCAACTAATTTTAAACATATTAATAATAGCATTAAAATAAAAATAAAAAATAGCGATAAAAAAATTATGTTTGCAAAAATTTCATTTAAAATTTCATTTTTGAAAGAAAAAATAAAAATATACAATAAATAAAAATCGGGTTCAACTGAGGATCGAACTCTAGTTCATAAAAAAATAATAAAAAAAATTTTATTTTTCTTTTAATGCAAAATAAAAAAAGAGGTTCAAGGGGGTTAAAAATAATTAAAAAAAAAATAAAAAAAAAATATAATTAAAAAAAATTATATATTTAATGAAATAAATATAAAAAAGATATAAAAATGTTTTTTCCCCAAGTGGGATTTGAACCTGGGTTCAATAAAAAAATATTGGCTCAAATGAGGTTTAAACTTGGCATACGTGGAAGGGTAGGTAATCGGTTACAGCACTAGGCCATTTTATTTATCAAATGCGATAAGGTTAATAAATTAATTAAATTCTAATATAATAACATAAATTACTTCTCAATTGAAATGTTAAAATTACAAAACCAATATATATATATATATATATATATATATATATATATATATATATATATATATATATATATATATATATATATATATTTATGAATATAACTGATTTTCTTCTTCTTTCTTTTCTTTTCTCCATAAAATAATTAAATCGTTTTATAACAATAATTTAATTCTTTTATTATTAAATTTAATTAATTTATCCTTTTTTTAATGCATTTTTTATTTTAAATTTTAAAATTTCTAAAATTACTAATTTAAAAAAAAATCTCATAGAAACTTACATGCATTTTGTTTTTAATTTAACAATTTAACATTTTGATTCATGTAGTTAACTCTGAGTGTAGTAACCATAAGATGTAATCTTATGTAAAAGTTACAGTGTATGTAATCTTCTATATGATATTTTTAATTTATTTAAAAGAAAATCAACGTAATAATAAAAAATAAGGTATAGAAATAAAAAACATTGACTTAAATTTTCAGGATCCCACGTCGAAAGATCTTTCTCTGCTTTCCTGTCGATCTATTGGTGTTTTTTTTTTTTTTTTTTTTTTGTAGTTAGGTGTGTAAATAATGAGGGTTATTAGCAATGTTAATTGATTTTCTTTTACACATTATGTTATTAACAGATTTCTTTTTAATATATATTTTTACTCAATATATTATTGATTTTACTGATTTTATTAAAATATTTACTCAATTTTTTTTTTCTTATTTTTGCACATTTTTGACACTGTTTTAGTTAGGATTTTAATGTTTTTGCATTTTCACCACTAACTTTTTTTATATTGATTTTTGCAATTACATTTTAGTTTTCTTTTAAGTGAATCGCGAACAAAATTGAAAAAGTAAATAATTAAAAATTTAAAATAATAAAAAGAAATAGTGAACTAAAAGTGATTTTTAGGTTTAAGCACAAAATAAAATGTAATGATTTTTATTTTATTCAAATTTTATGAAAAATAAAAATAAAAAAAAATTAAACTGTGTTTCTTTCGTGTTTTATTTGTTCTTTTCTCAGATTTTTGTTTGTTCTTTTCAGTTTTTTTTTGCGTTTTTATACAGATTTTCATTTTAGTGTAATTTTTATGTTAATTTTTTTTTCTTTAATAAACTTCTATTTCTAATTTCTAATCTATCAAATTTTTTTCTTTCTGCGGAAAATTTACAATGTATAGTATGAATTTTTAGATTTTAAAAATTTTTGTGGCACTTTTACACTTTCACTTTTGGAAATTTCTCACCCGAAGATGGTTTTTGCGAGGAGTTTGTTCTGGTGTTTCTTTCATGAAGGTTTCTGCTGAATGACGTCTTCAGGAACCGATGAATCATTCCTAGTTTGGATTTTTAAGGGCTGATGGGTTTATGCTCAGGATTGCCCGTTCCATAAAGAAATTGGTTTTTGTTAATTTTTATATATGTATGTGTGTGCGTGGTTTTTGCGTTTTGTTTGTTACCTTTTTGTTATTACACAAAGCTATCGTTCGCTGATTTCTCTGATAAAAGTATATATTTATTTTACACTCTGCCGAAATAAATTGGATGTTAATAAAAATGTTTAGTTTTTGTAAAATAATATTTATAAATGGGGGAATGCGCTCAGGATATTAAAAAAATAAATTAAATTAAAAAAACTTTTTCTTCCGGACAGAGTAACGACGTTTAAAATAAACTTGATGACAGCTATCAGCGAAAAAGGAATGATTTAGTGTAATGGCCGCTTTTTATACCATAGTTTTCATGGAAACATTTGGAAAATTTGGAAAATTTCAGTTTTTTCAGCATAATACAAACACACACATAATAAAATTTACAAATACCAAAATCTTGATCAAAAATGTCGTCCTTTTATGTTTTTGACATTTGAACTTCATCGAAAAACCGTTAAATTCAAAAATAACTCTTCTCACGGTGTGAATAAGAATAAATAAAATTGAAATAGGTAAAACAATAAAAATTATTAAAAAAATGTGTTTTGAGCTACAAGCGCCCCTACATTCTCCAACACTATAGTAAGACAAATTCCGACAATTTAGAATTTTCTTTTTTAGATATTTTTTTTTTTTAAATTAGGCAGTTTTATGAAGATCGCTGAATGAAGTTCTTAACCAACTTTTTAAATTATTATCAACTAGGGTTTGCGGTCCGGGAATTCCCGGGCGTGAAATCCCAGAATTTCCCTTCAAAATACTCTCGCGAATTTCCGGGAAATTTAAAAAAATTATATATTACTGTACTTTTAAATTCTATAGCAACAAACATTTTACTACTTTTAACGCCTTATATCAATGAAAGATTAACGTTATTCTAAATATGGAACATGGAACTTGCAAGAGTATAACGCATATATACAACTAGTACGTTATTTAAGAGGAACGTTAATATTGTATGAATTAGGTTTTTGACAATTGAATTAGCTTTGTTTCCCATAGATATTAATATATTTGTTTATCTATGGTTTAACGAATTTACTTATAAGTTGTTTCACATGAAGTCATGTTAAAATTCTAGATAAGGATTTTTTATGGTAAAAATGGTTTTATTATAGATTTCATAGTTGCTCTTTATGAGTATTTTAACTTAAAATATTTGTTAAAAATAAATTATTTTTATAGTTTTAGAAATAAAATACCTTCAAATCATTTTTTACTCTTTATAATATAATTTTCGGTTACTTGAAATTAATTTGGAATAAAATTATTTAAATATTGTTCCATTTGTTAACAAGTCAAATTAGGAAATATTTCAACAGAAGTATTCGAATATACTTTTACAAAATTTAAATCAAATTCCAAAGTCTTTAACTAATTTGAAAATAAGTTTTATTTCTTTAGCTTAAATATAATTATTCTTTATTTTATTTCCTATTTTGAAAATGAAATAAAATCTAATTTAAAATATTTTTTTTTTTATTCATAGAAAATTTTTGGATATTTTTATTCAACACAAATATATTTGAATAATTTTAAATTTGTTGAAAAAACAAAAGTAAGTAATATTCTTTTTAATACTGCAATTATTTAATAGGTTTAAATAAGTTTATTTCGATGACTATTGGTCGCGTTATTTACTCGACTCTGTTTATTAGATTCTCTTGTGTAGATTTTTTTTTTAAACAGTCGGAGAAACCACAATGAATATTATTTGCTGAAAAAACTTTTAAAACAATCGCTACGTTATTCTTTTTCTCTTAAATAATTGAAAAAAATTGTATGACTTTTTTATTCAAACCTATTGCGGCTCAATAATTTTATTTCTTGCATTTTTTTTTTTTTTTTATAAAAATATCAAAATATTTATTTCAAATTTTTCTATTTGAATATATTGTTTTCAAATATAAATCCTAAGAACTTGTTGAACTTTTTATTATTCAAGGTGGGAATATTCAAATATAAAAAAATTTCGGTTACTTTTTTGTAAAATAATGTGTTTCACTTTTCATTAAATAAAATATTTTCTTTTTTTAATTTATTTTGTTTAATCAGATACAACATTATATAAAAATTCATTTGATTTAGTATAAATAAAATTTCTCAATATTTTTATTTAAAAATTAATAAATTGATTAACAAAAACTTTAAAATAGAAATAAAAAAATGGAAATAAAATTAAAAATATTTTAATTTTTTTTTATATTATTCACAAGTAACAGATGATAGATTTGTGGAAATAAATAATAAATAAGTTGACTTCGAAAATATTCACTATTAAAAAAAATTACTTGGTTTGGAGATTTTTAATTTTAACACAACATTTTCTTTTGGAACAGCATCTCTTATCCAAGCAATGGATATGTAAATGTTATAACTTCAAAATACTTATAAGAAAAACTAATCTCATGTTGTATTCATACGTATATGAGATTATTTCTGAACACTATGATTGATCCAAAAAATGTTGTTGAAAAGCAATTTTTAGTATTTTCCAGATTTATGTTTAATTTAGTAAGAATTAGTAAATTAAAAATAAATTAGAGAAATAAAGTGCAAATAAACGGCAAGCTATTTATAATGAAAATTACCGAATAGATTAGGGTAAATTTTAAAAAAATTTTAGCATCAAAAACACAATGACGTAAAAATCTGAGACACAGTTTTTAACATAAATTACGAAAGGTAATAATCATAGAATACAACTAGAAGTTTATGTGAGAGGCAATTCGAATTAAATTTTCAAAAAAAAAAAAAAAAAAAAAAAATACTCATTTTTTTAAAAACACAAAAACAAGATATATGTGACTACATATTTTTTGTTGTTGCATGAATTAGGTTTTTGACAACTGAATGAGATTTTTTCTCTCACATAAATATCTACTTATTAATCTATGGTACTAATTTTATTTGTATAAAATATCTAAATTTTTTTTAACCTTAGAAATAGCGTTATGTTTTCATGTTATTTCATTATACCCTACACCACCATAGATGGTATAAGTGGCATAGAAAAAAGTTATCTAACGCACACCTTAAAGTATATCAATCCACTCAGAATCACTTTTTTAATCGATCTAACGATGTCTGGACGGCTGTCAGTCCATATAAACCATATCTCAATTTTAAAGATAATTTGGCACGTGGGTCCATCATTAGCCCCTATACGAATGTCCTTCCGGAATAGAATTTGAACACTCAAAAATACCTTAAAAATAAGAATATTTTAATGAAATTCAAGGCAAAGAAATTGTGCATAAGTATCAATCATTGTAACAAATTTTATCGCCCAACAATTGACTATAGCTCTTATATAGACCCCTCTTTCGAAAATCACTTTAATGTGCATAAATCCCATACGAATGTTAGTATCAAGTTAATATTCGACACAAAATAAGTTTTATTTAAGTAGAAACAACATTGCCAAATTTTATGAGAATCGGTCCATAATTTACCATAGCTCACATGCAAACCCACTTCCAGGAATCGCTATAAAGTGCATAAAATCATCTAGATTTTAGTATCAACACATTCTTCTGTATTTGTATATTTTATTTTACATTTAGTAAAATTGGTCACAGGTATAATATAAGTCCACTTCATGAATTTTTATGCTCATACACAATAGATATAGTCTTTCTTGACTGACTATATCTTTCTCGTTTTTGGTTAATTCAGTGTGATTTATAATGTTTCATTTTGGTTTATTTAATAAAGAAATAATTTTCTTTATAAGAAATCATGATCTTTTTTCTTATAACTAAAGTTTTAAAATATTGCCGGGAATCCCGGGAAAATGATTTTTCTATTCCCGTTTCCCGGGAAACCCTACTATCAGCATATTTAATCAGGGACTACTGTATTCATCTGTTTAGTACCAAATTGGAAATCTCTACCAAATTTCATTTCATTCAGGTGATTTGCATAAATTAAACTGCAATGTTTTTTTTTTCTTTCTTTTTCACAAACAATTTACACATTTACTAGTATTTATCTAAAAACATAGATTTTTGTACTTGTTCTCAGTTTTTTTTTCTTTATTACAAAAAAACCAAAAATTCGTGTATAATTTATTTAGCTTCAATTGCTGGTGATCATGACAATGATGATCATACATAGTATTTAGAGTGAGAGTTTTAGGTTTTCAAGCCCATATCATGTACATATAGTAGTTTGCATTTTACGCGTGACTAACAAATTATAATGGTTAACATTGAATTATTTATTAATACCAATAACAATATTCAATGTAGTTTTAGTTGTAGTAAAAATATAATAAAAAATATAAAAGAAAAGAAATTATTATCATTATTATTATTTTACATAAACTATAGTTTGTAAATTTCATGTGCACATTCGTTTATTTAAATATTTTGTTTAATATTTAATTTATTTACTTATGTGCACACTCATGTCTTTTAACTTTTTATCTTTATTCCGAAAATAATCACTTTTTTTGTGTTTAATCAAATAAATCCAGTTTATACACGAGTAATAAATTTTCGCTTATGATTTTCATTAATAAGTTACAAAATGACAAATTAAGTTATCATGACACGTGTGTTTTATGATGTCTGCTGTGATAATAACTGTTGTCTTTAACACTATCACTGTCACCGAATTAACCAAAACAAATATGATAATTATCATCATAAGCGTCATCATTTCTAAATGAAAAAGAAAGTGTTACTCTTTAGCTATTTTCAACCTCTCCAGAAAAACTCCAAAAGTTGGGTCAAATTAGTAAAAGTGTCATAAAAATTAAAAAAAAAAAAAATGACTACATATGTATGTATTTTTTGCTTTTATTTTCAAAAGAGGGTCTTAATCTTAAACATTTATAAAAAGTAAATGGAAGCTGAGCCGAAAGGTCAATTACACTTTGTAATTGTAAATATTTATGTTTAAGATAACACAAAAGTGTAATGTTTGCAGAATTTTTTAAAACATTTTGGCACTTTCGTATTTATTATCTATTTGCTTTTAATGTCATAATGTCATAACTTATATAATAATGATGTCAAGTTTTATGTCATAAACTGTTAAAAGGAGAAACTTAATAGTAAATTGAATATAAAATTTAACAAATAAGAAAGCTATGGGGAAGAGGAAATTATACACCATCTCCTCTTAATTTTTAACTCCACAATATGTCCAGTTAATGCAAACAGAAAAAAGATATTGATAGTAGGCTAAATGTTCAAGTACGACTTTAAAATACGTTACGACTTTAAGAATAATAAGAAGTTTACCAATATATTCTAGTTCTAGTGGGGGATCATCATCTACCCTCATATGCATTTGTACGAATTATGAAATTTGAAAAAGTACAATTTTTCGCCAGGCAAACTCTAAGGATTACTCTCAGAAAATCAGTTTCCTGTGCGAATTGAACTTTTTCATTTAATTGCAAAAATGTTAGACTTTTTGAAAATTTAGCAAAATTTTCAGATTTTACTTCTGCATTTTTGGATGCCAAAAAATGTCTTAGAATTATATAAAGCACATAGGGAGACTTGCTGTAGTTTATTTTAATGATAATTTTTTAATCTGTTAAAATAAATCAGTTTTGGCGAAAAACGAGATACTTTTCTTTAAAACAGATTATTAAGTGATCTAAAAAGTTTCCGATTATTTCTGTAGTTTAATACGAAAATAGTTAAAAAGAACTTAAAAAGGATGCTAAACATTCATCAAATAACATTTTAAAATGAGAAAGTACGATATAGACGGTCAAGGTCGACTATATGATACCCTAAACCATTGTGTACGAGCATAAAAATTCGGGAAGGGTACTTATATTATACTTGTGGCCAATTTTATTAAATGTAAAATAAAAAATATACAAATACAGAATAATGCGTTGATACTAACATCTAAATGATTTTATGCACTTTAGGTCGATGCCTGGAAGAGGGTTTATATGCGAGCTATGATAAATTATGGACCGATTCTAATAAAATTTGACATTGTTGTTTCTACTTACATAAAACTGTTTCTAATATTAACTTGATGCTAACATTCGTATGAGATTTATGCACGTAAAAGTGAACTGAACTTCCTTGCACCGAATTTCATTAAAATATTCTTATTTTTAAGGCATTTTTGAGTGTTTAAACTCTATTCCGGGGGGACATTTGTAAGGCGACTAAGAGAAATAATGGAATGATCAAAACCAATTTCAATAGGTTTCGTCCTTGTATCATAAAAGTCCCACATGCCAAATTTCATTGAATTGTCTTTAAAATTGCTATCTGTACTTTGTGCACAAGGTTTACTTGTATAACTTTTTCTATGCATTACAAATATCAGCACAAACGCATAATACTCCAACTATCTATGGTGGTGTAGGGTATAAATATTATAGTTGTCATTAGGGTTGCCAGACGGCCTTAAATGAACTTGATTGTCAAGATATTTTAGAAGTTGTGAAGTTACAAGTTCAAATGTAAAGTTGAATGAAATATGAACCTTCATCAACGGGCATATATATATATATATATATTTTTTTATAGTGATAAGCCCGAAGAATATTTTCATATTTTATGGAATATTACATTATTGAAACTTGTACAGACCTACACTAATGAATGAAATTTAAATTATATATATATATATATATATATATATATATATATATATATATATATATATATATATATATAATAAAACAGTCCTATATATATATATATATATATATATATATATATATATATATATAGGACTGTTTTAAATTTAAATAAACATTATTCAGAAGTTACGATATGTTATATATCGACCATTGTTTTCTCAAGACATTTTAGAAAACTTCCAAAACACATTCGTTTATAGTAATTTTTTAATGCAGCTAATAAACGTTCAAAGCTAATATTAATGTGTATTGAAAAATTTGAATTTAGTCAATATAAATAATCAGTGCCAAATGTTTTATTTGTTTTTTTTTCAAATAACAATTGTAAAAATCTAATACCTCATTTTTTTATATTCTTCCATGGCCTAGACGAATATGTAAAGTAAACTTCTATTTTCGCAAAAATTTTAAAAGCTATATCCCTTTGTATCGATATATTTATATACGTACTTCCATATATGCTTCTTATAAAAAATAAAAGATTTTTGAGGGAAGTCGAATGTCGATTTTTTTTTTTTAGAAATTACCAAGAAAAAACTTTGATTGTAGTGTGATGAGTTAACAAACTAATGTATTCGTTCTTCACTGCTTACATATTAGCGGAATAAATCATTATTTTAATATGGTGATGACATTAGGGGCAACTACTTCCCTACAAGGATGGAAACCGATACTGTTATAAATACCGATACCGATTAAATACCGTTTAAAATGAGTTACCGTAACCGATACCGTTACCGAAATTATTATTTTCTAAAAATACCGGTATTCAAATACCGTTTCCCTCAATACCGGTATATACCGGTATTTTAGTTTCGGTATTTTAAAATATACTATTTTCTATGTAATATGTTTTGTAAAATTATTTCTCATATAAATTTACTTGCTTTAAGAAAGATGAAATTAATTTTAATAATAAGAGATTATTTAAAGTAATATTTTTTGAATCTTGTTTTTAAGGTCCTTTTATTATTTATATCTTTGTTTCAATAGAATTCCTAAAACGATCCGTACAGGAAGAATATTAAAAAAGTATATCTTCAGTTCTTTACTTTATTTCGTCTAAAATATGTTAAGGTTTTTTTTTTGTATATAGATTTCTAAAAATTCTTAACACAAGTCAATAAAGTGGTTGAGTGGCAAATAATTTTACGTAATTCATATCCTTTGTGCTAGATATGGTAGGTGAGTTCGACGAACTTGCCTAAGTTACCCAAAGTTATACAAACGCGCTCAAAACAGAAAGACCTCATTCTGGAATGTTTTTAGGGTCACAATTTATTTATTTATTAATTTTTTTTACGTTCCCCAGCTTTTGAGAACTTTCTACGATTTGGGAGCGTAAATTTGTAAATACTCTCGAGTATATAGAGAGTATTTACAAAAAAAAAAAAAAAAAACGTCTCCATTTTTTGACACCACCACCCTTAATTTTGATCTATTTTTAACAACTTTTACGCATAAATTTTAACTACTTATATTAGGCTTAAAAACTATTATGTTATTCTGGATTCTTTTCCTATATCCTTTAGATTTGGTTCTTTTCTTAGAATTCTCTAAGAGAATGTAACGTTTTGTTCGGATAGTTACAGCCAGGACAATGCATTTAAATATCCTTTCAATGTGGGCGGTAATTTTCTGTAATTTTCCCTGGACGTGGGGTCTCTAAAATGTTAACAAAAAATTCTATCCATTCTTCTCTCTCTTTTATAAATTTAAATTTATTTATATTTTAATCTACTAATCTAATCTACACGTTCTTTTATAGTGTAATTCTTATACGTTAACTTAATTCGGAAACTTTAGCCTTCTATACAAAGATATTGATCGAGTGGATGATTTGCGAAAGAATCTTCTTCTGGAGTGAACGACCTGGCAATATGTTAGCAGATAGCTACTCCATTTAAACTATTAGGCGAAAATTATAAAATTTTATTGAGTTTATTTGAATTGAAACTAGGTCCGAAGATATATGGTGTTAAATTTCATGTATTTAAAAAATCAGAAAAATGTATACTTTGAACCGCCATAAAAATCAAACTGTAAAGAATATTCATGTCTTAAAGTGATATATAATATAAAAATATTCAATTCAAAGTTTTATTTAATGAAATTTAATTGAAAATAAATAGAAGATTTAACTCTATAATGCCTTTGCCCTGTCTTTGCAGTGTGTGTACAATAATGTACATTTTTTTATTGAGGCTTTAAAAACAGCAATATTTTTGCTATGAGATTGTTAAAACTACATATTAAATTAATAACAAATTTCCCGTTTTCCCGGGAATTCCCAACGACATTTTCAATCATGAATTTTAATATAAGAATTTTAATATGGAAAAAAATATGTTAATTTACACAATTTTTACATTTTGAAAAAAGTACAATCTAACGAATTATGTTGTTATGCAGACCACTATCTTCTTAAGTAAGGAATAGATTTTAGTAAAAAATTTACACAATATTTAATTAAATACAACAATTCTAAAAATTAAGAAAATAGAAAATGATATAACTCAAGTTATGTAGTTTTTCCTTTTAGCCACAGATATTTTAGTTTAAATTAAGAAAACACTGAAATCTGTAAAAAAACTCTTAAAACAAATGCTCTTAGATAACATAATGAGTGTTAAATATTTTGTGTGTATCGGCCTAAGTAAATTTAATTCTCATCTATGTAAATGACCATTAAAAATCAAAACAAAACATGTTTTACTCCCGTACACAACAACAACCTCCACCAATAATTTATTACCATTTAAATGAAATAAATTTAAAATTATATAACAATATTTCATGCTGTGATTACAAATAAAATGCTTTCCGGAAAAGAAATTTCAATGAAAAGAGCTAATGAATAAATGGAATTAAATAATAATGTAAAATTTACAATTACAAAATTAGTTGCAACATTTGTGTTTTTAATTATTAACAAAAAACAGTAGATTTTTATTAACACAACAAAATAAAAATATTCAAATGCATTTAGATAGCAATATACAAGTAATAAATTAAAAACAATAATCTTTTAATACCACTCTTTAAATTAAAATATTAAATTGTGTAAATGACTCCTAAATACGAGTAACACTCAACATTACATTAAACAGAAGCAACAACAACATTGGTTTAAAGTTCAAATTTTAGTTTTGAAAAATAAAGAAAAAATAACTGACATTAAAAACATTAGTCGGTGCAAAGAAAGTGATGGTTGTGTTAAAAAAAAAAAAAATTAATTTAATGTCATCAAACTGGTTGGTTTATATTTTTGTGTCTTTTAATTATGCTATAAATATACTTTTGGTTTAATTTAATTGTCACAGCATAAATAACAACAACTAAACAAGAAAATATCAAATGAAATTAAGTTAACTTTATAACACAGGTCAACAAAATCGGAAAATATTTATATCTCGAATAGTTCTGCGAAATTCTTATTCCTTAGACTTGATACAGTATAGAAAGTGTAATGAAATTTTTCCATCACGTCACACTTTTAACCCATTGACGACCAAAGAAAATATGCTTCACTGAGGAGTTTATAGGTTATATAATTTTCTAGTAAATAGGTAGTGCAAATTATTCACTCATGTAGTATAAGTCAAGTTTCTAACTTGCTACACATAATAATTTCTCAATTAACTCATAAAACCATAAAAAATGAGGTCTCAGGAGTAGGTGTAGAGGGAAAATTTGTATTTGATATAATTAATGCATGACCATAGATCTCCAAAATGGTAAAATTTTTTAAATCGTATTGTTAGAAAATGCATAGAAATTAAAAGTTAAAAAAAATAAAATGATAATAACTTTCATTTTTATAACCTAAAATTTAACAATAAATTACAGTTTGCTTAGTTTTAAAATATTCCTTATTCAAGTAACACACGAAATATTACCACAGAAATACATGTCTTTAAATAAATGCATAATTTTAGTATAACAAAATATGTATATTTTTTATTTCTTCAGGAAACTAAAGCCAACACTTTGAAATTTGGTTGCGCAAAAAATTATTTTTTTCTGAACTTTAGTTTAGGAGATTTACTTAATTAAAGTTAAAAAAATGTGATTCCTTATTCAAGTGGCAGGCAGTGTATGTAGAGCAAGTTGTATACATGCCATGTTTTACATTTTTGTTACCTTATTTCTTCTCTATAAAACATGGATTACTATTTTGCTCTACCTATTACCCAGAAAATTACATAACCTATAAATTTCTTAGAGGTACATATTTATTTGGTCGTCAATGGGTTAAAAGTGTGACGTGATGGAAACATTTAATTTCACATTCTGCGCTATACTTAATCTAAGGAGTAAGAATTACGAGGAATTATACACGATGTAATATTTTTCTAATTTTTTGTTGATTTTGTTATTTAAATTTGGATTTTTATTTATTTATTTTTTTCTACCCATTTTCTGTCAGTGCAATTTTAATAATTTAACCATTTTTAAGATCTACGGCCATGTATGTGTTAGTTATATCAAATACAAATTTCCCCTCTACACCCAATTTTTACCCCTCATTTTTCCATGGTTTTATGAGGTTTAATTGAAAAATTCTTGATTTTTACAATTTTAAAGACTTCTGGGGGTTATGTGTGGCAAGTTGTACTACATTTTTTAGCACCATTTCTTGTCTCTAAAACATGAGTGAATAATTTGTTCTACCTATTACTTAGAAAATTATATAACCTAAAAACTCCTCAGAGAAGAATATTTTATTTGATCGTCAGTGGGTTGAAAATGTGAAGTGATGGAGAAAAATCGAAATGTTTCTTAGGGTTGGAATGATCATATCTATATTATCTGCACGATCCCGCCTGACCTGAGTTTCATTATTAGCACATGTTCGCTAAAAACGAAGAATTCTCGAAATAGAATAGAACTATTGATAATTATATTTAAAATGAATTTTTGTTATATCGAAATTTTCTCGATAATTTCTCGATAGTAAATACCGAGAAATATTCGAAATATTCGATATTGCAATATAAAATTTTTCTGAATTAAATCTCGAAATTAAATTCTATATATATACTTTTCAATTTCGCGAGGATTTATTATTTAAATAAAAAAGAAACAGAGTTTCTTGTTTGTGCATGCAAAATATTTAAACAAAGAGAATCAAGTATCATTCTTTAGTCATATTTCATTGCTTTTGGTTCTAAAATATAGATGTTATTAAATTCAAATTCATGATGTTATTAAATGCAGTTTTTTATAAAAAATAATATAATAAAATTTTAGAAAAAATGGTAAGTAATGTCGATATTTGTCTAAATAGATTTACAAAATAGCATATTTATTCAGAAAATTTTGAACTAAAAAATATGGACTTGGGTAACATAAAAAATAATAATATTCAGAGAAAAAACATTGATGACTTCTCTGGACAGAGTTTACTCTTATGCAAATGACATTATTAATTTTATTGTTAATTATTTAAATTATTATTTTTGAAATGTAATTTATTATTATGTACCTATATTTTTTTAATATTTGTTATATTGTGTTAAGTTTAAAATGAAACATAACTTTAAAAATGAAGTCCGCTCTCTTTTTCTGCATACATCATTTATAGCTTGATTGAAAGCTCTTACCTTGTTCTTTCCAACGATGTATAACTCTCGCTGAAAGAAGCTTAGGAAAGGAACTCAAAATTTACTGTCACTGGAAATATTCTTGATGATTTTGTGTGTTTCATATACAAATGCATTTAACTTTCACATTTCTTTTGCTGCATAAATCATTTATAGCTTGATTGTAATCTCTAACCTTGTTATTACCTATGATGTATAATTCTCGCTGAAAGAAGCTTAGAAAAGGATCTCAAAATTGACTGATCTAAGAAATATATCAAAATGGAAATGAAACTAAATAGAAAACTATCGTTTTTGAACTATTGCCACTGATAATAATCACAACTCATTATTATATCAATATAGAATAATATTCATAATTTTTTGATATAGTAAACGAATCAGTAAAAATATTTTTTCGTTTCGCTATTGATATCGCTAAAGGTTCACTATTAATACAATAGGCGAACCTTCGAGATCAAAAGATTTGCTGCCACAAAATGAGCGACGGATGAGCTCAAGGAACTCATATTTGAATCGCCAACGATAGTCGTTCTCGAATGTTTTGTCAGAGAAATGTTCGCGAAATGTTCGAACGGGATATTATTATCGAAGATTGTGGTCAGCTGGGATATTTTTCACGCTATCTTTTAGTGTTGACTTGTGTAATTAAGAAAACAAGTGTTTATTTATTTTTTTTTTTTGCTTCGTTAAATGGGCACATTTAAATACCAAAAAGATAAAATTATACTTTCATTGACCTTGTCATATACACTTTTACACACATTTACATTATAATACATACCCAACAGTTTTGAGAACTGTCATCAAACTATTGAGCTTAACAGCTACTTCTGTTTAGCATACATTAGATGCGACTAGAGTAGTTATGTGATTGTCTTAAAAGAAATTTTGTTGACTCTCGATAGGTTATAAAAAAATAAATTTTCAAGTTAATTTAAAATAAAAAACTAACTACAACATATGGAACATAGTAAAGTTGTCACATAACCCAAAAAAATATATAAATTAGTTTTAGCCGAGACGAGTTAAATTGGTAAATTGTTACTAGTGGACCTGTGGGTTATACCTACTTTATATTCTGATAACAGTATTTAAACAAGTATAAGTCATTTTCATATGGATATGGTGTGAAGTTACTTTCAATAAATTCAAACATGCATTTACATTTTTTTGCCTTAGAAGCTAGTAAAATATCACATACAAAGGACATCATTACCCTACAAACATTCGGAAGATATCTTTCTAGAAGAAATTTAAGTAAAATCTTTTTATTATTTGGATGAAAATAATCAGGGAAATATTTTTTTTAATATTAAAATGTAATATCAGTTTAAAGATAATTAGGCAATAAACAACAAAAAATATAAAAAAATTTAGTTTTTTTATAATTTTTATCCTCAAAATTACACCCTTTTTTCAGTAAGGTAATTATCACCTTCGCAATAAATTGATGATATCCCTTTGATATCATCTGGAAGATATTAATGCAATACTTTTATTTTTCAGTCACAAATTTTTTCAGTTGTCCAAAAGTTTTTAAAAAATTAAAAAATATTGAAGAAATATGTTTGCCTTTTAGCAACAAAAATTAATAATTTATGTGAGCGTTTTAGTTTTCGTGCTTTATAATGCTAAGATTTATGTGCATGCATGCTTAACAAGATGTAAAAGTTTTCTTTATTATACGAGTATTATTTCAAGATTTATTTAGTGATAATTTTTCTACATCTTCCAGAAGAATATCTGACGGTATCTTCTTTTTTTCACCTAGATGATTATCTAGCACTATTGCCTATTTTTCTTCCGGGCATATTGATTTCTTATTGCTTAGTGTGTCACCTGACTTCCGCAATACGAATATGATTATTGCTAATGATCATCCACTACCTGAAATGTTAGCCTTAGAATAGTTTCCTGAAGTCAAAAAAAAAAAAAAAAAAAATAGATAAAATAAAAATAATAAGAATTGACTATAGCTTATTTTGAAAACATCCACGTTGAAGGAAGCTAATTATTGTTGATCCGAAAAATCTGCACATTCTTATTCTTCTGAAGAGAATTTTGATGATACAATGAAGTCTGTATCAATTTTGATGTTTGAAATTAGGAATCCGCTTCTCCAAATCGCTTTTGATATGTTCTATAGCCCATGACAATATATTTCTTTCCAATGACCTTTATAGTCCCAGCAAAAACTTTTTTCGGTAATAACAACTACTTATTAAAGTAGTTTCTTGGTAATGAGGCGTCATTATTATTTGCCTACTCTGTATTACATTAATAAGTACTCAATAGTATAATAGCGCAGTAATACTGCAATCACGTGGATGAGTTGGCTAGAGCGCCGGATTAACAACCAGAAGGTTGTTGGTTCAACCTCATTGTGAAGCTGTTAGTTTTTTATAACAAAATGTCCAAAAAGATATTTTAAACTAAAAAAGGTTTTTGTCGCTTAGGATGTTATGTGCGAGATGGTGTACTGAGTAAGACGTTAGTCATTAAAAACGAATGGTTAGTTTGTGTCCAAGTTCGAGTCTCACTGACGGCAAATTTTTTTTTGTTTTTTTTTTTATTTTTGTTTTCGTTTAGAGGTACATATTTTTGAGTACCCCTAGAGTCTAAAAATAACTACATGAATTTGTGGACAAGTCGAACCAGTTATTCAGGCAAAAAATAAGTAGTTTATTTCTGTTTCCAATTATACCTGCTGGGGTTTTACAGTTTTTTTAAATTTCAATTTAAAAATCAAATATTTCTCGTATTTAGTAAATTTGTTCAAATATCTCTTTTTAAGTTTACTCTTTCGTTTCATATTCAATAAAATTTGATAAGTTTCTGATTCTATAAATTTTTGAGAATAAAGTACATTTTATTGAAATATGCAGATCAGTCAATGGAAAAACTAAGAAACCATAAAAGAATTTATCTTATTTTGAATAAATGTCTTAAAGAAAATGTAAACGAAAAAAAATTTCATATTTTAAATATAAAAACTAAATTTTCTGTAAAAAAATTTTTGTAATATCGTTTTATGCATATTATAAATTTTATATATTTTAGTTAAGGTATGTTCAGACAAGTCAAATATCTGACCAAAGTGACGTATATTTCCTAATTTATCTTTTTTAATAGGAAACAAGTTTTACTTATCATTAATCATAGCAGACATTTTATAGAATTTTATTTAACGCTGTTTTCTCTTACAAAACATTTGCAAGATCAAACAATAACAAACAATATTTTTATAAAATTAGTGGTCACGCAATTTTGTTCAAATATTTGCCAAATGTGAACATAGCGATATAATTGAACAGAACTTAAACATACAATTTTGAAAATAACATAACATTGATTTTATTCGCATTTTTTCATGTGCTTCTAGCAAGAATAAGTCGAACTAAAAGTTAGTTAAATTCATTAAAAATTAGTAGTAATATAAGTAGCCAACAAAAGCTTCAAAAGCAATTAAGAGATTGTTGCCATTGGAAGAAAGTACTTAGCTGAAAAAGAGCTAGCACATGGTTGTCATTGTAAGTATGTTCTTGTTTTCCAATTCACTACTTTTGCAGATCTTATCTTGATGTAATACATTTATATTTTTGAAATATTATTTTAACTTATTAAAATTTAATAAAATTACTTACTCCTTAATCGGTGAATTTAAAGGTTTTCTTAAAAATAATAACCTTTACTTTTATTTCTTAGAAATAATAACCTTTATATTTTTTGCATTTTTTTCTTTTTTTGCTAAAAAGACATTTCACTTTTTGGAAGTAATTATAAATAATTTAAATTCTGTTGAAGTGGTGAAAATGTTAATTAATTAAACGTGTTTTTCTTGTGTTTGCTAGATGGTAATTGAAATTGGGCATGTTAAATCAAAGATAGTAATAACACAGTGCTACAAAATAAAAAAAGAAATTGAATACATTTGGAATGTAACATAGTATAGTTTGTAGGTATGGATGAGAAGATAATTACACCATTTTTAGGATTTTCAATATACCCCAAAAATCGGGAGCTATTAAAAAAAATGATTTTTCGGACTTCACGGTTTTAAAAATTTTTATCTCGAATACCAATGTTTTCCAATTTAAGTTTTTTAAACGCCATTAGAAAGAAAAGATTTTACCCTTTTTAAAAAATACATAATATCTTTATTCATAGTAAAACTGTGTAATATATTAAGCATAGAAACTAAATTTTTTATTTTTTATTCTTATTTTTTGAACTTTTTAGCCATTTTTACCCACACTTAGCGAAGATATTTTTTTTTTTCTTATTTTTTCCTAATACTATATTTTATTAGGTGTAAAATGAGCTATCATTTATTAAAATCGTAGTAGAATTGCAAAAGATGAGTTTTTTTTTCGAAGTTTTAAAACTCATACTCGTGCATTTTATGAGTTTTAAAACTTTGAAAAAAATCATATATTCTACAATTGTCATTTGATAGCTTATTTTATTTCTAATAAAATACTTGAAAAGAAAAAACAGCAAGAGATAGAAATAAATTGTCATTCTCGATAAAATAAAAAATATATACAAAAATCGCGACAAAATGAAAAAGTTGGAAATACTTTTGAAATAATCTAATATGAGCTATAGGTCTAGTTGAGTAGATAATTTTGTAATTTTTAGATTTTTCGATACACCCTCAAAATCTGATGTTATCGATAAAAAAAAAACGATTTTTTTTTACCAATTTTGAATTTTTTAACGTTTTTAGATAGAAGAGAAATCAAGTTTGCTACATATGTATACATTTGTTTATATTATATTAACTTTTGTTGAAATATTGTTACAAATATCTGCGATTTTATTCTTTATTAAAATTTAAGACCTTTTTTTTAAATCGAACTTATTAGCAAAGATATAAATTTTTGTTGGAAATAAAGCAGCCCAGAAAAAACTTTGCTTTCCTGGTAAGCTAGCAGGTATAATTGGAAACAAAAATAAACTACTTATTTTTTCCTGAATAACTACTTATTTTTGTTCGACTTGTCCACAAATTCATGTAGTTATTTTTTGACTCTAGGGGTACTCAAAAATATGTACCTAAACGAAAACAAAAATAAAAAAAAAACAAAAAAATTCTGCCGTCAGTGAGACTCGAACTTGGACACAAACTAACCATTCGTTTTTAATGACTAACGTCTTACTCAGTAAACCATCTCGCAAATAGCATCCTAAGCAACAAAAACCCTTTTTAGTTTAAAATATCTTTTTAGACATTTTGTTATAAAAAACTAACAGCTTCAGAATGGGGTTGAACCAACAATCTTCTGGTTTTTAATCCGGCGCTCTAGCCAACTCATCCACGTGATTGCAGTATTACTGTGCTATTATACTATTGAGTACTTATTAATGTAATACAGAGTAGGCAAATAATAATGACGCCTCATTACCAAGAAACTACTTTAATAAGTAGTTGTTATTACCGAAAACCAAAAAGTTTTTGCTGGGAGGGTGCAAAAATACTCGTAACTATTAATTTTTTTTTTTTCTTAAATTTAAAAAGTTGAGTAAAGACTAAAAAATATTTTTTAAGTTATTTGATAACTTTTATTGTCAGCAAAATTTTTTTTCTATTGCTCAATAACTTTTATTTCTTAAAAATATTTTTTTGCGTTGCTTGATAATAGTTATTATAGTATACAATTAGAAGTTTATATGAGAGACTTAAACCTAATTCAGTTATCAAATACCTAGCTCATACAAAAGATGAGTAAATTTTTTGAAAATTTAGTTTGAACTGTCTCTCATAAAAACTTCTAGTTGTATTCTATGCTAGTTATTATTTATTATTATTTTTTTTGTTCATAATTTTTTTACGTTGCTTTATAATAGTTATTTTTGAAAATAAATTTTTTCCGTTGCTAATAACTTTTATTTTTCAATATATATTTTTTACGTTGTTTGATAACAGTTCAAATATATTTTTTACGTTGTTTATAACTTTAATTTTATAAGAAGAAGGCCTTTCTTCAGAGCTGCAGGAGATTTTTGTTGCATTACTCTCACAGTCACCTTGTAACTGCCGGAATTACATAGACTAATAAGTAGATATTTAGGTGAAAGCAAAAAACCTGTTTCAATTGTCAAAAACCTAATTCATGCAACAACATAATACATGTAGTCATATATATTTTGTTTTTGTGTTGTGAAAAAAATTTGTAATTTTTTTGAAAATTTAATTCGAAGTGCCTCTCACATAAACTTCTAGCTATATTCTATGATGAATTACTTCTATATACCCTTGACACCTTTCGTAAGGGCATACAAATCATTTCGTTACCAAAAATGCAATTGGCCCTATACAAAATTTCAAAAATTCAACAAACGGTGAAAAAGAACTGACTAAATAAAAATGTGTTCTATTTTAGTGAATGTTTTTTAAAGTGTATTTGTATCTTTCAATATTGCTAAAAATTTACGCACTAGTCTATGTTAATTTCAACAAGTTTTCGTTGATGCTTTTAATATTATAGGATGATTTTAATCTGTTGAATTAGAATCGACTTTAATTTATATATATATTTATTTTTATTATATATATATTGCATAAAGTTGCATATAATGAATACACAAATTAGTGTATTTTAACAAAAACGCTATTTTTAGGATTTTTTTTTTTTTTTTTGGAGATTCATTAACTGATTTGTAAGTTTATTAATATAATATATATAGTTAATAATATATATATAGTTATTAATATATATTACTTAGGTAATTTCTGAATAAACTAATGAGCGAATAAAAAATGATATTCAAAAAACTGGAAGGTAATATAAAATAAAGCAGTTTTTAGTGTTTCATTTATACAAATCGATTTATATACTTATAAGAATGTGGAAATATTATAAAAATCCCACATTCTCATAAATCGATATATAAATATTTAGATTATAATGAAATTATTTATTTTACTATTTAATAGTGTTCAAAAAATAAAATTTATATGCAACGTAAAAAACATGTTTCAACAATAATTGTTAAAAAATTAAATTTGGAAAGTAAAAGTTATTGAGCAACAGACATTTTTTTTTAGAAATAACTATTGTTAGGCAACGCACAGTGGTTATAAAACGCTTTCTTTAGAAATAATTCTGTAACTTGTAAGCCGTTGGAATTATTTCAAAATTTTAAGGTAATGGCTAAAAATTTTTTATCCAAATAGTACATTAAGATTGGTGTGATTAGATCCTGCCACTACTACCTAAATAAAATTATAAAGTTTATAAAAATATGTCCGAAAGCTAAACAAAAAAACAGTATGGGAGTGGCAGTATCTCCAATACTAGATGTCTGTCGTGCTAAAACTGCCAAATGTGACACTGTGCAGGAGAGCATTATCATAACAAGTTAGTAAAGTACTTCATGTTAAGGCTTAACGACATACAATACTTTCTCCTCAACTAAAAAGGCCAGCAACGCTAAAATCATATGAACCCAGTCGTTGCATTATTTCTTTATTATTTTTTATTTTTACATTAACAAAAATATAATTTTTTTCCAATTTGGTATAAAAAATTACAATTTTCCTACTCAACCAAAAAATATTGAAAAGAACATAGGTTTTTCGTTGTATTGAGTTATTTATTATTATTTATTTTATTTTTTTATTTATTTATTTATTTTTTTAATTCAAACATCATACAATTTTCAATAATGTATTAAAATACAAATAATATACCTTGTCATTTGGGAATAAATAAAAAGTATATACATAGTAGATATTTATTATTAATTTTCAATAAACTATAAAATTTATATCCGCAATTAAAAAAAATGAAACAAAAATGAATCACAATTTATAATATATTTTTATTGCAGCTGAGCCGAAAAAAATCGGAGCGCAGACGATTAGCCGCTGCCGATGAAATATACTCCTTAAGCCGTTGCCGATAAATCGGATAAGTCGGCTTGCTTCTCTGATGGTAAGTCAGCAATGCAATACATTTTGTAGTTTTAAAAGCAGAAACTATATTATGCATTATTAAGAAAAATATGCAAAAATATGCATTTTCGATGCCATTTTTTATTAAAATTTCTGATTCGGATAGATAACTACATAGGATAGCTTTTAAATGTTCCAGAAAAATATGCATTTGCATAAAAATCCGCCCCCTAATTATCATAAATTAAACAACATTATTTAATCATTTCTAAATTTCATTTTATTTATTACGATTTTTTTCCATTTTTCACTTAACAACGGTTTTCGTTTAAGAATTATTTTTTTTTTTTATTATTTTAAACTTTACGATAAATACTTAACATTTCATTTCAAAATTCTATATTTTCAACTATTTTTGTTTTTGCTTGAATTTGTGTCTATTTAACTCAACACAAACTATTTTTAATTAAAATTTTAAAACGAAATCTATGAATTGCTTGAAATTACTAAATGCTAAATTTAAGCTTTGGTTTAGAGTTTTGGACGAGGAAAGAAAAGGGAGATTTCTTTAATTTCTCAAAAACAGACAATTGAAGCATGAATGTGTATAATTGCATATAAACCATAAAGAAAATTTTACAGGAGACGATAAAAACTTTATAAAATCATTAACCTTAATCGTTTTCTTATCTTTCTGCGATATATGGTATGATTTATTAAGCAATTATCGGTAAGCAAAGTATCGCTAAAAAAATTCGGATCAAAAAATCGTAAAATGGAATAAGAGGTTATATCCATATATTTTTATAGAACAATAGCAGTAATGGGTGTTTATAAATTCTTTATATTAATACGATACCATTAAAATTCAGATCAAGTGAGCTGTATATATATATGCATAAATCAGTACCAAATTTTATGAAGATCGGTAGAAATGGTCAGTTTTCTACTACTTCCATATAAGCCCATCTTCTGCAAATCGCTTTAAAGTGCATAACTCCCACATAAATCTTAGCATAACAATAATATTTGATACGAATTAGTTTTATATGGGTAGAAAACCTAGTGCAGTCGGTAGGTCGGTCGGTCCATAATTGACCATAGCTCCCATATAAAACTAACACTCGGGAAATGTCATATAAATGATACTATCATGATAATATTACATATACATATGTTTTACAGAAATATAAACTTCACCATCAAATCTAATAAGAACCGGTCGACAATTGACTATAAGTCCCATAAGAGACCCCCTCCAAAAATATTAAAGATGCGAAGTGGAGGATATCAAATGTGACTGACCACATGTTACTTAATTCCTTGTTCAAACAAATTTGCCGAAATTATTAACAAGATCATACCAAAAAATATTTTTATTATATTTAAATGATGGATGAATATATAAATTGGTTACTAAAGCAATATTACGCAAAAACAAAGTAAAAAAGTAGGTTTATACGCCCTTATACGCTTCCATGCTTCAAATGTATAAAATAAAAATATTAATTTTGAAAAACTAAATATTAGGAGAAAATTAAAAAGGAATGGATATTGCGTGTGTATTTTTACAATTTATCACAATATTTGCTGTTGATACGATTTTTTTTCTCTAAGTGTATTTTAACGTTGAAAGATTTCTTGTGTTTACAAATCTCTATTTTAAATTTTATTTAAATACTACATTAAAAATATCAAGTTTTTCTGTTACAGGTATGTTAAAAAAAAGTTACCGAGATAAAGACGTTTTTTATGTTTTCAAAATGTTGTAGGTATGTCCAAAAAATATTTTGTCTTTTTTGTGTATTTATTACGTATTGCTTTTAAAGGTGTTAAGTAAATCTAATCCGTTTTTTTATATTATTAGGTTTTCGTTTTTTTTTCTTTGGTTTTTGTTTTAATCCTATTTAAGTTTTAGAGCCTTAAAATTTCTTACAGCAAAAAAAGCATTTAAGATTTTCTTTTTGTTCTATAAGAAAATCTTAAAAATTGTCTGCTTAATTTACTAATTTAAAGCAGTTTTGTACGCTAGTAACTACAAATTAAACTTAAGGAACACACACATTTATTTAGAACTCCAAAAACGAGATCACAATCCTTATTAACTAGATATACATATGTAAATAGAATTCTCTAGACCATGCCAAAACCCTCGGTACCTTCGCTTATGGCTAACAGCAAAGCTTTTTCAAATTGTTCGTAGCTTTCGTAGTCGGGCAAACAAAGTTGATTGAAACTGTTAAGAGCAAAACAAATTTATTTAAAGTTTTGGAAATTGTTAAAATTATTTCAAACTTACCAGGTATGTGCTGTGGGCAGATTACCAAATGTTGGTGCAGCAGTTATTTGAAATTGTGGATTTAATTCTTGAAATCCTCCTGGTGGCAGTTGTGAGCAGCCTGTGGTAAATTGTAGCAGGCGGGCCATTTCAGTTTGACTAAAATTACTAACACCTGCCCAAAACCAAGCCAAAACACGGCGAAATTCTGAGGAATTACCATTAGCTATATGATGGGCCTTAAAATCAGCTATGGAATACTCTCCAGTGCCACACATAAGAAGCTTCAATGAATAGAAGCATGTTAAAATAAAAAAAGTAGGAAAGATATAGTCGGTTCAGCCCGACCATATTATACCCTGCACCATCGTGTAGAGTCTTATATGGGTCCTTTTCACTGAGTAGGATGTCATGTTCACGATGTCATGTAAAATTGATTTTTTTATGTACTTTTTTTTATCAATTCAAGAAAATTACTTTTAATTTTTATATAAACCAAATATTTTGTATTGAATAAATATGCATAACAATATTTTTTATTTGACAAGTGACAAGTATTTGTAAATTCTCAACGTTATATATCAGAAAAATTTATCTGAATCGCTTTTTAATAACATCTTTGGATGATGTTTATATAACTCGTTAAGCACAAGGAACCGTACACTTATTGAAACTTTGGAAGTAATGAAAAAGTACTTCCCTAAAAATGACTTCTATTTATTTTTTCTTGGGAATTTATGCACATTAAAGTTCATATAGGAGTTATGGTCAAATATAGACCGATCTTCATGAAATTTAGTACAAAAATTTATGCTTATATAAAACTTACTTGTGCTGAATTTCATTAAAATATTTATATTTTATTGAAGTCATTTATGAGCGTTAAAATCTTATTCCGGGAGGGAATATATGTATGGGAACTAAGTGAAATAATGGACCAATCATAACAAATTTAAACAGGCTTTCTCAATGGGCCATGAAAGGTATTGGTACCAAATTTCATTGAATTATGTTTAAAATTATGACCTGAAGCTTGATTACAGGATTTACATGAACGGACAGACGGACGGACATCGTTAAATCAGCAAACATCAACACAAATGCATAATACCTTCCCCACCTATGGTAGTGTAGGGTATAATTAGATTTTCGTTTGGTTTAAGCATACCTCCAATTCATTTTCATCAAATATACTCAATAGATTATCGGGAATAATACCATTTAAACCCTTTAGAAAACTATCCACTTCATCCTTAACACTATTGCAAAGCCTCTGTTGAGCCAAAGCATCCAAGTATTGATTTTTAGTGGCATTGGTTACTCTTACTTTAGACCCATTTGGAATGAGTTCCAAAGTTTTGGTTAATTGGCCACTAGCATCATAAATTTCTTCTACAAAATATAATTCCAAAGAATCGGTAGTATCTAAATCGGTATCTAATATATATTTGATCTTCGAGAGATATAAATCGGGATCATCTTGTTCAAAATACTGCAATAATATTTTTGAATTAAATAAAATTTTATTTGAATTTCTTTAAAAAAAAGTGATTACCTTATAATGTACTCTTAAACCTATAAGTTGTGCCAAAAAGGATCTGGTGAAACGAGCTCTCACCAACTGGCGGTAAGTACCTCCTAAGGCACTTTCATATAAACATTTGCCCACTATTTTGCCAGCAAATTCAAAATGCTTAAGTTTCAAATGAGGCGGTCTATGGGGATTGGGATGTACTAAAGCTTGATGCTTATCATGGAAACTACAAAATAAACCACTACGAGCATCGAATAAAGCACTGCAAATAAGTTCAAACCATTCACGGCGCAAACCACCCCAATCGATGCCTGAAATAATAACTATAAATTAATGAAATCCTTAATAAACTTTGAATTATAAATACCTTGTTCCCCCTGGAATGTTACCTCAAAATTACCACACCAATCGGAAACCGAGAAATTCTTTGTTGCCTTCATGCTGCTCTCCAAAATTTTCTCTCTCTGCACCTTAAGCGCCAACTTTTCGTGGTAGTAATTCGCATGAAATTTACGCACTTCATGATAAAAGAAATCTTGTTTATCTTTAAACGTCTCCGAACCACCAATATTTTTTAGCAAAAAGTGGGTAAAAGTGGCCGCTATAATATTACGATCACGCGAGGCTAATTCTATTTTCGGTTGGGCACCATCGTCTATGATAAAAATGGGCCCATGAACATGTGTGGGTAGTTGAGGGAGAAAATGAAATTTGGTCGAGGGACATAGACGGAATGTAGCAATACGTTTGGGTATAAATTTTAAGATCATTTCTTTGATTGTAACCTGAAAGATTAAAGAGTTCTTTTAGATTTTTCACTAGATATCGTTAGTTGCAGTTGAAGGATGATTCAAGGAGACTCACTTGTTTGGGCCCTACGTAGCAAAGGACTTTGCGAGGTTTGGACTTGGCCGCACCGAATATACTTAAGAGTTTGGCTTCATAGCAAATGTTGTGTTTGCGCGAAGCGATATTTTTATGCACCAATGTGGTGTCACTACCTGTAAAAACAAGAAATCGATTAAACAATTGAAATCGTGATGATAGTATCTAAGGACTGCGTACAAAAAATTTAGTGCATATAATTCAGCTTATGAAAATTTAACCAATGGATCAATTTCTTTGAAATGTCGATTTTGTTAAAGTCTGTTATATTTAAACTTTAAATTTAAAAGGAAAACTAACTTTTGATTAGTTTTTAATAAAATATTTAGTATTTTCTTATGAAGGATAAGAGCTTTATTGTGTTTTCGGTTACTTTTTTGTTTGAATGCTTTTCAAACTTTATTTTATTTTTTATTTGTCTATTTAAAATAGACAGAATTCTTGACAGTTTAGTGGATTGGCCTCCTTTGGTACACAACAGCACCATTTCTTTGATACAATCAGTTACTTTTTTGTTGTAATAATGAGGGAGAGAGATGAGGCCAATAGGAATAGGATAAAAGTGTCATTTGTTATGAATGAAGTGCTTTTTTCTCCCAAAAGTTTATTCGGCAGTTTTGATTTTTTTATTTATATTTATCTGATTCCCATAACATACGTAGTTTTGATCATTCTTTAGGTAGCATTCACATTTTGAAAAAAAATTTTCTATGCCTTCACAATTTTTCCAGCATTCCAGCTTGTTTTAACTTTTGTGATAAAAAATTACGGAGCAATTTGAAGAATGAGTCACATTTCATCCAGAAATATAGATATTTTCTTTTAAAATTCATGTTACTTCGTCAGCAATTCTACAGTCTGTAAATCCTTTCTTTGATCGTGATCTTTTTGTATTATTCATGACTCGAGAAATTATATTTCCCGACTCAGCTGCACTCCTAGCAATTGTTTTATATGGTCGACATGTGTTCTGATTATGAATTTGAATTATGCGTTTGCATGAATTTTTAAAATTTTCATTTTAAGAAAAAGTAATCATGCTATAACAAAAAAATTTAGCAAATAGTTACTGAGAATATTAACAGACGTAAAGAAGTTAACGGTACAAATTTTTTTATACATGGTAAGAGTTATAAGCCTTAAAGTGTGCACAGATTTCTTCGTGCGCAGTCCATATTTTATCAAGTAGAGAGTTTATTATTCTTTCCTATATAAAAGGCAGGCTTCTTATTATGTTCTTGAAATTTTTACCTAAGGCTAATTGAGTCGCTTTTACTTACTGCTTAAAACTATAATATCAAAGTCACCATTGGGTAGCTTTTGTTCCAGGTAACTTATAACAGCACGCAGGCAAATAGGTTCCGGAAATAAAGCAGTTACTGCTATACGGGCATTTACGCGATCATATGAAAAGGCAATGGCATTATGCAACTTTTCCAAAGGCTGGCCATGTAAATCATAAATTTCCACATGATAACCCTAGAAAAATAAAAAAAATATTAAATCTATTTTTATTTTAATTGAATCGAAACAAACCTTTCCCGGGTCTTCATTCTCCTCAAATTGACAAGCATTGCCAAACTCATCTCTTGGCTCGATATGCAACAGTGTCGGCGAACCAGCACAACATATCACCGTACTGGCTGGCCTTATAAATCTTGAACGCCGAGCATCTATACTACCCGGTATGAAATTCTTAATGAATGGTGATCCTGCAATATGGCTGGAGCCAATCATTACCGATATCTTATATTGACCCGCTGTACGTACGGTAAATTTGACTTTAGCTATATTTGCATTATTTGGATCTGTTGGCGAACCCAATTCAATGATGGTAACCATTTTGCGTGTACCTTCAGTAACTTCAACAAAAAATTGATCTGTATCACAGATGGGATAAGGCTGGCCATTACGTTGATAGAAACGCACAACAAAACACATAGTGCCACCCACTACAGCTGGATCTTTCCAGTCCCATTGAACCTTACAATTGGCCGGCAGTAGATATTTACCCGTTACATATTGTAACAAAGAATGGCGAGCTTCGGGTGCCAATGAGGGCTGAGTCATGGCTGCAAGTGTTACTAGACCTGCCACGGAAACAGATACCACCAACATGCCACCCCAAGTCCAAGCATCTTGATGTTGTGATGATTTTACCACAGTTGACCATAGTTGGGCTTTTAGAGCATCCAGCTGGGCTTTGGAGGTTGGTAGATTTTGTCTGGCCTGCGACCATACTTGCCAATCTTTACCCAATATTTTACTGGCTCGAGAATCTTCCAGCCAATAGACATCTTCGAGAGAAGCTACTTCAACATTAAGTAAACGTTGATAGTGATGCTGGAGACGATGATCTTTTAGCCATTCTCGTAGTATAAGTTTTTGTTGCAAATGCAAAGCGGCTCTTTGTAGACGCTGTTCATCGCCGGGCGGCAGTTCAGGTAGACGTTCCGGATCGCCACAACTTGAGAGAGATGATATGCCTGCAAGTAAATAAAGATAAAAGAAAGGGGGTAAATTTTTGCATATACAAACAAATATTTAAAAATATATTTCAACTTAATATTTAGTTATTTATTTTCTTAATAATAGCAAATACTCTTTATTACAAATACTACTTTATTAGTTAATGTTCCATTTTCTTAAATTGTTTCTTTTATAACAACTTATGCTGTTATTATTTCCTTAATTATGCGTACCATCACTTCATTAATAATTTTTCAATCAATTATGGCAATTATATTTTGACCATAATAAGCCTACCCATTACGAGAATGAAATTGTAATTATCGAGAACATGTTTAATAACTTTTTGGTAATGGCAGTTTTCACAATGTACCATTAAAATTTAATGGGAACTTAAATCACAACATAAGTGAAACGCACAATATATGTAAGTTTAACCATTAAACGAGACATAATTGCACGCCAAAAAATATTCATTTTGTTATCAAAAAAGGGCAACACTTTGAAAATTTATTTTGTGAAAGTGCAACATTTTTAAAGAAAAGAAATGAATTACTTTTATGATATATTTCAGAATAATAAAATAATCATTACTCCGGAGAAGGCATTTATATATTCAATATTGTATAATCTATATGAATACAACTTTATACTCCAGATTAAATATTTCATTATATTTTCTTACTAAAATTTTGCAAGATATAATTTCAATTCCGCGTAAAGTCATCCAGATAATGAAACCAAGGAATAAAACACAAGTATATCCTTCTGTCCAATAACCTTCTGTCACCTGTCACAAATACTCTTTAAGGGTCTTCTCCTCCATCAGCTAATCTATCTCCTCCCTACCAGTATTTCGTTATCAGCAAGCATTCCGTAAGGTGAAGGCTACCACCGCAGCATTCAGCATCGTAACCAATTAAATCTGACATAACTTGAATCAGCAGAGGCCAAGTATAATGACGATCGCCATGCCACTTGACGTATCGAAGGATCATGATAATGTTAATCATTCCATTACATAATATTCTGCAGTCCCCAATATCCTACGATTTGAAAAGAAGGATCGTGAGTTATTTCAGTGGTGTTATAATACGGCGGGAATATTATCATGACTTTAGTTTAACTTCAGTTGCTCTTAACTTGAATAGCCTCTATAAGGAGTTGATATGATATTCTATCCATGCAACAATACGATCTGGTAAATGGTTATTTCAGCGAAATTCACTATTTTTTTTATTGAGCGCAAATTGAAATTATTTACGAACGAAGCGAAGTCGTTGTAGTCCAAATTTGGACAATGAATCAGCAAAAAACTCTGGGAGTTTGATGAATGGAAGATAAATCTCAGCTCATAAAACTTCAAGGCTTTTTATTACTTCAGTTTAACGTCAACCTCTCTTAAATTCAAGAGCCTCCATAAGAACTTGAAATGATATTCTATGCGTACAACTATGTGATCTGGTAAATGGTTATTTACACTAAACTCTTCGAACTTGGAAGAAGGAGGTAAAAGTAAACAAATGTAGGTATCGTAGTGGATGAAGGCCAAATTTCGACTATGAACCAGTTAAAGTTCTGGGGGTCACATTTGATAGCATTTTTATCTTCTCAGCTTCTAAGACTATAATTATGCACAAATTGAAACAACTTCGTCCATTTCACTGCAATCCCACAAAAAAGCATAAACAAGGCCGTTTGGGAACCTTGAAGTAGTTTTGTTGTCTTAATATATAAAACAATTGGTCCATAGAAGTTTTAATACTTTGCGCCACTATAGACTCCTTATCTAAGAGACACTTAGTTAATATAAAAAGCTGCTAAAACTACAGACTACTGCATCACATTTATTGCGTTTACACGCACTTCTTACTCGCAATTAAAAATATTGTATTATAAAATGTTGCCGCATAAACGTTGAGTTAATATTTTATTTTCACGAAAGCAAATTGTGATTAGTGCAACTAATTCAAAATAAAGCGTACAGCGTTACCACTTCATTTTACGTTAATAGATTTTTCGATGATAAATAAGAAAATATATTTCTTTATGCAATTTGCCGTATAAACATTGAGTTAATTATTTGCAAGTTATTTTTACTTGCAAATATGGTACGTATAAACATAAACAATTGCCTCCATGAAGAAACGGGGATACTTTCGGTTAAAGAACATAATGTTATGTGGATTTAACCGTCAGCATTTGGGATATAAATTCATTAGTGAGGACTCTAGCTAAAACTGCGAAGTATTCCATCTCATTATCTACATAATGAAGTCCAAATTCTATGTACCAAAAGTCCTGGGGGTTTTATAGTATTTTTGCGTTCATAGCTTATAACACTGTAATCATGCTCAAATTTAATTTAAGGTATATATTAAAAAAACGATTGCGGTTTTTTGTGGAATGACAATCAGTGGATAAAGCTTAAAAAATGCACCCTTAAGGATATATCAGGCTGCCTAAAAATTACCTCAGGGTTCTTGTGGTGACTAAACACAATATTAAATTGCCTCCGCAGTTCCTACTGCAATATCATTTTATGTGAATTCCAAATTTAACATCAGCTGGAGTTTACCTTGGAACATCTTCGCGGATCTCACTGCATTCCAAAACAAAATGAGAAGCATAAACAAGGTCCTTTGGGAACTAACCGTCAGTATTTGAGGTATGAATAAAGAAGTCTTGTCAGTTCAATATCTAAAACTATTGCTCCTGTATGGAATACTTATCTAAGTGACAATCAGTTAAGAAATATAAAATGCTGCTAAAACTACAGAGTACTCCATCACATTATCTACATTAGAGGTCGGCGCTCTGAGAATTCACATTTAGTATTTTTATATTTTCTATATAACTCTTCTGCTCTTTTATTGTACACAAAAAAACAATTTTTTTAATTTATAATTTAATATTTTGAATTAAATAAAGCTATTGCTCTTAAATAATTTATTTCTACAATGAAAACCATGCTAAACAATTTTCTTAGAAAAAAATATTATTATCATTTTCCCACATTTCTTTGAGTATTTTTGAAAAATCTTGCGACAGCACAGCCTTACAGTTTGGAATCGTAAAGTAGCTCTGGGTTGAAGAACACCTCACGCGTCACCGTAACTATTTCTTAAGCTCAATCGGGCGGGTTTTTATATTGACCGCGTGCTTTTATCTAAGTGTTACAGTTTCCTATATAAAGATAAAGGCCATCTGTAACTCAAATCGAAAACTCCCTAAATAAAAAGATTTAAGCGATCCAACTTCCTATATGAAGATATAGTTAGTCTGGGACTCCACTTGGATCGATATCCGCCCAAAAGTGGCAGCAAGTGGATTTCACATTGAATGTATCAGATAAAGAAGAAAAACCTTACAGTTTGAAAGTTCAAGTGAAGCTGAGTGATTTTGTTAATCTGTAAAGAACTAAGAGTGCAAATGCTCATATGCGCCACTTTGCAGACCACTAATCTACATGAAGAAATGGAGATAGTTCCAGTTAGGGATCAAAAAATCTTATTGATGCAACTGTTTCTCTAGGTATATTATTGGAGGAGTCATACAAACTCCAACATTATACATTTTGAGACTCCCTGAAGGCATGTCAGGAACGTTCGTCGTATATGAAACGGCATTCATATGGATTCGCAGTGACGTAGGTGCAGGCTTATAGTTAATGGCTAGAAGATCTTGCCTGACAAAAAAACAGTAGTAGGTTGGAGAACAGGTCCCGCTTATGCCTAAGATTTGATCTATTCAGCTAATATTTCTTCACTCTGTTTAGTGGTTTTGTTGACTAATTCTGCGAAAAAAGACTAATTTCCTGACATTTACCCTCAAGAAGAACCCTCAGAATGGTGGCCAATTCACGTCACTTTTGTGACGGTTAACCATACCCTCAAATTAGTTATCTTGAATGTCCATATTGTTGTAACAGTTCGATGACTGTCGCACTTTTTCATTGTGGAAAAACTTCTGATTGATACGACTTTAGCTGAGTTGGCAATATTAAGTCGTGGGAGTCTTGAATGTCTTCTGTGGCATTTGTTATGTGACTCTAAGCACCACAGGTACCAATTCAACATTCATCATGCTGAAGTCTGCGAAAGTCGGACAAGTTCTTCTGCAGACTTTTACGAACGGTTTCATTCTTCTCCACCAATTTGTGGATTTTTTGGCTAATTATTTAACGAACCAATTGTGTCAAATTTGGACACCGAACGCTGGAGGGAAAAGCCGCATTAATTACACAAGTTTACAAATTAGGGTCAACTTTTGGACCAGAGTAAATGAGAAATAATCTTGAACTGAAAAAGAGCTGAAAAGGTCATGATTTTAACAGTGGGTTGTTATTGGAAGGAAATACTTCGTGCTAAAAAAGAGCTGTAGAGGCTCTTTTTTTAATCCATTGGTGGGTTGTTCTTCTTTTATACTTCTTGTTCATTGCTTTCGAAGTACTTCTCTTAAAACTATGTTTATAACATTTTTTATAAAAATTCTTTTTTAGCCTTATTAAAAGAAAATTTTCGTAGAAATTATTAACCTTTTTTCAAGCTAAAAATTCATTTATTTTCACTTTTTTGTAAGTAATTATTAAGAACTTTCAAAAAGTTCAAAATATGCATTTAGTTCTACTTTTTAAGTGGTGAAGTGATAAAAATGTTCCTTTTTGGAAGCAAGGATCGTTTTTTGCTGGGAACTCACAGAAGAGCGAGTGGCGAATAATTTCATTTTATTGAATTTGTAACTTTTCATACAACAAAATTTAAATTATCTGGAAAACTAGAACCAATTTTGAAAAACGGAGGGAAGATTCCAATTTAGCGTCCCAATTAACATTAGAATAAGCTATTAGTTACTCTGGTACAAAATTTTGTATACTTGTGTTACTAATACCCATAAAAAACATCTTACAAGATTGATTTAGTGACTAAATCGAGTGACAAATTAAAAGATTTGACTGACGCCAATAAAACACATGGCCGCCGGATACTAGCAACATCGACCCGTATTTATTGAACCCCCTTTACTTGACTTTTTTAATTAATTAGATGCTAATTAAAAAAACGCTTTTAATCTTTTATTACATGTAGCTGTTTAATCTAATACTTAATATTTTTTAACTTTCCTTTAAGTTAAAATAATTGGTCATTATGAAAATGACCATAATTTATTTAATTTTCTATGAAGTACACAAAACCAAAATAAAATTTTCTAGTAGCGCTACTTGTAACAAGAAACGTTCAGTCTTCAAAAAAATAATAATAAAAAATCCTAAAAAGTGTAATTTGAGGACATAAAAGGAAAACATAATACTTTAGAAAAAGACCAATCAATTAATTTTCAAAGCATAAAAAAGATAATAAAATAAAATAAATTCAACCTAATAATACTTAGTACTTGGTAAGACGAAATATTACTTTTTAATGAAACCTCAACAAAAATTTTCTTAACGTTATTATCAAAGAGAGAAAAACAAGCTAAATTTTTGACTGGCAAAGAAATTAAAAAATCCAAACAATCAGGGCTTCAGAACTAGTAAAATAGTGCTATTATACCCTACACCACCATAGGTGGTTGGGGTATTATGCGTTTGTGCTGATGTTTGTAACGCATAGAAAAAGTTATCCAACACTCACCTTAAAGTATACCAATCGACTCAGAATCACTTCTAAAATCGATCTAACGATGTCCGTCCGTCTGGATGGCTGTTTGGCTGTCCATGTAAACTTTGTGCAGAAAGTATGTTTCGCAATTTGGCACGTGGAAATTTTATGATACAAGGACGAAGCCTATTGAAATTGGTTGTGATCGGTCCATTACAAATGTCCCCCCGGAATAAAGTTTAAACTCAAAAATGACTTAAAAATAAGAATATTTTAATGCAATTAGGTGCAAAGAAGTGCTGTACAGGTATCAATCTTTGTATCAAATTTTATGAAGATCGCCCCACAATTGACTATAGCTCCTATATAAACCTCTCTTCCGAAAATCACTTTAACGTGAATAAATTCCATACGAATATTATTATTAAGTTAATATTCGACACAAATAAGTTTTATGTAAGTAGAAACAACATTACCAAATTTTATGAGAATCCGTCCATAATTTACCATTGCTCCCATATAAACCCACTTCCAGGAATCACCCTAAAGTGCATAAAATCATCTAGATGTTAGTATCAACTCATTATTCTGTATTTGTGTATTTTTTATTTGACATTTAGTAAAATAGACCACAGGTTTAATATAAGTCCCCTTCCCGAATTTCTATGCTCGCACGCAATGGTGTAGGGTCTTGACCGACTATATATTTTTTTCTCATTATTAAATGTAAACATTACGTGCATTTGTTTACCCAAAAATTTGTACTGTCCAGTAAAAACTTTTACTGGATTTGCGTTCGCGTACCAAAAATCCAGTCAAGAGAGAAAAATTACAGTTTTTAAATTTGGTATCTAAAAATTTTACTAGTTTTATTTTTTATTGAAAATCCAGTAAAAAGTAAGCGATGAAAGGAAAATGTTCGAAAAATTTAAAAAAAATGTATTTGTTATAACGGTTTTAAGTTGAACATATAAAAATTTTTACAAAACTAGGAGTTTATGTATAATTCTGGTAGAAATGACGCGCAATGTGAAAACCTACTGAGATATTCAAATAAAATTTATCACATTTTCATTGTTTGTAAAATTAAACAAAAAAATTTCGTTATAATAAAAATCGCGATTTTTTAAAATATTGCGAAAAATTGGATTCGAATCTAAGTTATTTCTCCATATATTATAAGAAAATATATTTTATTAGAGTTTATTATAAAGAAATGCTATTTAATATTCTGATCCTTTCTTAACGCCAGAACATTTTTTTTTTTTGATCCAGAAAATTTTTATCTTTCAAAATTCTTTGATGTGCCCCTAATTATGCCAATTTCGTACTGTCCACACAATGTGCCTTGACAAAAGTGTCCCGTTTTCCACTATTAACGACTTTTGACTTAAATTTATGATTCCGATCAATTATGTTCATCGTCGTTTTCATATCTATATATGCAAGATATTTAAAAATTACAATTTGCTATATAAAAATACAAAAGGAGGGCAAGTTTTGCGTAATTTTCAAAAAATTTCATAAAATTTTTTTATTAAATTTATTTTTAATGCTTCTCCGATTTTATTGCGTAAAATAACAAAAAAACTAAGTTCACGTAGTAATCCATGCTATTCCATTATAAACTGTGAATGTGACTAGCGAAAAACTGATTTTTTGAAAAATTTTCGCTCTTGTTTTCCAAACTTTGAGTCTACCGCACATCAAGAAGATATATCGCAAAATACACACAATTGCAAGAAGTATAAATCTTTGTTTCAAAATTTGTTTTGTTTCCGCCCAAAAAAACCAAAAAATTAAAAAAAAGTCATCAAAATTCGACTACTCTGTATTTAACTGCTGAAAGTCTCAATAATAACCAAGATGGTGCAGATTTTATCTACAAAGTCCGATTAGTTTATATAAGATCATATGAAATCAAAAAGTATAAACGCGCGAATAAAAACGAAAAAATGAAACTTATGGTACTAAAATTTTGCACTCTATTAGTTTAAAGTCTTGTGAGTTCAGATCTGTAACCTATTTGTTTAAAATGGTATTAGCAAAAAAAATTGTTAAGGATTAAATTCAGTTTCATCCAGGTTAAAAATTTTTGATAATAGCCCATATAAATAAAATGGGATTTGGGATTTAAAATTTAAATGGCGTAGCTTCTGCAAACATATTTCCAGGGTATACATCCAAAAGAAGCCTCCTTCGCAAATCATCTACACTATCTACACCTTCATGTAGAAAGCTAGAATTCCCGAATTCAGTTCCCTGAGTTTAATGGTCTCGACCAATATCAATCTCAGTTTTGTGTGATACTGCACCAAATCCAATCTTATAAAAGTAAGGTTAACAAAATCGTTTGCATGTGACAAATGTAAGCCACGAAAAACCGTAATACGATAAAGTTAGACGACAACAAACACTTAGTCAATGTGGGAGTGAGACGCAAAATTCTCGAAGGCCAAATAACAAAAAGCTCGCCTGACTGTACTTAAAAAATAAATACGGTGACGCGAGAGTTGTTCCCCAACCCAGAGCTACTTTGGGACTGCAATAAAGACTTCGGTTTTTAATATGAATTAAGTTGTTTTTTGTGGTGTTTTATGTTTATTTGTTTGTAGTGGTTATGTTACTGAATTTTAAAAAATTTCCGTTTGCGTACTTTTTTGTTTATTAGTTTTGAGGGAGTAAAATTTTTAATTTACTCAGTAAACACTCAGTTTACTGGATTTTACTGGAAATGTAAAAAAACGCACCTACTAACAATTTAGAAAAGGAGAGAGGGAGGAGGAAAGTTGTCAATACATCCAAAAACCAAAAAAAAAAAAAAAAACCGGAAGTGTAAATATAAAGTCTTGCAAAGAAAACACCATTATGAACTTTAAGTAAGAGAATATACATATTTCTTAAAAAGTGAAAAAAGTACCTTCATAATAAACCATTATATGGTTTCATTATGGCAAAGATTTAAATAAAAAAAATTGATTGTTCACTTTTATGATTTTCGTTTATTACCTGTGAGGGTGATTGTTTGCATGATCGCATGTATTTTAATGTGTCTACGTATGTAGGTGTTTCAAAATTTATTTTAATTTTCCCGATGACGTTCACAATAATGATGATTTCATATTGCCAAGTGTCATTTAATGGAATAGTGGAAAAATACCATTTAAAATAACAAAGAAATGATATGACATTTTCATTTCATTACAAAAACAATTTCTGTTATTTTGCAATATTTCATATGTGTGGGTACAATAATAAATAAAAACTGAATTGGTGTAAATGTTATTATACTCAAGGTTGGATAACAATATAGTCATAGAACGTAAACGAAAAAGTGACATATTACTTAAAAGAATAATATGCATTTAAAGAAAGAATTAAATTGAAAAGGGTTTCTTAAAAAGTATGCAAACAATTGAATAAAAATTTTAAATTACAGAAATTGTAAAGCGTGATGCATTTCGAGATTCCCTACTTTTTTAAAGAAAAAAACACATAAAATTCAAATTTAATGGGGAATGTTTTATCATTTGAAAGAACATTCTTTGGCATTTATTTATTGAAGATTATGTCTATCAAATGTTGACCATTGCTACTCGCAGATAGTCCACCCGTTGAGTCCAATTTTCGATGACTTGTTCGAGCATTTCGACTGGTAACTGGCGAATGACACGCGTGATGTTTTCCTCCAAGGCATGAATCGAAGCGGGTTTGTCCGCATCAACTTTAGACTTTACATATCCTCACAGGAAAAAGTCTAACGCTATGATATCACACTATCTTGATGGCCAATCGACCAGCCCAAAACGTGAAATTATGTGCTCACCGAAGTGTTCTCTCAATAAATCCATTGATTGATGCGATGTATGGGAAGTGGCGCAGTCTTGCTGAAACCAAATGTCGCCGAGATCACGAGCTTCAATTTCAGGCATTAAATAGTCGGTTATCATGGCACGATAACGGTCACCATTGACGGTAAAGTTCGCACCGGCATCATTTTTAAAGAAATATGGACCGATGATTCCACCGGCCCACAAACCACACCAAACCGTTGTTTTTTTGGATGAAGTGGCAGTTCTTGAATCTCTTCAGGTTGCTCTTCGTCCCAAATTCGGCAATTTTGTTTGTTTATATAGCCAGAAATTGGCCTCATCGCTGAACAAATCCCACTTTTCAAGGGCCCATAGAGCGAAGCGATGTCTCTTGGGAAGGTCGAGCGGCTTCATTAGTTGCACAGACTGTATTCTGTACGCTTTCAATTTAAGATCCCGACGTAAAATACGCCAAGTCGTTCCATACGTCAGTCCGAGTTGCTGCGAACTGCGCCGAATCGACTCTCTACGGTCTTCGTGTACACTCTCAGCTACGGCCGCTATATTTACTTCACAGCGTGCTGGTCGTGGTCTATTCGGTCGAATATTATCCAATAATGAATGCTAGGTCTCAAAATGGGTGATGGTGTTGCGAATAGTACACTCAGTAGGCCGATTATGTTGACCATAAGTTGAGCGAAGTGCACGAAACACATTCCTCACAGAACGTGAATTTTCGTAATAAAGTTGAACGATTTGTAAACGTTGTTCAGGCGTAAGTCTTTCCATTATGAAATTCCAAACAATACTAAACAAAAATAACATGACAGCATGATACGACTCACACGTGATCTGTCAAAAAAGGGCTATTGAAAAAAGTATCTCTATTTGAATCTCCCTTTATATTGTTTTAACTATTATAATTCTGAAATAATGTGACAAAAATTTTGAATTTATAGACATGATAAAGTGGGTAGAGAAGATGGGAGAGTGAGTGTGGATTTCTGTCTCAATTCTATTTCCTGTGGAAGAAATAATTCTTAAAAAAGATCAAAATATTGAATTTATCCAACCAAATTTAGAACAATTTTTATAACTTGCTTTTATATTTCTCCTGCGTCAAACATTAAAATTTATGAACAATATACAAACGCGATAAAATTTGTAGCTAATCAATCCAAACCTGTTGACTCCATAATTGTTCTTGGTGACTTTAATATTCCAAACATTAAATGGTGCGAAATTCCTGATTCATGCTTTTTAAACCCATCAATAAGATCGGAAACATCTATAGAATTGCTGATTTAGGACTCTTCCAAATAAATGACATAGTAAACAAGCTTGGCAAATTATTTGATCTTGTATTTGTTGATCAATCTGAAGAATTATATATTTTTCGCATTAATCCATTATTAACACCTGAAGATGCTTATCACCCCACTCTTGAAATAAGCGTATACGTCGAAACAAAAATATGATTACAATCCAATGTAAATGATGAGATGGTTTTTGATTTTAGCAAAGCTGATTATTCCAAATTAAATCACCTACTTTGTTCTGAAAATTGGTTTGAATATGTTCTTTACAATAAAGTATACCCTCGTATATCATTCTGAATAAATTCTATGATGGCTTATTTAAATGTTTTAAGAAATCAATGCCAATGACGAGAAAAAAAATTTGCACATGGACCGATTTGGAATACAAAGCAGCTGAATGACTTGAAAATTTTGAAAAAAAAACATTATAGAAAATACAAAAAGTCCGGTTTATCTATTAATTATATGTGATACTCTATATCAAGATCAGTTTATAATCTAGAAAATATCCAATGTTACAATAATTATCTTTTTAAGGTGAAAAGAAACTTTAATAATAATCCAAAATATTATTACCAGTTTGTAAATTCTAAGCATCGAGTCTTTGGATATCCGTGCATTATGAAATTTGGAGATAAAGAATTCTCAAACAATGCATATATTTACGATTAGTTTGCTGCTTTCTTCTCACCCGCCTATTCTGATAAAGAATTACATCAACTTTCCAATTATCCATATCCAATTCTTGATGCAACCCCAATAAATTGTCCAACATTAGATAAATCGATGACATCGTACTGTACAGAATCTAAAATATTCTTATAAATGTGCACCAAACTATTTCTTATAAAATGTTTGCATTCTCTTTATATCTCCAATAACCTTACTTATTCAACATATCAATATTTAGTGGTTATTTTCCTGAAGTTTGGAGGAAATATTATATTATACCTTTGTTTAAATCTAGAAGCAGATCCAACATTTCCAATTATAGAGGTATTGCTAAATTAAGTGTTGTTCCAAAACATTTCGAAAAGATAGTTGCTGAAATCCTTTCGCATCAAGTTATTTGTTATTTTTCCCCATTTCATTATGGATTTAGAAAAGAACATTCCACTAACCTTTTAGAGTTCACAACCTCAGTTATAACTGCATTTGATTCTGCTTTACAGACAGACACAATATATACAGATTTCAGTAAAGCTTTCGATAAAGTAAATCACGATCTCCTATTGTTCAAATTGGATAAATTCGGATTTTCTCCTGTTCTCATTAAACGGATTTCTACATATCTTAAAAATAGATACCAATGTGTATTCCTGTATTATCCGGTGTTCCGCCAGGTAGTCATCTCAGACCATTACTATTACAAATATTTATAAATAATTTACCAGCTTGCATTAAGAATTCTAAAATATTAATATATGCTGATGATGTAAAGCTGTTCCATAGCTTAACTATTCCTATCAATGTTTCTTACTCCAATCAGATTTTGACAATCTTTGTGATTGGTGTATAATGAATCTAATGGATCTGAATTTAAGAAAGTGTAGGCACATGATATTCTACAGAAGAAGTCCAGTACTCTGTAGATACACAATAAATGAATATCAACTTGATCTAGTCGAAGAATTTCTTGATTTGGGTGTGTTGCTTGATTTTAAACTATCCTTTAATTCCTATGTTTCGCAAATCGTTAATAAAGCAAAAGGAGTTCTAGGTTTCCGCAAGCGCTGGGGAAGAGATTATTAACCTTACGTTTCCAAGTAATTATTCACATTTCTCGTAAGACCAATCCTTTAATATGCTTTCTTGATCTGGGATCCACAATACGAAGTTCATATAAAGAAATTGAATAGGCCCAGAAACAATTTCTCTTATTTTGTCTTTGTAATCTTCCATGAAATCCTAGTATTAATTTACCATCATATGAAAGTCAATTACAGCTTATTGATCTTCCTACTCTTGAAAGTAGGAGAAAATATATGAATATTTCATTTGTAATTAATTTAGTAAGCGGTTCAATTAATTCTGAGTTTCTGCTTAGTAAGATCGAATACGTAATCCAAAATCGTCTAACTAGAAATTATACTCCTTTAAAAATCAAATATTTTAGAATCAAAAATGCCAACTTGATCCCATGAGACGTATATGCAATCAATTCAACAGTTTTTATCCAAAGATATTGACTTCTCAGTAAATCCAGTCCACATTAAGAGGAGTATTTTTTAAGTAGTTAAATAATAAGACTTTATTATAAAATGACATCAGGAATACTATAATAATGGCAAAAGGGTAAAAAATGCCACATTTTTAATCTAAAACACGTTTCAAGCTGTATTTTTCAAATCCGGAAAAATTCGATAGTAGCTTTCGTGAGGAATTTGGTGAGATTTAATATTTCTTATTTACAAACTTCGATGTGGTAATATTAGCTATTAAGAAGTTGATATGCATTGGAGAAAATTCAATTATAACTCTATTTAAAATTATTTTCGTCTATAACATGGAGTTTTCCAAAGAGTCCAATTTATTTTTTAACTTCATACAATCTTTTTTTATCCATTCAATTCAGACAAAAATATTCAAAAATATTTAATATTAAAAATTAAATTTTGAAAAATGTACAATAAATCCACAAATTTAAATTATATTTTATAATTTCAATATAATTTTAAAAATGAATACTTAATGCTCCTTAAACGTACGAAATGGTTCAAAGTTATATTTTCATATAATAATTTGTATATAAATTTAAATTTTATATTATTTTATATTTTAAATATTTTAAATTTATATATATAATACATATTTAAATAAAAAAATTTTTCTAGCTTCTGATGGTAGGTGAAATATTATGATAAAACTTTTAATTGAAAATAAATTAAAATCAAACGAAAAAATTGTTAAATTGATATTTTTTTTTTTTTTTTGTCAAAACTGATAAAACTTTTAGTGAAATAAATGTACTCTTTCGTTGAAAAATATAAAATCCGAAAAAAAATTTGTTAATTTAATAAAAATTTAATAGAATTTTTTTGTTTTTGTTAAATTTAAATTTTAAATTAATTTAAATTTAATTAAAAAATAAAAAAAATTATACTAATTAACAATTATCATAATCAAGTGAACAAATTATTTCATTATAAATTAATTTGTATTCAACAAAAACGATCATTAGTTTGACAATAAAACATAATTGAAAATTAAAATTAATATTCAATAAATTTCTTAGTCTTATCATAGTGATATTTATTTTATCAAATATAAAATAATAAAATAAAACATTATGACGACGACGACGTCTTGATCAAACGTCGGCAGCGAAAGGGCAGCGCAGCAATTTTCCATTCGGCAGCTATCGGCCGTAGGCCATGATTAAGCTAAGCCATGAATTGGAAAATTTCTGCGCTGGGTTGTACTTTTCCTGGACATAATTATTTAGGACCGGGTAATACTATATATAAAGAAGATGAACCAGTAGATGAAGTTGATTTTGATGCATATATTCATGATTTACAATATGAATTAGCAACAAGAAAAGAAGAAATTAGAGAAGCTGATCGTGTAGCAATCAAATCTTTTATAAGTGATTATCACAAAAACGGATCTTTAGCAGAATTAGCTGGAATAACTGGTTTATCTATTAAATATGGTTTTGAAAGTGTTTTTGGTGTTGTTTATCCAAATAATATGTTTTCAAATCAAAAGACTTTCCCACAATTAGTTTATGCAGCAAGAGAAAGACATTTAGCTCAAGAGTGGTCAAGAATTAAAGATACTCCAGATAAGGGTGGATATAGAGATTTCACCGATTTTAAAAGGAAATCATTAATAGAAAAACAAATATACGACAGTTACAAAGAAGGTGGATATTATTACATAGCATTAAAAAGAGATTTTGGTGCTGCTGCAGGGAGCTCCAGAACCGATAACCAACCAGCCGCCAAGCGACCAAGACCTACTGAAAATAGTGATACTGATACAATTCCTGAGCAAGATCCTACATTCATTGAGAAACCTAATTAAAGAAAAAAAATTGTAAATTTATTACCCAGAAAAAATAAATAGTTGTCATTTTTGGGGAAATACTTCTTCATTACTTCAAAAATTTCAGTAAGTGTACGATTTCTTATGCTTAAGAAGTTATATAAACATCATCCAAATAAGTTATTAAAAAGCGATTCAGATAAATTTTTGTGATATAAAACGTTGAGAATTTACAAATACTTGTTACTTTAAAAAGTAACAAGTATTTGAAAGATATTTTAATAAAAAATATTTAGTTTATATAAAAAGTTAAAAGTAATTTTCTTGAATTGATAAAAAAGTACATAAAAAATCATTTTTACACGACATGGTGCATATGACTTCCTACTCAGTGAATAGCTAGGTATCAAAAAAAGAACATCTTCCAATGACAAGCCTATGTTAAATTCATTGCAAATGATCCAAATTTGAACTATTTCTGGATCACAAGTTCAGGTTCTTATTGACTTCTTTGGATATTATTTTTTTTTTTTGCTAAGTAGTTAATATGACAAAAATTTTTATAGACTGGAAATTAAATAATTTTTGTTTAGGAATTTTGAATTTTGTTATCAAAGACGACTTTTATTTTTTTCTGTGCTGGTTTAGCATTCTGGATATCCTATAAAGATTTAGCTTAACCTTTCTCGTTTTTAAGATAATGCATTTTAATGAAATTCAATTAATTTGATAACAATAAAATACAAACCCAAAATAAATCGTTAAAATCCATTCAATATTCTATTTAAAGAAGCGTATATAATTTTTATTTTTTATTTGTATTTAAAAGTCAAAAAACTGAAGTAAAATAGCGATTTTTTAAGCAAAAGAAATATACGAATTTCCCAGTTAAAAAATTTGATTTAAAAAACTATCCTTTAAAAAGTTTGTATTGGCTAAATAAACTTAATTTGCTTAGTGACAATCAAAATGTTGAGAAATAAAATCGTAAATTTTTCAAAATATTAAAAATAAAATTTCCCCAACACCCAAGTGCTTTGGCTGGGTCCACGCCTGTTATAAATATATCTAGCCTTACAGGGCACATTGCGATAAAAGAGCTGGAAAATTCTGCTATAACCTGAAGAAAAAAAAAAATGATTTCAATGACCCACTAGCCTAATGAGGGGTTAAATAAATGCACTTTTTAATACAAAATTTTTATTCATTTCTCCACTCTTTTCATAAAATCTTAAATGTCAATCACTTGTAAATGTGAACTTGAAAATAAAATACATGACTTTATTTACATTTAGCACTTATTGTAGGTCATTACATTTACTAAATAGACCTCGTCAACCCACAATCATATAAAACCCACCTAGTTTTATTTTTTTCTTACAGTTTTGCACTAACAAACGCCTTAATTAAAAGGCCCTTTTTCTTTATTTAACTATAGAATACAAATGAAAAAAAATAGAAAAAAAATACTTAGTGTTTTCCACTTTATTCGTCATTTCGGTTACTATTGCTTACTTTTGACTCTTTTCCACTATTTAGAAAACAAATTAATTTTCTTTTTTAAGTCAAAACAGAACAGAAGCAGTTGGAAAAACGTTATAACAAGAAAAAACATTTTCTTCAAAGTCGGAAATAAAAAATTACCGGAAGTTATTCGTTCTACATAGTTTTGGTGTTAGTGTGTGTGTTTTTCATGATAGTTATGTGAGTGTGTGTGTGTTGAAGGATATTTTTAGCATGTAACCTAAACATACAATTATACTATTTCTATTTGTGTTTTTGTATGTTTGTATTGTTTCATGTTACTTTTATATTTGAAACTAATTTTTGCGAGTAAGAAATTCTACAGAAGAGGGAATGAGAGTAATTAAACTAAAAATAAATTTCTAAGTAATATACAAGGTACTTATTAGGAAGATCCGAAAATAAATAGTCTAAAAGTAATTTTATATATAAAATTTGGAACAACAGAATTTTTGTATTGAAAATTAAAAAAGCATATAAAATAATCATAATAATAATAATAATAATAATAATAATAATCAGTCTTCATAAATTCAATAAGAATCAACACAACCCTGTACAATTTCCATCTTTGTTCCAAAACCCTCAACAAAATATGGCCCAACACCGATTTATATTTACGGACGGATCAAAGAAAGACAATTTAGTAAGCTTCGACATAACAACAAAACGGGAAGCAATAAAATCTACAATCTTACCCCCATACAGCTCTATACTTTCGGCGGAATTAATTGGTATCTATGAGGCAATTAAATACGTTAGCTACAAACGAGTGAAATATGCTATATGTTCGGACTCTTTGTCGGCGCTAAAAATGATTAAGAACATAAGTAACTCTAACCCATATGTATCACACATAAGAAATATCCTAATTCTAGAATGTGATCGTATAGTACTAATATGGTCTCCTGGACATTGTAATATTAAAGGGAATGAATACGCTGACAAAATTGCCAAAGATGCACTCATGGCACACCTTATAACAACAGAAAACTATAACCAGCGAGACATTTCAACTTATATAAAAAAGTATTTCATTGAACAAGACGACACATACTTAAAGATATCAAACTGGTACAAGACTATTAACGAGAAAAAAAGAAACAAATTTATCTATATATATTAATAAAAAGGGAAGCAAATTAAACCGAACCGAAATAGTAAAATTTGTAAGACTTAGGCTCGGACATACCAGATTTACTCATGGCTCTTTACTAAATTTACCAAATATTCCTAACAGCAGGTGTAATATTTCCCAACCAACTTCTTCAGCCCACCTTTTATCCTACTGTCCAGAATACCACAATATTAGACTACAAATATTTAAAAACACCAACCCCTTAGATCTTATCTCAAATCCAACGATAGACAACATAAAAACTTTACTTACATTTCTGAAAAATTTTAATAGTTGAGCTGAAAGCCTTAGCAGCTATGGCTCTCACCCTAATATTAGCTTATAATTTTAATTATAAGTTAATACTGTAAATAAAATAAATAAAATAAATAAAATAATAATAATAATAATAATAATAATAATAATAATAACCATTTATCGTCTCGTCTTAATGTGATAAAACATTGTCAATCGAAAAAATTATTTGCAACTGTTCTTATTTAGACTCTTAAAAATAAGTCTAGATGCAAGTCAGTTCCGAAAGTTCAGAATTATTAAATAATTTTAATAATTCTATAATATAAGATGCAGGAAACCTTAACTTAATTGTGAATAAAGTAGAGATTTATGCATCGACTTTAATGATATATAACTCGTTTAATTTATAACATATCCAGCTTTGTGACTAAGGAGCAATTTGATCGTTTTAACTTTTTTACGATTTTTTGAAAAACAAAACAGATGAACGGACATCAAACGGTATACTTTAAGGCAACGGTTCTCAAATGGGTCCGCGACACACAAGGGATCCGTACAAACATTTTAGAGGATCGTGAAGAACATTTACTTAAACGCAAAATTTAAAGCATATTTTTTTTTTTTTTTTTTTTTTTTTTTTTTTTGATTTAAAGGCCAATAATACAAACTCACTTCTTGTTATATTTAAATAAACAGTTCTAAAATTTAATACAAATTTAAAAATTTAAATTTACATAGTGGTCGAAAGTATTTGAAATAAGTTTGGGAGATTAAATAAATTATGAATCGATCTTCACTCTTTGGTGAAAACGTTCCGTTTTTGATAGTTACTTTTAGAATTGTGATCTATTCTTAGTTCTATTCTATTCTTGGAATTATTTAAGAATTATTTATAATTACAATTTATATATTTTATGGTTTTTAATGCGAAACCCTAATCTCAAATTGAGGATAATATAAAATTAAACTTCTTCTCGAGTTTCAAATAAAAATTTCGTAAACAGAGAACTTTATTCATAAATTAAATAATGTATTTATTATCAAAAATTGTTTAAAAACTAATTCTTAAATATTATACATATATTTCAAATGTGGCTCTCAAACTAGTCCGATTTATAGGTTTCACTCAAAATTAGTAGAACATAAAAAAAACAAAATACAAAGAAATTCAGATATTTTCTGAGAATAGAATGTGTATCTAACTAATACTGGAACAGAGCTTATATTAATTAGTTTTAAGTTTATATTTTTTTATGAATAATGTCGTTTGAAACTATACACAGAAAAAAGTTTGTGCATAAATATAAGAATTTACTTTCATTGATTTTAGTTCATAATATTTAAGAATAATGTCTTAAATATTAACACTTTTTTACATTTTTTGAAATGAATCAAAAGTCAAAATTGTTTAAATTTTCATTTACATATATTTTCAATTTGTAAATGTATGTTTAAAATTTTCTTTACAGAATTTTTGGTTTTTAATGATTTTTAGGAACATGTTGGAGGGGGGGGGGGGGGGGGCAGAAGAACACAACAGATGCGTTTTTTATTACAAGGATGCTTATGATATAGAATGGCAGCAAATTCAATCCTTACTTTTTTACTGTTTTTATGAACAAAATTTTATGAAAAAAGGTCATGTTCGATTCATAATATTTAAAAAAAATTTTCAAATATATGAATTTTTTTTCTCTATAGTAATTTATAGTATTTTAAAAATTACTGCGAATATTACATTTTTAATATTTTTTATGTGCCATTAAAAAGTTTAACGTCTCATGTTTTCCAAAATTTTGCTTTGTCTTTAGATTTAAAATTTATTTAAATTTTCTCCTTAAAATGAATTTATTTTTAGGTTTTAGCTTACATTACATTAAAATGTTTTATCAAAATGAGAAGACACCATTTTTCCAATATTTTTCTTCGTATACAAATAAATATTTTAGAATAATTTGATATTTAAACTGGTATTAAAATAACAAATCATCATTTGTTTAATGCTTTTTCCCAAATGAGCTTCAATTAGTTAGATTTCACACTTAAAATTAACGAGAAAGAAAGATACAGCCGGTCAAGATCGACTATATAATACCCTACACAATTGTGTACGAGCATAAAAATTCGAGAAGGGAACTTATATTACACCTGCGGCCAATTTTTCTAAATGTAAAATAAAATATACAAATACAGAATAATATGTAGGGTGTCATATAGTCGGTCTTGACCGACTATATCTTTTTTTCTCGTTTTCTAAATAATTTTTGTAACTTATAATCAGTTAAAGGTATCTTAATAAAATTTGACACGGCCAGAACTGAGGTGTATTTGAGTTGATTTGGAGGAGCACAGATCCCTAGCGGATCAGGGGGGGCAGTAGGTGAATTTTCAAATTTGGTCACCTTGGGTATGTACATATATATTTTTTTTATCGCCAAAAATTCATTTATAATTTTGTTGTAAAAAAATTTTAAACTTAGATGGCCCTTGAAAATCTCTTACGTGTCTATGTTATTTCTTTTAGTTTAAGAGATATTTAGTTCAAAATATATTTGTATCTAATTAAAAAATTATAATTTTGCAATTTTAAAATTCAAAATCATTTATTTTTTAACTCGGAAAAAATATGGATTTATTTTTCTTATTTGATAGATAATTTTGTTCATTAAATAATTGGAAAAAAAAAATATAAAATATCGAACCAAAGTGTTATATATTGATAATACTGGATTAGGATTTTGCAAAATTGAGGTAGTTGAAATTTCAAATGCAAAAAACTTGTTAACTATAAGAGTTTTTATAGGCCTTTTTCGAGGACTTTAAGAAGATATAAAAAAATATTTGAAATCGGATAAGAAACAAACACTTGGCCAGCGGTTAAAATTTTTCTATGTCTGAGGTATCCTATTTTGAGCCCCAATAGGTCTGATCCTGAGAGTTCAGGGGGCCTCTCTTCCTAACTTAAAATTGTATACTTCTCTGCTATGTCTATGTGTAAATCCAACCAGCCGATTAGAGGTTACAGATTTATTTCCAAAAATTTTCGATTCTGCCCCATAGTAAGCTTAGATCTCCATAATCACGTGTATCTAAATATACTGGGAACTGCAGAACCTTAAAAAAATACTTTTCTTGTCGCCTAGTCCAATTTGAAATCAAAAATTATTTCTCAAATATTTTGTATAAAATTCTGTAATTGTATTGAAAACATTTTTACAAATTATATTTAAAATATCACTTACAAAACCATTCAAAACACAAATCTCTATAAAAACTTAAAATCTATTTAACAAACCATATTATTCCTCTCATCTTATCCAACATACCAACTAACTACTTGCCAAATTAATAAGATTTTAATTTTCTTTTAATTAAATTAATTGTGTAATGATGATGATGTGGGGTGGTTTTAGCAGTTTGTTTCTGTTTTAAAATTCTGATTTGGCATTGTTTCAAGTAAAATAAAAGCTAAAAACAAAAAAAGTAACAAAAACACTTTTCCGAATGCAAATAGTTTGCCATTTGCCTGAACAAACGCGCATTAAATATTTTTATTGTCCAAATTAAATCACCACCACGGTACAAAAATACAATTATTTTTCTTAGTTAAATAGTTAAATAGTAGATTTATTGTTTTTCTTTTTTTTCACTTGTTAGGAGAAAGAAATTTGCTGAGTAAAAGAAGTATTATGTGGGATAATAAGCGACTATGAAAAGGGCTATAAATAATTAAAAAATTTAATTAACTAATAAATAGAGAGATGAATACAGCACCATTCAACTGTTCTCAGAAGATTTTACCTTTTAAAATTTGTGGTTTATTTCCTTTTAAATAAACCGGTACTTTGATTGCAAATAAAAGCAGTTTAGTAGTTTAAAAGTTGTAACGACACTTTATTTTATTTAAAATTTACAAGAACAACAGTTTAATTACACTCTTTATACACTTTAATAATGTACAAGAATATACAGCCAAGACAGTTGATTTGTCTTTACTTAATGATGCTTCCAATTAGACTGACTTAATGGTGTTCTCATGGCCAATTTATATACACTGCATTACCTTCCAGATATTTCACGAAAGCTCTATTTCTTTCTACAATATTCTTAACGGACAAACTAGTATATTCGAATTCTAGAGCTTTCGATGTTAATGTTAGCTGTTTGAACATTTAGTGTTGCCATACTTACAAACAATGGTGAAAGCTATTTATTCAATGTTGTATGTTTATAGCTATGTTAGTAATTTCTACAGATATGTTAACTGCTGTTGACATAAACAGAAAGGTCAAGAAGCATTAAGAAAGGTTGCGAAGCATTATTTAATTTTAAACCAGCCGTTAAAACCGTTATATTTGAATTGAAGTACAATTTCGTAACAATATCCAATATTGGGTGGAATTATTACATGACAAAATTATACATTATAATTACATTTACATTAAATTTAAACTTTAACACCAGCATAAGTATTTTCTTTATTAGAACCATGATCACATATAGACCGATCATGACCCTAATTAAGAATGTAATGTAATGTGTAATGTGTCAAGATTAAATTTAAAAAGAAAGCAGTTATGTATGGGATGATTCTATTTAATTATTTTTAGTTATTCCATAAATTATTTTTTTTAACGTACAATACTTATTATAGCTTTGCTTACTGTAGGGTACTTTCAAGGTACTTATAAACACTTTCAAATAATTAGATTAATACTTATAATTCATAAACTCTTATCGCTATTTTACTTGGACAAAGTTTGCCATATATTTTTCTCTTACTTATTTACATTTCTTTAGCATAACGTAAATTAAACTAATTTAAATTTATTCATTTTTGCAACAAAATATAAAAATATAATAGAAAATCAGCATTAGAGAAAATGTTAATGTAATGCAGTTGTTTAAAGTTAAAATATTTATGTATATTTATTAAAAAAAAAAAATAGCTGGAAAAGTTCGAGGAAATGCATTAGGTTTTTAATTAAATGTTTAGGGATTAAAAGAATATAATTATATGAAATATGGTGGGAATTTTCAATAATAAATATATAGAATTTTTTATTATTTTAAAAGGATTAATTAATTTGTTATTAGTTGTTAGTTGTATAAAAGTGTAACTTAATACTAACTAGGAGAAGATATCCTAAACTTTTTTTGTAAAAGATGAAAGTTCTTAGGGTAAATTCATTAAATATAAAAATACGTCTGTCTCCAGGAAAATCTAAATCTAAGAGAATAGATTGAGTGTCTCCTTCCGTACGTAACAACGAAAAATTCTTCTAATATAAAGCCCTGCGTAAGATGATTTGAAAAACAAATCCATTTGCTTTATAAGTGTGTTGATCATAGCCAACATGTACAATAACAACAATAAATACTGTCTGTACTGTTATTTGACCAAAGCAAAGCCAATGCGTCTTGTGTATGAGCGCTTACAAATATAGGCGTTCAAGGCATTTGTAGCAAACAAGTGGTGCAAGTGATGTGGCAAAAAAAAAAAGCAAATCATACAAGACATTGAGACAGTATTTAAGCAAAGGTCTACAACTGAAATTAATACTGATATAATATATGAGATAACGCTGGCAGAAGAGAGCAACCATTTATATTATGTTAAATCTTAAGTAAGCGGTACACGTATATATTTTAATAAATTCTATAAGATATCACACAGTCACAGAGTAATCATATCGTTTTTATTTAAGAAATTCGCATTTTTTTAGCACAATTTTTATAAAAATATTTTTTAAAATATAAAACAATCATTAAAAAACAACAATTTTAAAAAACTAAAAAAAATGTTTTTTTTTTTAGTAATTACCAAAATACACATGCACACACAAACAAACTTTCGTATGTACATTTTTTTGACAATTCATCTTATAAGATAGTTGTGTAGAGAAATCTCATCACAACAGTCTCATAATACATCTTATAATACTAATATTTTAATTTACATCAGGTTTGTTAAATTTTTTTGAACCTCTGTCGCCAAAATGTTAATCAGAAATCGCCAAAAATCACCAAATTTAAAAATTTATTTGTTTCTTCAAAGAAAACATTTAATTAATATTTATTAAATATAAATTCAGCTACAATAAAGCCAATGATAATTGCAACAGCTAATAGTAATTGAATAAAAAAATTAAAATTATAACTTAAAATAGCGTCATTCCATGTCAAAATGAACAGCAATCATAACTTACAAACTAATTAAGTGTCCACCTTGTAATTTTGCACAAGTACGGATAAGAGTTATATAAACATAATATACTTTTTTTTAAGAATTTTTAAAATACCGTTTTTTGAAATATAATGTTTTGATTGTTATATGTCTAAGTTTGACCTTTGAACTTTTGATATAAATAAACTTTATACATATCGTTATAATTGTTATATTTTTGCCTTTAATGTGCAACTAAAACAGAGATCTCTACCATGTATAGTTTAGAAGTTATTAGCAATTGAGCAAGTACGCTTTTGTGAAGTTTTTAGCTTTTTTTAGTTTTCTAAAACATCATATTTTTTGGACCAGAAAAATTTATGATTTAAAAAATAATACCAATAGCCAAAATCTGAAATCGGTGATGCCATATTCGAGAAAGGCTCTTTCCGCCTGTTTTGATATGGAATCACCCAATACGCCTTTTTTGACATTTAGCTACATTTTAAGTCAACAATTTTAAAAAATGTACTGAAATTTATTATATATTTGTGTGGATAGAATTTCTTAAACTATAACTATTTAAGGTTCCTAATTTTATTTGATAGGCAAATACAAAAAAAAAAAAAAAAAAAAAAAATCGATTGCTAGTAAGAAAACATAATCAATTTCCTCAACAAATCATCATATGATTAATTATATGCCGCAATCCATTTTTTGATATCTCAAATATATTAAAAGATAGGAGCTCAAACTTTGTAACTAAATACTATTTTATATATTAAACGTCATTTTTGTGAAATGAGATTCTCATGTGTGCTTCGGCTGGCATCTCTTAAGAGTAATTGTATTTTGTTTCTGTTTTATATTAATTTAGACAAATTCACTTTTTTGGCCCACTTTAAAGAATATAAGAAATGTTTGTGCTTTGGTATAGGATATGCGGCACAAGCAAAATTTGTGTTCATTTGATTAAATCTTAATAAATTATTTAATTCAATTTCAAAAGTATTAAAAATTGTAAATTTTGTTTCTAACTTGTGCAGCAATCTACATTAGGATTAAAAATGTTTTGAAATACGCTTATATGTATTTTAGAAATTTGAACTTCAAAATATTACTCCAAGAGACTAGGTGAAATAATAAATCAATTTTGACCAGTTAAGGAGATTCTGGTTTCCAAATATAGTGCTGTAGGAAATGTTTAGTTATTAAAACCATGCAAGACAACATAATTAAATAATAATAAAAATTTAAAAAAGGCATCACATTATTTTACAGATAACTGCATTATAAGTGTTCTGTCAGTCCCGATATATTTTCAATTAGACCACAATTTTGTACACAATTTTTAAATTAACTTATTAAAATTTAATATATGTGAGTGCTTTGGTACATGAACCATTGATATTAAATCTTTTCGCCAAACCTCTCAATTAAATATTATTTAATATAAATCTTCTAAAAAGTTTAATTCGTATTACCAAATGAAATTGGCTAAGTCCCTATAAAAAAAATAACTCTTGTTTGCATTATTTTTCTGTAAATACATAATTTTAAAAGTCAACCTTATTTTCTATTACTATTCAAACCAGTTGTTTTGCAATTCCAAATTTATTACAATCTGGTTTGCTTTCGATATCATAAGGACGTGAGAATAATTGAATTTTTTTATTAAACTTTATATCCCGACTCCCTATAAAATTCGACCAGGGACCACAATTTAATAAACATTGTTTTAATAAACGGTTAAATTTTAAACACTTTTTTCTCTTAAAGACTAACTAAAGTTTATGATTAATGTGCAAAGTATTTAAAATCTGGATACTTATATTAAGATTATATTAATTTTTATATACGAGTAACTTTGAATTTTTAAAATTTGGTTATTTTTTCTAATTTGGTTATTTTTTTTCCAAAAATTTGGTTAGAAAAAAATGCTTGCCATGGCAACACTGATGGGCTGTAAGATGCGTTAGTATTTTTAATACTTTGCTTGTTTTTTTGTAAAACGTAGCTGCTATGTGTCAAAAAAACCTACACAATATTATTTTGGTCAACGTCAGTGTTGCGAAAAAATTTCCCATTCAATTTTCCACCAGATTGTATTTGAAAAACCGCTTGAAACCTCCTACACTTTAAATGGAAACGCTCATTTTTACCACTAAAATATTTCTTATGAAATGAATTAATAAATTGTTATTTTTTAAGTTTTAAACATGTTAAAAGTGAATATTTATTCCTTCAAAGTCTTCATTTAAGAACTTGAATGCATTCCAGTCATAAAATCAAATTTGAAAACTTGTAATTTATTATTCTGTTTAGATATTACTATATTTGGCTAAAATAGACATATAGAGCATTTGCAAGCAAAATTAGCTATGTAATTCTTTAAAATTTGTTTCTGTATCTTTATACTGAAAAACATCATACCAAGGGTCTTATTGTATATTTCGATTAAATTTTAAATACATTGACTTTCGAAAATGTTTTATTTCGAATCGAATTACACAATAAACTTACAGGGATTGAGAGATTTTTGCATACAATAATGTTGAGATGATTTAAAATTTAGAGAAAAAAATTTAATTTCAATACCTTTTTAATAGAAAAACTATTGATTTTAGATATAATTCCATGGTTTCTGGTAACTTTATATTTTAGATAAACTAGTTAGTTGCAGAAATAAAAAATATCTTGGAATTTTCTTACCCATTGAAACAAAAGTCGCTAAAAACCGCCATTTAAAAAATGTTACAGCCAGAAAATCCACTTAGCTTTTTTCTATGGAAAGTACCGTTTTGGCAACACTGGTCAACGTTGAGTACGACATAGTATATAGGATTGAGTACGATAACACGCTAGTCGTATATTGCTAATATTAATAGGCTGACATGAAGCTTATACTTTTATATATATGTCTGTATATTTCAAACTTGTAGTTAAATTTGAACGATAACGTTTAACCAGAAAAGGTTAGGTTAGATGGGCAGCTGTAAATGTAAACTAGACAGCTTAACTGGGTGCTATTGGTCCCGTTGTGTTACCCTGATGGATCATGTGAACAGATTCGAATCGAACCAACCTGACGCACGAATAAAAGATCTGATTCGACTGACGACTAACATCAATTGCATAGAGATCAGATAATCAATGCATATATGGACTCCTAAATTCAGCAGTCTTTATATTCGACCAATTGGGTCCTATTGGTCCCGTTGTGTTACCTTGATGGATCATGTGAATATGTTTTCACATGTCCGACAACAGATTCGAATCGAACCAACATTACGCACGAATAAAAGATCTGATTCGTCTGACATCAATTGCAGAGAGATCAGATAATCAATGCATATATGGACTCCTAAATTCAGCATTCTTTATATTCGCAAGAGCAGGATAGTGACAAAGAAAATGTTCTACTGTTTCTTCATTCTCCTTGTTAAAGAAACTTCTACAATAGTCGTTAAAAGGGAGTATTAGTCTCCTAGCGAGTGCACCAGCAATCCAGTGCCCTGTAATAATGGCTACCAGTGTTCGTAGCTGACGCCTTGGTTGGTAATCCCTGAATGAAACTCGACCGTTTTTGATCGTACTGTAGCCATATCTGTCTCGAGATAGAACATGCGGACTCGTTAGTCCATCTTCATTGAAATATTCTCGAAAAGTACTGCAGTATCATAGATTTGCAAGATGACAGCTGTATGCCAACTATTTGGTCCGTTTCTTCACTTTGAAGAACTGGCTAATTCATCCACAATAATGTTTCCCGGGGTACTTGTGTTACCCAGATCAACTTTAGGTTTAAATATTTCTCCATCTCATTTAAAGATGTCCGGCATTCACGTACCAACCTGGATGTCGAATAGACACTCGAAAGAGATTTAATCGGGGGTTGACTCGGTACAAATTTGAATATTCACTCCGAATACCCTATAGTACATTAGCCAATTTACCGCTCTCCTAATGGCTGAGATCTCCGCTTGAAGAGCAGTGCAGTGATCCAGCAATTTAAAGGAGATGTTCCTCCTATATGCGGTAATAAAGACACCTCCCTCAATCCCTTCAGAAGATTAAACCTCAATAGATCCGGCTTTAATAGAGGGATCGGCTGAGATTGAAGCTGTCCAGAAATAGTTTGGGAATACAATAATCGATATTGTCAGGGATGTCATCGCCGATATAATGGCGAATTTTTTGGCCATTAGATCCACTGGCATCCAGTTCATCAGAACGAATAATGCCTTGGATGGTGTTGTACGTATCGTACCTGTAATTAGTAGCTCTGAGCTACGCAGAACTTTTTTGAAGATTCCGCAAAAGATGCATTTTCCATCGCTTTCCACCATACATAAGTATAGGCTTGATCACCATGTCGAAGAGCCATTTTGTATTCTTAGGATTTAATTCCCAAGATTTCTCTATGGCCTTCCTACACATATAAAGAGCAATGTTTGCCTTTAACGCTCTAACTTGGGTGTTCTGGAGCCAGAACAGTTTGGAGCCCAGTATTATACCCAGGTACTTCGCACTGTCCGACATCTTTATTTTAACTCCCATTGGGCAAGGGAGTGGGAAAAAGGGTATTTTGTATCTCCTTAAAAAGAGAACTAATTTCGTGTTTCCTGGATTCAAGCTAAGGCCACCAATACTTGTGCTCCATTTACTGAGTAGGCCTAGCGCAATTTGAAGGCGGTGAGATATGGTATCCAAATATTTTCCAGATGCGGCCATACGTTTAACTAAGAATTTTAAAATTTTAATCTTAAGATTTACTACCGTAACTCCGCAACGGCGGCTTGTCTTCTTGGAAAAAATCTTTTCCTTCATGTATAGCTCATACGTGGTAGAGTAAAAAGCCTGTCATGCTACGCTCTAAGATATCTTCGGTCTTAGAGAGCCTAACAGTGTGGCAGGTATAAAAAGATGCATCATGGCCTGGACTTGTCTGTGGGTCTATAATGGGAAAAAAGGACCTTCGGGGCCTGACCAGAGACTTAACACAATCTGGTACCACGGGAGCCAGTAGCCCCTGGTACGGCAACACCTGCTTGTCGGTGTTGTCGTACTGGACTGGCTGTTGGAGAGGCCCTTCGGGGAGTCACGTGGTGGCTGTGGTTTTGACCTAAACCGCAGGAAGGGGTTTATAGTCCCGATGTGGTGTTGCATAGCAACACATGTCGCCAATAGTGCGGCAGGAGGTTAGATAGCTCCAACTTCCAAGCAAGGTGGAGTGGACTTATCCAGACAATGAGTCGTTCGAATTGCCACCTGTGTGTCTTAACAGACACATGGGGGCGTTGGTTGGCGTATTGTACCTCACCCAGTGGTAAGATCACCGTGGGATTAGGCCGTTATGGCAGGTACCCACGTAAATTTTGACCACATCTGTAACTGTAACTCCGCAACGGCGGCTTGTTTTCTTGGAAAAAATCGCTTTCTTGATGGATAGCTCATACGTGGTAGAATAAAAAGCCAGTCATGCTACGCTCTAAGACTAGTGTTTCGGTCTAAGAATTGTATCAGCCTGGCAGGTATATATAGGTTTACCATTGCCTGGATTTCTCTGGGGTCTATAATAGCAGAAAAAGACCTTCGGGGCCTGACCAGTGACTTAACACAATCTGGTACCACGGGATCCAGTAGCCCCTGGTACAGCAACACCTGCTTGACGGTGGTGGTGCATGGCAACACATCGCCACCAATAGTGCAGCAGGAGGTTAGATAGCTTCAACTCCCAAGCTAGGGGGAGTGGTCTTATCCAGACAATGAATCACTCTAATTGCCACCTGTGTATTCCTAAAAGGCACATGGGGGTGTTGGTAGACACATTGTACTCACCCAGCGCTAAGACCGATTTATGATTTTAATTTTAATATTTAAATTTAAAATTAGTAGTAAATCTTTTCCCCACAAAAAGTTAATTAATTTGTAAAAGAAATTGTAATTTAATAATTTAAATAAAGTAAATCATTTAGTAATGAAAACTTAACCAAATATTTACATAAATTTAAAACATTTCTATTAATTCTTAAAATATTTATATTTAAAATATATAAATGTAAATACATATTTGCAGACATATGTATAAGTACATATGGTATGTATAAAATATGTATCTAGATATGTGTATGTAGCTCATGTTACATGTGTACATAATAGTGTTGTTATATAAATATTTGTATATTTTAGTATTTATGTTTACTAATGCAAATGTTACTAAAAAGATCCTTTAATATTTAAAATGATTTATGTAACTGTTTGTATAAGACAATATTTGTTTGTATTTGACATATATGTATATACTGTACACAATATAAATGTATAAAGTTTTAGTTATTATTTATTATAAAACTGAACAACATCTTAAAATTCACATGTGTTTAAAAAATTTACATAAATAAAATTAAACAGAAAAGAATTAAACTTCAATAAAAGAAACAACTTATAAATGATTTCATGTCAAAACGGAAAACTATCGGATTTGTCAATGAAATTCACTATAGACATTGGCTATTGGAAGTGTTTCTCAAATCATAAAATTTTATATTCATGTCCCTTTCCGGTCCAATAATATGACGGTTTAAAAAAAAAACGAAAAAAAGCTAAAAACTTCACAAAGGTGTACATTAAAGTGAATCGATTTGTATGAAGGCAAAAAATGTTGTACCCCTCTAAAATAAAAGATTGAAATGTTATAAAATAATCCCCAAAAAATATAGTTTTCGATAAACTGCACAGCGAAAACTTTGTTTTCCTTGTAAGCTAGCAGCTATAATTGGAATGAAATTGCCTAAATAACTATTTATTTTGTTTGAGTTGTCCACAAATTCATGTAGTTATTTTTAGACTCTAGGGGTACTCAAAAATATGTACCTAAACGAAAACAAAAGTAAAAATAAAAAAAAAAACAAAAAAATTTTGTCGTCAGTGAGACTCGAACTTGGACACAAACTAACCATTCGTTTTTAATGACTAACGTCTTACTCAGTACACCATTTCGCAAATAGCATCCTAAGCGACAAAAACCCTTTTTAGTTTAAAATATCTTTTTAGACATTTTGTTATAAAAAATTAACAGCTTCAGAATGGGGTTGAACCAACAACCTTCTGGTTTTTAATCCTGCGCTCTAGCCAACTCATCCACGTGATTACTATGCCATTATATTATTGAGTACTTATTAATGTAATACAGAGTAGGCAAATAATAATGACGCCTTATTACCAAGAAACTACTTTAAGAAGTAGTTGTCATTACCGAAAACCAAAAAGTTTTTGCTGGGTATCTAAACGAAAATTAAATAAAAAAGCAAACAAATTTTTGCCGTCAGTGAGATTTGAACTTGGACACATTTTAACCATTCGTTTTAGTTATTAACGTCTTACTCATTACACCATCTCGCACTTAACTTCCGAAGTGAAAAAACTTTTCTAGTATAAAATATCTTTTTAGGCATTTTGTTAAAAAAAAAAAAATAACAGCATCAGAAGGGGGTTGAACCAAGAACCTTCTGGTTGTTAATATAGTGCTCTAGCCAAATCATCCACGTGATTACTATGCCATTATACTATTGAGTACTTAATTATGTAATACCGAGTAGGCAAATAATAATGACGTCTCATTACCAAGAAACTACTTTAATAAGTAGTTGCTATTACCGAAAACCAAAAAGTTTTTGCTGGGTGTGTAAACAATTTTTCATTTTGCAACACATGTCAACTAATCGTAATTATCAAAAAGTTGTTTAAAATTAGTTTAAATTCTCGTGAAATGAAGATTTTAGTAAAATTTTCTACGAATTTTTTTAAATACTATTTTATTAAAGTTTTAATATTTCATACATTTTCCATCGTAATTTAGTTTGGAACGGTCTTATACAGTACTATTGATATATGTATGTATTCATTTAACCCTTTAGTAACAAAAGTAATATTTTGGGATGACCGGTTCACAATAGGCTAAGTTAATTTTTATGGCAAATAAATGGTTATTTAAGAAAACAAATGAAACAAGTAGCATAATCTTGTCTAAAACTATAAATTCTTGTAAAATAGCGACTAAATTTCAAAGATTTTCTTTTATTTGATTATAACCGCATTTTTAAAAGAATTTATTATATTTTTCATAAACTCATTGATATCTAGGTAGAATAAACACTTCCATACAACTTATTTGCAAAAATTGCTGATTTAACCTTTTCTGAACCTAACGTATAAAATTTACCCAGTTGCTTTTAAAGGGTTAATAATCTATAATTTTCAATAGTATCAGAATAATGGCAATTTTAATGGTATCTTAAAATCCAATATATGTTGAAAAATATACGAAATATATACAATTACATGTTTAAATAATGGAAATACGACAAAAGATGTTAATAATTAATAAAATCTTGATTTAATTTAAATATTTAAATGTATATTCCAAGCGTTAGTATGTCTCCATAATATTTTAGCGTCAATTTTCTTATAGCGAAGATTTTTATAATGCTATTGAAAGAAATCCGTATTTTTAGAGGTGTCTTAAAAATGGTCCAGCTGAAATATTCAAACGTAACATTTTGGGAATCATATAAGAACATTCTAATGTCCATTTCTAGAGGGGTACATTTGCAACTTTTTTTCGTAAGGCATTTATTGTACATGTTTAATTGCTAACAACTTCTAAACTATACATGGTAGATTTTTTTTAGTTTCATATAGATATTATATTTATAACGATGTATATAAAATTTTTTTACATCCAAAGTTCTAAGATCAAAGTTAAACATATAAAAGTCAATCTATTATATTTCAAAAAACTGTATTTTTAAAGTTCTTGAAAAATTATATAGTGTTGATATCACTCTTCTCCACACGCATGTAAAATTTCAAGGTGGGCACTCATTTAGTTTAGAAGTTATGAACGAAAATAAAATCAAATTACTAATACGAGGACGGATCAATAAGTCCGTGACTTTTCGAACTTCTTTCGTAGTTATATAAAATGCAACACTATTCCCATCAAGTACCACCTGTTAATAGACTACTGTCAAATTTTGAGCAAGTGCCGTCATTTACTTTGCGTAAAAAATAGGATTTTTCGAGGTCCTTAAAATAGGCATTTGTTTGGTCAATAATTTCATCGTTGGAGCTGAATCTCTTTCCACCGAGCCATTTCTTTAGGTTTGGAAATAGGAAGTAGTTATTGGGGGCAAAATCCGGAGAATATGGCGGATGAGGTACCAATTCGTAGCCCAATTCATAGAGTTTTGCCATCGAGACTGCACACGCGTGCACCCGTGCATTATCTTGATGGAAAAAGAACTTTTTTCTTGGCCATATGGGGTCGCTTTCTTTTTAAATCCTCATTAAATCGGTCTAATAAGTTGGCATAATATTCGCCGTTTTTTCTTTTTCTCTTTTGAAGGTAATCGATGTGGATTATCCCGCGTGCATTCCAAAAAAACTGTTGCCATCACCTTATTGGCCGACAAACTTATCTTGGCCTTCTCCGGAGCAGGTTCACCCGGAGAAACCCATTGTTTAGACTGCTGCTTGGTCTCCGGAGTACAGTAATGGATCTATGTTTCATTCACAGTTACAAAACGCGGCAAAAACACATTCGGATTGCGGTTAAACAACTTCAAACAATCCTTTGAAGTTGTGACACGTTTACGTCAATTGAGAGCAAAAGCGCCATCCATCTTTCAGACAACTTTCTTAAACCCAGCTAATCATTTAAAATCGAAACCACACTGCCATATGAAATGCCTATGGCATCAACAAATTCACGCACTTTTACTCTTTGGTCGGCCAACATCATATAGTGGATTTATTCGACATTTTCGGGTGTACTGACCTCAATTGGCCGTCCAGAACGTTCAGCGCCATTTGTACTTGTGCGACCACAACGAAAGTCAGTAAACCACTTTTTTACTATTGAAATCGATAGTGCAGAGTCCCCATAGTATTTATTTATAGATGGGAATAGTGTTGCATTTCATATAACTACGAGGGAAGTTCGAAATGTCACGGACTTATTGATCCGCCCTCGTAACTTCTGAAATATGCTCAATAGAATTTTAATTTTAGTATCATTTTAAAGATAATGATGTTGCCTTCAAAATGATATGTGGTAAGTTAATTTAATTCGAAATTTCAAAGATCAAAATTAGACTTATAAAAGTTAAACAATTATATTTTCAAAAACGATGTTTTTAAAATTCTTAAAGAATTATAATAATGCTAACTCAACTCTTCTCCATACTCGTGCAAAATTTCATGTTGGACACTCCTTTAGTTTAGAAGTTATGTTACAATATATAGACTAAAGTCAAATTTTGGTACTTAATGGGAATAGTGTACATAAAATTTCATTTTTTTCAATATGAGCTGGTAAAAAAACATACTTTAAAATTAATTTTTCTAAATATTTTAAATTTTCCAAAAAAAAATGTGTTTTTTTTTATCATATTTTGCTTCATATCTTCTAAACCAAAAAAGCGTCCAACTTGAATTTTGGCTCGAGTATAGAATAGAGTTAAATTATAAACATATATATATATATTTTTTTTTTAAGAATTTAAAATACCGTTTTTTGAGATATTCAGCTTTGGTCTTTACATCATCGATTTTGACCTTTGAACTTTCGAAGTAAATAAATTTCATACATGACATTTTAAAGTCAATATCCTTTTTTATTAAATGAAATACAAAAAGAAATAGAATTTTACAATATATAGTTTAGAAGTTATGAGCAAATAAAATAAGTACACTTGTGGTAAAAATCGACAGTTTTTTTCATTTTTAAAACGTCATATTTTTGGAACGGAAAAGGGTCTTCAGTCTAAGCTTGTAATTTGAGCAACATTTGCAATAGGCAATATCTGTAGTGAATTTCATTGATATCGGAGATATCAAATCCGAAAATGCTTGTTTTTTGTCTGTTTTGATATGGAATCACTCATATAGAATTTTTATTTACTTCATACTCTACAGCTGTTAAACAAATTAAGAGTAGCATGAAATAAATGAATGTATATTTTATAATAGAATGTTATTATAATAGAATATTAAAGGACGTATTGAATTTTAAAATAAAAGTTTAATAAATCGTAATAAATAGTTATATGAATGTTTTCAAGTTATACAAAAATTGTTACTTAGATATTTACAACCTTTAACATTTATTGTATCTAGAAACTACGTAATTAGAGGTTTACAATGACGCTAGACATAGTAACAGTTTACAAAGTTTTTGTAATTAGAAATCCTTATATACTTATGTATATTATAAAAATGAAGTGTAAGTTTTTTTTGTTTATTTGTTTGTGCATCAAACACATCTAAAAGGCTGAACCGATTTTCACGAAATTTGCCACACAGAAAGTACCAGTGCCGAAGGTGGTTAAAGCCTACGTTAGATCTCGATTGGATATAAGGCCCACAATTTACTCTTACTTTTAAAAAAATCTATGTATTTTTTTCAATTTTGCACGTGATCATTGCTCATTGATATTTACATGAAATTTGACACACTGATAGTGCTTGCACTGGAGATTTTTATAGGCTATGTTAGATCTTGATCTGATGCCACACCCACTTTTTTACAACTCTCAAATGGCAGAACTGATTTGCTTGAAATCTTCACAGCATCATAGCAAAAACTTTACTTACCGGTAGGTCAACATATTACATTGCCAAAAGCCGGTAATTACTTATAATTCGGGTGAAAAACTCATTACATTTATATGGCGATATCCATGAATTCATGGGTCCCCATTACTAAAGTACTTATTAATCAAATACTACAATACTACAAATGCTAGAAAACCACAAAATTGATATAAAATAAAAAAGTTGTCTCAGCTCAGATTTGAACCTAGGCGAAAACTTTTGTACATGTTTCAGAGACTACTATCTTACTCACTACGTTATGTATACGTTAAAATTGTGTACGTTGTTAAACATACCTTCTGAGTGCTACGAAGTCGCTCTAACGAAATGAACCAATGCCCAACTAAATGAACTTGTTATTTACTGGTAACTAGTTATTCCACTACTCAAATAAATAAGAAAAATAATGACAACTCATTACCAGGTAATGAGTAGTAGTAAGTAATAGTCATTATCAAAAGCTCAAAAATGTTTATAGGCGTCATCCTGTATGTCCCTAAACTCAAATATGATATTTATTTTTCGACCGGATCAGGGGAGTGGTAACCTTTATACAAAGCAAATATTCATTAAAGTATATCTAAGGAACAATTATGGTGATTGATAAACTGAAAATAGGACGAATAGGTCCGGGGGAGAGGTAATCTATAAAAAGAAAATATTAATTTTAGCATATCTAAATGAGTATTACAGTGAGTCTTAAAAAGTTATAGGAGTAACTTTCATATCAAATTTTGAATAGGGCGAAAAGGCCCAGGGGGAGTAGTAGCTCCCATATAAAGTAAATAATAGTTATCGCATCAAATGGGTTAGCGAAGCGCGCCGGGAAAACCTAGTATGTATATATATTTTTTTGCGTTAGCTTATTGCACTAGTATTCCCAAAATCCCACTTTAACTTTAATTAATTACCAATACCAATTAATAAATACTTTTAAATGACTTTTGCTGAGAACAACGAGCAAAATATGTTCAATTTAATTATGCACAATTTCAAGTACATTTGTATGTTCATTAGACTGATACACATTTTTAGATTAATTGCCTGATCAGTTATTATATATGAACGCATTATTGGTTTAAATTTAAAGAGATCAGCTTAGTTCTACAGAGGAGATATTGTTTAAATCAAGCACAACAATTTTTGGTATGTAATAGAGTAATCGAACGATCATTGAGTTGGAAGTTTATAAAGATATATGATTGGTTTAATTCTTCCGTAGTATTATTATATATAAATAGACCTAAGTGTGTTAGTATTATAAGAAATCCTTACTTAATCTAACAACAAAATTAGTAGTTATGATGTGAACTTACAAATTGTACATTTTTTGTAGCACTCTAATGTTACCTACACCAATCCATTTTGAGAATCAAAACATTTGAATGTTAACATTTATAAGTTAGCATGTGTGTCTACAATCGCCAGGAATAACACGAACAACACTTAAATAAGTAACAAATATATGAGTGGCATAAAGTTTATGAATAATTGAAACGTTCAAGGTATGGTTAGGTGACTGAGTTTTAAGAGATGACTCAAATTGAAAATAATCTTCGAAATCTTCCAACAAGGAAACAACTATAAATAAGACATGGTTCAAATATTAACCATTCGCCTCTTCCTATTTAATATGAAATCTTCTCATAACCGTAAACGATATTTGTAAAATTTCTTTTGTCCTAGAGACTTAGATATGTTGGCTCTGATTGAAGTCTTTTTGGTACATAGACTTCACAGACAATGGATAAATATGGCGATTAAGTAAAAAAATAAAGAAATGAATCATCGTATCTATTAAAAAAATTCTTTAATTTTTTCCTCTCTTCGTGTAGAGCACTGTTGAAGTCACACATTGTTTGCAATTTTTAATCACTAGGGGGCGGATTTTAATGTAAATGCATGCACTATATAGTTATCTATCCAAATCAGACATTTTACAAAAAAATGGCGTCGATTTGTTAGTACATGTTTTTGTATTTTTTTTTTTTTTCTTAAAATTGCATATTAATTTATTTTTTAAATATTTACCTCTTTTTACTTTTTTTTTGGTAAAAATGTTATTTTTCTATTCCTTATTTTAAAGTAAAACGCTCATTACAGATGTTGTAGCGATTTTTAAATATCATTTATCAGTTATTCTGAAATAAATCATTATGTACCAGCTGTAAAATCTATGCCAGATGATCAAACGCAATTTAAAAAGTTAACGAACATTTTATCAACAGAATTAAAATAAAAAGTTCTTTTGTTAAATAAAATTTCCTAAATTATTAATAATTAGTGCTAGTTTCTTTTATGAAAATCCTTGCCTAGCAAAATTTGGTAAGAATATTATATTAAATTATAAAGAAAAACTTATTGAATAAATATTCTTTTGGATAAAAAATCGAAAGTAAGAAAGTCAAAAACTTCAGTTTTAAATAAATACGTGTTGAAGTATAAAGGAATTTTTGAAACTGATGATGGTATATATATATATATATATATATATATATATTATTTTTTTTTTTGCAAAATTTTTCTTGCAAAGCCCTAAATAGTAAGGAGCACCAAGAATTGCAATCAAAAAGCTTCACCATAATTGTTAACGTTACAGGGTCTTATATGGAAACTATGGTCATTTATGGACCGATGCCTCTAAAATTTTATTGTAAGATTAATACTTAAATTTGCTTGCTAACTAGGAAGCGGAAAATACATGTATAGGAGTATCCAATCTTTTAAAGCAAGACAATACAAATAAAAAGAAAAGTCAAATGGCTAGCAGCAATACTCAATTGGAGATTGAAAAGACTACATTGAGAGCAGAGTGAAAAAAGCTCAAGATATGGGTCTTTTACAAGAGATCAATAGGTTCAAAGTGGAGAATAAACCCGAAGAGGACATACTGCCTAAAAAAAAGAACATTAATATAAAACCTCTCCAAAAGAAAAAAAGAGACAGTGCTGCACTAGCATATGCGCTACAATGAGAAGCTCGTCGACAAAGGCTTTTGAGAACATCTTATCAATTCTGTCGATCGAAATATATGTGATATATGAAGCAGCCCTGGCTGCAACTAGATCGGTTGGAATGAAGGAATGGCTAAAAAGAAACCATAAAAGCAGATTTCTGAAAATAACATTTTGTCAAGGGGAAATGTTACCACAGAGATATGTGATAAAATCCCAACAAGATATATGAGTCTAAGCTGCATCACAATAACCAGAGAGAGAAGAAAAAGATGAAATAATTAGGGTGAGGAAGAATTCAGGAACCGATTAGATGGATCAAAACAGACGGCTCAAAAATAGCTCACAGCCGAAATATAGAAAAATTCTTTCGTCTACCGGACCATAACTCAGTTTATCAAGCTATGATCATTGCCATTACGGAAGGTTTTAAATAGTTAAAGGAAATTGAGAACAACGCTCCGTTTCGTATATTTATAGACAGCAAAGTCCATAGAAACGAAATTGTTAGTATTCTACAATGTAAAAATAAGATAAACACTTGTTTAAAATAATATGGATTCCAGGCCACTAAGACTTTATTAGAAATGAAAATGTAAATACACAATCGAAAATGGGATCACTTTCGAACACCATTACCCTGGAGAACGGCACAACCTTTCAAGAGTGAATTAAAAGAATGAGAATGTCAGAAGCTGACAGAATTCTACTGTTGGAAAGTTCATTGAGATCTTATGTGGTAACACAAATTTTTGGGAAATTAAGAGAGATTTTTATTCTAAATATATCTACCCTCAGGAGACTAATAAGCGTAGTAACATATAGAATATGTGAGGAAGAGAACGAAACATTTGAACACTACCTGTGCAACTGTCCAGTATTTGATCGTATTCGTAGCGAATTATACTGAAAATCTCTAAGAAATTACATTGAGGGAACTAGATTTTTGACTTAGGAAATACTAAAGTAAACTTCCTATTTAGAGCCCATAACAGTAAAAACAGGCATATATATATATATATATCGAATGATATGGTATAGGTCATATGTATATACTGCACCCCTTTTCGACCTAACCTAATGTTTTATACTTTTTTCGCAAATTAAATATCTTATCACCTGCTCATCTCTGATTTGAACATACTATATAAGGATGTTTTTATTAAGTTTACAAGTGTGGTAGGTACAACAGCTTATATATGCATATGTAAAAAAAAGTAAAAACATAATTCTAAAAGAATAAATTCATTATTAATAAAATACAAAAAATATTAGAAAATCAAAACCCCATTTTAATTACGAGTATTTTTAGAAATGTATCTTAAGTAGTAAAATCGTTTTGTTTTTCTATGGAAATTTACATTTTTATTCCTAAGACTAATTTAGCTACCCTAGTTTAAATTTAATATTTAACCTATTATTAACTTCTTCAACAGATCAGTAGTGCCATTCAGTTCTTTTTATTCTGTAACTGTTTTAAACTATATTCGATATAGTTACATTTGCTTCAGTCGTTAAAGGTATTTCTAGATATTTCTATGAAAATCAAGGCCACCATCACCCCACTTTGAAAAAATGTTCATATAAATAGTTTTTGTTTTTAACAAATTTTTATCGAAAATGTTTTAAAGTGAGATGAAGCGATTTAAAAAATAAGGGAGTAAATGTTTTTGAATAGTTTCAAAAAAGTAAAAATACCATTGGTATTTGGAAAAAATCATAAATATTTTTTTCATTATCAAACAGTTTGTGTTTAGACGATAAAATTTGTATTATGATATTCGAATTTTTGACAAATCTTAATTCAAAATATTACCGCGTAGAAATATTATTTTTTATTTCTACTTCTATTTAAATTTACTGTTTATTTTTACAGTGATGCCACACGAAAGCAAAAGTTGTCTACTGTTGTTTACTTAGTGTCTACATTAGGTAAATTTTTATCAAAACAAACGTCAAAATCAATGCGAATATATACAAGGTAAAATTAGTTAAACAGCTAATTATTATTTTGGTTGTTACAGTTGTCAAACTGCATAAATAAAAAACAATTATGAATACGCCATATTGTTGTTTTTTGCAACTGTTGCCACCTCACACAAATTTGCATTAAGTTTGACGTTTGTCATGATAAAAAATCTCTAATGTAGATGCTATGTTAAATGTTAGTATTAAATCACAGAGTTGCCAATTTTGCGCTTTTCGTGCTAGACTTAGCGTTTTCAACAACCCAAAAGTCGCATTTTTTGCTGTTAGCGCTTTTTGCAAAAAAGACGCTAAAGTTGATTTAGCCACTTTAGTGAAATGTCGCTAGGAACATGTTTTTACGCCTCTATTAATTAAATAAAAAATATCTTAAGGCCTGTGTGAAATGATAAAAAATTATTTTTACGAAATCATAGACAGCTATGAGCTAAATAAAATTTTACTAGCTGATGACAAAAGTATATACATTTTCGACGTTTTAAAATTGATAAAAAATTCAATGTTGTAAAATATTTACATAGAATATTAACGTTAAATTTTATATATCTTATAATTTCATCGCATTATATTCTTTAAAATCCTTCATATTCATTATTAAATGTCCATTCCCAAACTAGAGCGTGACTTTCAGAATGGATTTAAAAAGCAATCAAAACATTGAAAAAATTTTTTTTTCTGTTTACACATTTTGAATGTTTTAATGATAAAATTTTAATTTGTCAATATTTTATAAAGTTTTAATTTCACACAACAGAAATAAGAATTTTCCTCACCAGAAAAAAAAATGTTTCTATCATAGAACATTATTATTATTTTTATTAACTTTCGAGTTCTCCAAAAACTAAAACGATTTTTTCGTTTCATTTAAAAATTCCAAAATATACCTTCAGAGTTATTTTGTTTAAAGTGGTTATTTGAGGTCTCTATCCGTTTTCGCAATTCCATCGAATAAAGGATTTATTAGCAATTTTCCACATTCTACCAAACACGTTCCTATTTATTTTAGGAATTGCCTTTTTTGAAAAAAATTGGACTGATCAAATCAAAAGTTTTGCACTAAAATTTAAAGAAATCTAACAGAAGATAACAATTTTATGAATTTAATTTTTTGTAAAAAAGCTGTTACGAATCTGGAATTTTAAATGTATATAAAGTTTTACCGCTTAATTCTGTAATAAAAACAGCAATTTTAAATTTGATTGGAAATATAATTCACTATTTCTGCTGAAGTTAAAATATTAAGAAAATAATAACAAATACGGATCTTGTAATGTTTAAATTGTTACTCCTAATAAAAATCGGATTTTAATTAAAAAAGGAGCAAAAAAGAGCGCTAAATTGAACCAATTCCTTTAATTTTGGTTCAATTCAGCGCTTTTTAGCGCGTTTTGATTACAAATACAAATCATATAATCGTTACTGCAAACAATAAAAGCCAACAACATATTCATCTATTGTTCGACAAACGACAAATTCAATAAGTACAACAACAATAGACAATTTTTGTTTTCCTATGGCACCTCTGTCAAAATAAACAGAATACTTAAATAGTAATAGAAATAAAAAAGAATTTGGGAATTATTTGTAAATTGCGTACATGTGTACTTAACACTTTTGTACTCGTATGTTAAACTTTTGTTTTAGTTGATAAAATAAACAACACAAAAAATGTTGTGGTTTAGTTAACGACAGAAGCAGATGTAATGATAACGGACGTCGTTTAAAACTTCTAAGAAATAGCAAAATCGATAATTTTGTTGTTTAATTTTGTAAACGATTCGATAATCCTTTACTTAAGTTACTGAAACGCGCACTACAATAGTTAGGAGTTGAATATTTAACACAATCTATTCTATTATCTGTCCAACTAAGAATTAATTCTTTTCATTCTCTGCTTTTTTATAAAATACAAACATAAAATGGTATAAGTATTACGGTTACACATTCACATAATTGTATATTTTACACATAGAAAGTTTTGCAAATATTCTACGATTTTATGGGGGAAAAATGTGTTGAATAACTTAAAACCACAATAACAACAACTTGAAATTGTTTGCAAACAAATTCAGCTGGTTTTGGAGGTAAGGGAAGCGATTTTAAAATACTTAAAGAAACCAAACCATATAAACTAAAACATGAAAAAATAAAAACGTAAGTTAAAATTTACTGTGTTTTAAGTAACTGGATTTAATTGGCAGTAAAGATATCTTTGGACTAACTGAGTTTTCGACCGAGAAGATTATAGGAAAAATTCTACTCATTAACCGTTCTAAATAGAGTCTTAGATGTGGAAACGAATTTAATTGGCAGTGAAGATTTCTTTACATTAACTGGCTTCTCACCTGAGAGGTTTATAGGGAAAATTCTGTTCATTAATCGATCTAAATAGATTCTTATATGTAGACTCAAGAAAGTTTTTATAGCCTACACCATCATAGATGGGGAGAGTATAATGTATTTGTGCTGATGAACCACTTTCTGAGTTGATTTAACGAAGTCCGTCCATATATCCGTCCGTCTAACCATCTGTCTGTCCATGTAAACCTTGTAATAAATTAATGAAATTTGATTCATAAATTTCTTATGGCTCAAGGGCGAAGCCTATTGAAACTAGTTATTATCGGTTCATTATATCACCCAGCCCCCATACAAATGTCCTCTCGGAATATGGGTTTCGCGATCATCCCTTAAATAAAAATATGTTAATGAAATTTAGCACATACAAGTTCTATATAAACATAAACCTGTGTGCCGATTTTCATGAAGATCGGTCCAAAATTGACCATAGATCCCATATTAACCCCTCTTAGAAAATCATTTTAACGGGCTTAAATCCCATACAAATAATAGTATCAGGTTAATATTTGACCCAAAACCGTTGTTATATAAATATAAACTGCCATATCGTCCAATAGTTGTCCATAGCACCCATATAAGGCCTACTTCCAGGAATCCACCTAAAGTGCATAAATAACACAATATAATGCACATGTAATGCTCCCATATGTATAGCTCCCATATAAGGTACACTTCCGGGAATTATAATATAATGCATTTGTATTTTTCTTAGAAATATACATCATTTGCCAGGGTCCCATATAAGACCCCTCCTCGAATTTCGATGAACATACCTAATGGTGTAGGGTATTATATGGTCAGGCATGGCCGACTATATACTTCTCACTTGTTAACATTTGTATTGATACTATTATGCTTATAATAAGATGAAGTATAACCGGAAAGTATGAATAGCGTATGTTGTGAAATTCTGTAGAATTTTCGAGTAAGTATTATAGAATTTTTTGATAATATTAACTAATTATTTCATACTTAATTATACCCTACACCACCATAGGCGGTTGGGGTATTATACGTTTGTGCTGATGTTTATAACACCCAAAAATATTGGCCTACGACCTCTCTTAATATATACCAATTGGCATGCAATCATTTTCTGAGTCGATTGACCTATTGTCCGTTCGTCTGTCCGAACATGTAATCCTTATAGTCAACTACAGGTCATAATTTTTAAAATAATTGTATGAAATTTGGCACAAATATATCTTTTATAGTCCAGGGACGAAGTCTCTTAAAATTGGTGATAATCGACCCATTATTTCATCTAACCCTCATACGAATGTCCTCTCTAAATAAAGATTTAATATAGGTTTTATATAAGTAAAAATCTATATGCTAAATTTCATGAAGATCGGTCTATAATTGACCATAGCTTCCATATAAACCCCTCTGCCGAAAAACACTTCAACGTGCATAACTTCCATACAAATGTTAGTTTCATGTTAATACTTAACACAAATAAGTTTTGTATAAGTAAAAATCATAGTACCAAATGTCCATAGGTCCCATGTAAAGCCCACTTCCGGGAATCACCCTAAAACGTATAAACAACATAATATAAAGCATACATATGTTTCACAGAAACATATAATACTTCTACTACAATTATCGGCCAACAATTGACCCCAGGTCCTATATAAGACGCCTGCCCGAACTTTGATGTACAAACATAATGGTGTAGGGTATCATATAGTCGGGCTTAGCCGACTATATTTTTCTCACTTGTTTTAATTTTTTATTGTCCTTAAAACTGTAAACAAAAGTTATTGTTTGAATTTTTTTTTTTTTTTTATTGTAAACAATATGATTAATTAAATCTTGTTACTAATACATATAAAAAACTTTTAAATGTTTAATATCTTTATTTTTGTATTACTTTCCTTATAAAGTCCACTAATTTATTTATTAATATATTCATCATTATTGCCTTTCCATTGATTGCTAATGATTTTTTTTTTTTTTTTGTTTTAAATAAAAAGCCTTAATAATAAAATGTTTAACAATAAAATGTTTAAAAATAACAAGGAAAAAAACGACATCACAATAAAAATACAATAAAAGGTTTTACTCATGCTATCAATATTTGAAACAAATTTACTAAATGATTAATAATGAAAATTTTCTTTTCAAATTGAAGAAGGACAAAAATAAAACTTGTTAAAGGATTATTTGCCAGTGTCATCATAGAATATTTTATTTGTATGTTTATAAATACATAAAGACGGACTATAAATGACATTTAGATGATGAATAATATGGATTGTAATTTTTCAATTAAATTTTAATTTGAAATAAGTAATATCACTGACTTTTCATCTATCATTTAAAAATAATAATATTTTAAATGTTTACAAAATAATATTAATTTTCAAAACATCTCACTTTTTATATTTTACTCATTAGCTAGTTAAAATTAGAGGGATTCTAAAATGTTCAAATACAGATAGTTTTTTGCGTCACATATTATTTTGACACTGGCCACATGTTTCATCAAAAACTATAATGTAAGATATATATTATGAAACCTCCGGGAAAATTTTACAGATTTGTTTGTGAATGTGGTGTTACACAGACTGTGCGATGCGAATTTGAACAATATTCCATTTCCAGCTGGAGCCAAAAGTATGCGAGCTAATCCAAGAATATCTCTCTAATGTGTTGGTTGATATAAAGCTTTGCAGTTTAAGTTTTAAAGACGTACCCCTTTGGGACAACAATTTTCTTTTTTTATCAAAACGTTAATATATTTTAATCAAAGCTTCATTATGATCACAATAAAAATGCTATTTATCCCTTATATTAAATGAGTTATTTACAATTCAAATTTCAAAACTTTTCAGTTTTTTTTTTTCAAAATAACAATCACAATTTTGGAACGTTTTCTTCAAAATATAAATGCAAGCTAAGTCTTCCGCTATGCCTGTGTGAAATTTTGCCAGTAAAACTTCTCAGATTTATTTTCACATTCGTCGACTTCATACGACATAATTAGAGCTTCTCACGGGAAATCCCGTGAATTCCTCAGAATTTTCTGTCTCCGTAATCCTGGGAACTAACTCATATATGGTTATTTTAGTATATAATGTGTTTTTGAATTTGTTTTTATTTATTTTATTTGATTTTGTTACAAGTGTTAATATCTTTAAAGAAATATCTAAATATATTTGATAGTTTCTTAGTCCTTCTTGCATTTTTGTATAATAAAAAAATAATAATAATTATAATAAAAATAATACCATTTATGGGAATTTTTTAAATATAAAAAATTATATTCTGCAAATTTTTTCATTGTGGTCAAAAATAATATGTTTGCAAATGGACTAGTAAGTAGTAAAATCTGACATTTGAAAAGTATATTTATTAAACGATTTGAAGATGTAATTTGCACGCATGTAAAAACTATAAGAGGAATTTTCTTAAAATGTCTGGAATCCTCAAACAACAACTTACATTTTAAAGCACCAGTGAAAACGTAAGCCTAAAAGTATCCAAACTATTAACATAAGACCATGCAATTTAAAGACTTTAATTGTTCAGGAACTGACTGACATGATGTAAATTAATTTTTGAGCTCGGATTTTCCTTAGCTATAGATTAATAGTGTAGCATAAAAATAGAAAGAACTTAATTATATTTTTGTATAAGAAAAACCATTATTGATAGAAATGGGTTATAAACCTGGAGAGAATAGGGCTTCAAAAATCTGTTACATTCTTTGGGACTTTCTTAACAATAAGCTTACTTCGAGGAAAGTTTTACTCATAGGGCAATATGAAAACCAAAGTAATAATTCGACTTTCGGATGAGTTGTAATATAATAAAATGTTTTCATTTCAAAATGTCATTATTTCAAAAAGAACTAATTGGTTTATCGTTTTATGATTAGTTTATTTTAACATTTTTTATCCTTCATTTAACTGAATTGTATTTTAAAATTTGTAATTATTTATTTTTAATGGGAATACCAGGGATCCCGGGAAATTTAAAAATCAATTTCGATTTCCCGAGACCGGAAAAAGAAAAACTCTAGACATAATGTACTGTAAGATTGGATAGCCATAAAAATAAACATATGCTCGTCTGGGTTTCACTCACGGAGAGTGAATCCACTTCAACACACTGCATTAACTGAACCAAAAAAGTACATAAAAATTTGTTCCCTGCTGTTGACGTAAAGTACATGTACGTTGAAAGAATGTACTGCTATACATTAACAATTATACAGTTTTAAAATTCAACGTATAAGTTCACTGATTCAAGTTATTTGTATTTTGTTTCAATGAACATGCTCATTGAACTAAATAAATAATTTCAATGAAAAGTACGTTGCATAAAGGAACCAGTACCTTTATTTTAATGAGACTATACTTTGTTGTAATTAAACTATATATTGAAATTTTCAACATTTCAATGAACTGTTACGTTGACTTAAAGAACCTATAATTTGATTTCAATGAACTTATACATTGACCTAATGCATCTATACGTTGAAAAGCTAACACAATATTAGGCCGGATTTGTACTTTTGGTATTCGATTAAAAAAAATTAAATTATATTACATTCAGTTAATATAGGCATAATCTAAATAAAATCTCTATATATAATTAATGTAGATACTTTAAATACACTGGTGCATATTCCTATAAACGCATTTAAAATTTTTGTTTTTCTTTGAGGTATATTGGTTTCTCTTAACCAAAAACAATGTTGTGTTGTTACAATAACTCGCTTTTTATGTAAGAAATATTTACTTCTTGCTTTTGTTGTTTTCTTTAATTTAGCAATCAGAACATATTCGTGATTATTTCAGTGGAATATTCCTATAAATGTAATCGAGAAAACTTTGTGTAAAAAGTTATTGCAAGAAAAAAAAATATTAAAAAATTTTAACAGTTTTAGTTGTTTGTTTCACTTAGGTAAGTTTCTGATGACAACATATCTGTTTACTGGAAATATTTTTGTTTTAATTGGGAAATTTCAACAACTCAAAGGATGTCCAAAGGAAACTTTCTTACAGACCAGTGAAAAATTCAAATTAATTTTTTTCGTGACCAGCCTTTTCTACTGCAGGAAAATCAAAAATATGTTTTGTTCCAACTAAAATGAACAGTGCAATTTGTAATGAACTGTTGGAAAATGCTCTTCTGTCATTTATGGATCTAAATAGTGGTTTAATGAACATAGTATGAACACTATTGGATTGGCCGGCTTGCAGTCCGGACTTAAATCCAATGGAGAATCTGTGGGTGTAGATGACCCGTAAACTTTACGCTAGAAATGCACAGAATGAAACCATAATGACAATAACGGAGTTAAAACTAAAAATTAAGCAAAGCTTTGAAAAAAATTGACAGCGATTTTCTTCAAAAATTAGTCGAGTCAATGCCAGGCCGAATATTTGAAGTTGTCCAAAAGAAAGGTTCATCAACACATTATTAATAATGCTAAATTGGTTCATTAGTGTAAGTTCGTATATAGGAAAATGCCATAAAAAATTACAATGAAAAAAAAAATTAATGTACATTTTAAGTTGTTTGTTAGAGAAATAAATAAATAATTTAAAAAGTTAATTTGTAGCACCTCATTTTTGGTAATTTGATTAAAGAAATTTATGTGGGTTTATGGGAATAGGCACCAGTGTATTTATAGATAAATAATTTTAAAAATCTGTCAATTTGATCGAAAAAATTACTTTAAAGACATGATTTTATGGATTTTTTTCCATTTTAATTTTTAATTGAATTTTTAGGTGTTTTTTAATAAATGTGGTACAATCCATTTTCATTAATAATTTATGTAATATTTACTCATTTTGCAAAAAATTTTCTAATTATAAATTTTATTATGGGCGTATATCCATAATTTTAATTATAAAATAAGATGAACTTTTGATTTGATTTGGTAATAATTTCAGAAAATTTATTCGGAAAAACAAGTAAACTACATGTAGTTGGTAAAATCTGATCATTTAATACCATGCATTTTTAATATTTTTGGACTTTCATGGTGCCTATGGTCAATTGTCGACCGATTGTTATAATATTTGATGGTTTATGTTATATTTTTGTAAAACACGTGTATATGTGGTATTATTGTGATATCATAATTTACATGGAATTTATGTCTCATATGGGAACTGTGGTCAATTATGGACCGAAAGTGATAAAACTTTGGTTTTCTACTCATATAAAACTTAGTGGAGTCAAATATTGGCATTTATATGGTACTTATGTGCTTTAGAATGATTTTGGGAATAGTGACTTAAATGGGATCTACGATCTTCGTGAAATTTGATACACGGATTTCTACTTATACATAGCTCAATTGCTCCGAATTTAAATAAAATCGTAAACAATATAAATCAATTATAAAAATCCATTAATACTATTGTTGTACAAAAACATATGAATATAAGACCTTACTACATTTTAAGCTATAATTCAGTCGCAAAATTTTGCATATTCTGTCCATTCTTCAATTATAGAAATCCTTATTTCGTGTTTATTTTTTACATAAGTATTTTCCTATTCTTTTTTTTAAATTTGCTCCAATCATAATATATATTTGCAGCAAATTGCCATGATGTCACCTTTAAAATTTCTTGATGTATTAAATATTGTTTTTGCGACACTGTTCAATTGTCGTTCAACCTTTAAATATTTTTACTGACAAATAATTTGTCGTCCATAACAATTTGTAAAGAATTAGTTAAACATAAATTAAGTGTATAGTACATGTAAAGGATTAATGGGACTGCATACTGGTAAAACCAATACTTAAAACAGTAATTTATAACCCGGAGAATAATATAAAAACAGTTTGATACATTTGTAAAAATGTGGCTGAAAAAGGAAGTCAGTAGTTTTTTTAGAAATTAAATTTTCTAAAGCATTACATAGAAATTTATAAATTGCTTTAATTTGGTGATTTTCAATATAAAAATTTCCTGAAATATTTTTGATTTATTTGTAACACACATATTCCAAAATTATTTGGAACTTTTGAAGAAAAAATTTTCTCAGATAGATAAATGGGATCTAAATGTTTGCTGGGTTCATTCTTACATGCAATAAAATTCCTCAACACTTTTATCACACACATGTAATAAAACAATTGAACTCAGTTGTATTAAAGTGAATTAAATATATTTTCACACACATACTCAAACTCAAACACATTCATTCATACCTTTAGCCATTTATAAATAGAACAAAAAGTGAAAGTAATATAAAGACGGAAGGATTTCATTACAATACTTCTCCTCTATTTGTATGCCATACCATAATTGTTTTAATATGCAAATGCCATTTCGCATTTCCTTTAAGTTTATTTGGCCCTACACTGCTCTGCTCTGCTCTGCTCCTTTCTCAAGACACAAAGTATAAAACTAAATAAAACAACAACAAAGGCCTCAAAATGTATTCAAAGTTTAAGGCATAAAATACAAAAAGAAAAGAAAAATACAATTTTCCATTCAGTTATTGTTTAGTAAATATTTGGCAATGATTTCTCATTCATATATTTTACTGGTTTTTACTGTTGGAATTCAAGCCAAATTTTGGAGAAAAATTTGCAAACAACTGAAATTCATGTCGAACAAAGAAACAATCAACAAAAGTACAAGAAATAAATGAATTTAAAAAATTGAAAAAAAGAAAGAAAATAACATGCAAAGAGACACACTACATGAAGAAATGTTTGAAACATAGTTTACAATATTGAGCTGTTTTTGTTGTTGGTAATCTACAATATAAATAGTTTTGTATGCAGATATCTGCTATCATTGTAAAAATAAATTATTGGCCTTTTTGAGGTTAAACAATCATCTGTAACAATCTTAATCAAAGACAAGAGTTTAATTACATTTGGAATGGGTATCAAAAAATTCGTATTTTTGAGCCTGTTATGAAAAAATTTTATTACACCCTTTTGCATGAAAACTTTCGTTCGATAGTTTTGTTTGTATAATAGAAAAAAATTAATAATTTTGTTCCTTTTGTGGTTAAAGTGTTGAAAAGTTGCATTGTAGTAAGTATGGCCCATAATAAATTATTTTAAAATAATTTCTTCGCCAAAAATGCACTAAAAAGTCCTCTAGTTGTAAAAGAAAAAAAATTCTTGGGGAAAAAGTTAAGAATACTTTTTCCATAACAAGTTGAAAATTACGAAATTTTTGAGAACTATTTCACGAAAAAAAAACTCGCAACTTTTTTGGCCAAAATGTACCAGACCTAAGATTTTCAATCATTGGTAGGGAACTAATAGATGAATTTTTACAATTTTTTAAATATTTTTTCTGTATTAAGCTCATCAATAGGCATGATTTGACGGGTCTTCCCAGACCGAAATCTCAAAAAAGCGTTTCCCCGGGACACTCTAATGTATATGTATTATGTTATTTGATTTTTTGAATAGGGTGTCCAAATTTTTATTTTTTATTTTAATATAAAACACTTTAAATGTATATATACATTTTATTTGTAGCTCAATACACTCAATGTTCTTTTAGGCACAAAAACGGTAAACTTTCATGATATCAAATGTTGCTAAACATTTGTAAACACATAAATAGGTAATTATACAAACTTTGTGTATAGTTGGTGTACATTAAAGTGAATTAATTTGTGTGGAGACAAAAAATCTTGCAAATGTACCACCTAAAATTAAAGATTGATATGTTTTAAACTAATCCCCATTTTAATTTAATTTTCGATCTACATAATACATAATTTTTAACTTTTTTCAAAAAAAAAAAAAAAAAACACAACATACACTGGTGAATATTCCTATAAACGCATTTAAAATTTTTGTTTTTCTTTAAGGTATGTTCGTTTCTCTTAACCAAAAACAATGCTGTGATTTTACAATAACTCCGGATATAACGTTACTTTTTTATGTAAGAAATATTTGTTTCTTGCTTTTGTTGTTTTCTTAAATTTAGCAATCTGAACATATTGGTGATCATTTCAGTGGAATATTCCTATAAAAGTAGTCGAAAAAAAATTTCTAAAAAGTTATTGCAAAAAAAAAAAAATATGTTAAACAATATTAAAAAATTTTAACAGTTTTAGTTGTTTGTTTCACTTTCTGATAACAACATTTCTGTTTACTGGAAATATTTTCGTTTTAATTGAGAAATTTTATCAGCTTAAAAGATGCCCAAAGGAACTTTTCTTACAGACCAGGAAAAAATTCAAATTCATTTTTTTCGTGAACAGAGAAATTGGACGAAAAATTAAACGTTCGGAAGGAGTTATTCGAGGCTTTCTTAAAAAAGGGCAGAAATACAGAATGCGGAAACCAACAAAAGGTAATCAAAAATTAACAAAAAGGCAAATTAATAAAATAAAAGAAGAAGCCACCAGCAATTAATTAAATGTTACACAAATAAAAAATAAGCTTGATCTTCCTGTCACTCCCAAACATGTTGTCCACATTTTGCGAACAGATAGTAACATAAAATGGAAAAAATCAAAATGTAATGTTAATCAATGTTAAAACAGCATCATAAGGAAAATCGTTTAAAATTTGCGCGCAAATACATAAAATGGACAGATGAGTGGAATAAAGTAATCTTTTCTGATGAAAAGAAATTCAATTTGTACGGTACCGGTTTATATTCTTGCTATTGGCATGATTTGAGGTCGAACGAAATTCGTATGTCGAAAGCAATTTCGGTGGAGGCAGTCTTATGGTTTGGGCAGCCTTTTCTGCTGCAGAAAAATCAAAAATATATTTTGTTCCAATTAAAAAGAACAGTGCAATTTATAATGAACTCTTAAAAGATACTCTTCTCTCATTTATGGATGAAAAAATGGATGAAGATTGTATATTTCAATAGGATAACTCTGCAATCCATTTCTCGAGTCAATCTAAATCGTGGTTTAATTAATATTCTTCTATTGGTCTGATCGGATTTAAATCCAACCGGGGTACATGGCTCACAAAGTTTACGCAAGAAATGCACAAAATGAAACCATAATGACAATAACGGAGTTAAAACTAAAAATAAAGCAATCCTGGGAAGTAATTGACAGTGATTTTCTTTAAAAATTAGTCAAATTAATGCCAGACCGAATTTTTAAAGTTATCCAAAACAAAGGTTCATCAACACATTATTAATAATGCTAAATTCCATCATTAGTTTAAGTGCGCATATAGGAAAATGCCATAAAAATAGCATTAAACTACTAAAATTACAATGAGAAAAATATAATGTACATTTTAAGGTTTTTTTTCATTAATTTTTTTTAGTGAAATCAATAAATAATTTGAAAAATTAATTTGTAGCACCTTAATAATTTTTTAGCCCCATTTGAATTGATGTGCGTTTATAGGAATATGCACCAGTATATGATAGGCGAATGGTGTTTAATACATAATAAGTAAAACAATTTCAAATTAGTTTTCATTCTCACGAAATTAAAATTTTAGTAAAATTTTCTATAATTTTATATTAAATACTATTTTACTAAAGTTTGAATATTTTGGACATTTTCCATCGTAATTTGAATTTTGGTGCATCATTGGAAAGGTCTCATTCACTACTATTAATATATATATTTATTTAACCCTTTAGCTGTACAAGTAATATATTTGGATTTCCAATCCATAATTGGTTAAGTTAATTTTTATGTTAAATAAATGGTTTTTATCATATAAAGACTATAAATTCATGAAAAATAGTGACTAAATTTAAAAAATCTCTTTAATTCGATTATTATCGCGGTTTTAAAGGAAATTATTATATTTTTCATAAATTCAACTACGAGTATATTTAAGTATAATAAATACATCCATGTGTGTTATTTGCAAAATTTGCTAATTTAACCTTTTTGGGAATTTAATGCGGACTCAGCAGATCTATCCGAAAGATAAATGAATCTATCCTAAGCTAAAGCTTAAAATAAGACTATAAAGTTTTGGTTCTATAAAAGATATTGATTTCATTATTTTTGTATATACATAAAAATTATATCAGTTAGACAGAGAAGATTATTTGAAAAAAAAAATATGTCTACAGTTTTTCTAATTTTTGGAATTAAAGTCAAATTTTTGTAAAAAATTGGTTTTTGGAGAATCTTTCTTTGTTAAGATATAATGAAATTTTCAGCAATTATTGATTTTATTATTTGAAACGATAAAGTGTAAACAAATTTAAGAATTTTGTAAAAGTAGTCCCACAATTCGCAAAAAAACCGATGAAAATCCCCATTTTTGGGATTTTTTTAATTTTAACCATTAAGTCCACTTTTATTGCAGGTTTATAAAAAGCCATTAACAAACTCTTTAGAATACATAAAAGTTTTCGAAACCGCATTTTGTTTGCAGAACTAGCCTTTGGGATTTTAGAACATATAGGCTAAAGCAAAAATTTTGGTTTAAACATAGTCGTGTTTAGTGTTTGGGCTTGTTTTTAATTCTAGAGCTATCTCTGTGAAGATATCTTTCAGAAGAGTGTTAAATTGATATATGTTCTTAAATATAATTTTATTTTAAAGAAATGAGAGTGTAGACACCTTTTCGGGCAAAAACAAAAAATGCAAAAAATCATAATTTTTGCAATTTTCAATTTCAGAATCGTTTATTTTCGGACTCAGAATAGATATCGACTTCTAATTTTTTTATTCGATAGATAATTTTTTTCTTCAACCAATTGGGTAAAAATGTCGGACAAAAATATATATATATTGAAAAAACTGGACCAAGATTTTGTTATATTAAGATAGTTGAAATTTCAAATGCAAATAACTTGAAAACAATAAGATATAAATAGCACATGTAACATGTTTTTCATAGGCCTTATCGAAAGCTTTAAGAAGGTGTAAAAATATTTGAAAATTTTTTATTTCAGAGGTAACCTATTTTGAGCCCTAATGGCTCCACTTCTGAAGGGTATGTGGGTGGGCCTCCTTCTAAACTTAAAATGGTACACTTCTTGGCTACTCCTGTGTGAAATTTTATATAAATCCAACCAGCCGATTGGAAGTTACAGATTTATTTTAAAAAAATTTCGATTCTGTCCCACTGTGCAATGGCACTACATGTCATACAAATAAAAAAAAAACTTTTTTTTCATGCTGTCTCTTGGTAGTGGACTTGCAATTTTTGCAGAGTTTAAATGATTATTCTGATGCTAATAATATAGAAATAATCCATAAGAGAAATATCGTCATAACCATTCTTGAGATCTAAAAACCCTTAACAATATCTTGAAAAATTGGCTTTACTATTAATAAATAAAGCAAATAATTATACCGATGCAATCGATCACAATCCGCCAGAAAATAAACAATTTTCCAGATTAAAGAACAAAAGAAATTACCAACTTTTTGTGCAAAAATTATTAATGAAAATTTATGGAAAAATATTAAAAATAATAAATTTTAATAGTAAACTGAATTCCATTCATTTTTAATGTTATTTGGCAAACAAAGAAGAACCACAATAACATGAAAAAAAAATCTGAAATAAAGAAAATAAAAAGTTTATTAAAAATACATCAACATCATCAACAGTCTTTCTTCTTATTCTTCACGTTGTGTTGTTGTCTTTTGTTATGGTTGCTGTTATTACAATTATTTTGTTGGTTTTATGTTGTAATAAAAGTGATTTTTTCAGATTTTTTCGTTTACTTTATTTGTAGTTATGTAAACAAAAAACAACAAAAACAAAGTGAAAACAAAAAAAGGAACAGAGTAGATATTTTATGTGTTTTTTGCAATTTACCTCAAATGTTCAAAATGACAACCTTGAACTATTTAAATGTGGATTGTATGAGAGTATCCACGTCAACATTTGATAAGTGGAAAGTTTTTAGGCTTATATTATCAACCTTATACCTTTGTCACTTCTAGAAGTTAAATAGAGGATATTATTTTAATTTTAGAAGAGCAGCAAAATAATACTAATTTTAAACAATTATTAAATGTAAACTTTGAGCAAGACAAATTATCCACTGGAAAAACATAACACCGCACAGTAGGGTAGAATCGCCAAAAATGGTGCTTAATTCGGGTAAGGTGTGTAGCGCTATGTTTATAATTTTATTGCAATAATTAGCTTATTAATACATCAAAAAATTAACTTTTGAATTTTATTATTATTATTTTTTAGTGTAGAATTCTGTCCGTTCTGGTGTCCGTGCATTCAAAACCATAATTTCTCCTAATCTGTAGGTCGCAGTTTTAAAGGTAACTTTATGAAATTTAATACTTGTAATCCCCGAAAATAGTTCAAATGCTTTTAAATATCTTAAATATATCCATATTTAAATAAAATTCATCATAGATGAGTTTTGTTTAAGAAAATAATTTCACGAGCATCGGTCCAAAATTGACCTTTCCTCCCACACAGGAACCCCTCCCGAAATTACTTTTTCGTTTATAATTCCTATATAAATGTTTGCATAATATAAAATTTAATAAAAATAAATCTCATTTAAGTATTAATTTTACATTATTATTAGTCATACGTTCACCCACCAAATCGTTTTCCATTATCTCAACGGGTTTCGAATTTACAAAAAGTCCTATGTGTAGATTTCCTTGAGGAAAAAAACTCTTTTTGTTTTTTACTACACATAGGACTTTTTTTAAGAAAAAGAAAAAAAAACAAAAGCATTAAAAAAATTTAAGTTTTTTCAAAGCATACAATTTTATATTTTAACGGAAAATACAAAAATCAAAAATGAAAAAAAGGTTATGAATTGACAAAATAAAACTGGTTTTTATTTTGTTCTTCTGAAAAGTAGTAATAAAACACATAGGACTTTTTGTCGGCGCCAAACGCAAAATTTTTGGTAATGAATCTGTATCTCCTAAACTGCTAGTCGTATCGAAGTGAAATGTATGGAAGAGTTGTAGAATACCTAAGCTTCTAATCATCCTGTTGTCACTCTGTGATAAGATGAGACAAGCTACAGGGTGTCAAGGTTAAGTAATTCGAGTATGTAAAAATCGCAGCTTCTTCAAATCAAGTCCGATTTCAAAAATTTTTATATTTCTGTAAAAACCTTGGCAAGATAGAAAAATAAGCTTACTCCTTTAAGCTATCCCTTACCGGTAAAAAAATATTTAAGCTTGAATTTTTGATTTTTTTTTTTGATATTTCGTGTTTCGGGAATAAGGGAACTTTGTAATTTGTAATATATTCCGAAATAATATGATGTAAATTTGTTTTGATTATCTCAATTCGTCTAGACGAAAAAATGTTCAAAATCAGCACTCTGAAATTAGTATTCTTTAATTTTTTTCTGATTTTTTTTTATTATATATATATTATTACTTTTTTTTCTTTACATATTTTAAAGATAAGACTTCATAAATGGTTTATAAAGAAATTCTAAATTGATTTGGGTTTGCACCCAACATTCAGCATTTAGGTAAATTTTAGAAAAAAGTTTTATTTTTATCGATTATTAAAAAAAAATTCACGTCAGTTTTTTTTCAATTTTTTGATGATATTCTATAAATATGATATTCTTTAAATATTTGATACTAAATTACTTACCGTTCGGCCAAAAATGAATGCAGGAGTGCAGATTTTATGAAAAAGAACAATTTTTTAACGACTTTTTTTAATTGCATAAAAAAGCATATTACCACAATATTTTCACTATTATTTCTTATTAACCATTTATGAAACCTTGTCTTTTGAAATATGTAAAGGAAAAATTTTTTATTAAAAACTGAGAATAAAGTGAAAGTTATTCTTTCTTTAGCACCATATTTTTGTAAAAATATGGCCATTTTTCACACTAATATTATAGTGCTGACTTTGAATATTTTTCACATCTAGATGAATTGAGATATTATTTCGAAATATATTACATATTACATAATACTAAAAAAATTTCCCTCATACACCTCAGGACAATATTCCCGAAAAACAAAATAAAGTCGAGGCAAAAAATTAAAAATTCAAAATATCTTTTTAATTGTAAAAAATAATTTAAGTAAGCTTATGGTTTCTTAATCTTTCCAAGAATTTTACAGAAATATAAAAATCTTTCAAACCTTGATTTGTGGAAGTAACGATTTTTTTTAACTTTTACATAATCGAGGCAGTCAACTTTGACACCTTGTAGTTTATCTCGTCTTATCACAGGGTAACTACAAGATGATTTTTATGAAAGCTTAGGTCCTCCTCTATAACTCTTTCATACATTTCAATTCGATGCGACCAGTAGTTTAGGAGATACAGGTTTATTTCCAAAAAAATTTGCACTTGGCCCCTCATATTATTTGCTTCAATCACAAATGTTTGAGATTGCGACTGTTGAAGCAGAAGTTCTACGACTTAATTCTAGAACTATTGATTTCAGTAACTGAGTATTTCTCGCACTAGCCTGATGTCAACTCCGCAACTTTATTCTTAATTTTCGCTTAAAAAATCCAATAGAGTTTATTGAAATTTTTTTTAAAAATGTGTTGGAAATCTCCAATAAAAGTTTAGGAATTTTTTTTTTCAATTTTTATGTCATTTTATTATTTATTCGATGGAAAATGTTTGTTGGGCATAAGTATTTGTGTATATGCATTTTTATGCTTAAAAGTGGGTGTAAATGTGAATAGTTACATATGAATATAGAAAATTGTTCCATGATGTTTTTGTAAAAAGCTTACAATTGTTGTTTTCAATTTATGAACTTTTACTTAGAAAATTTTCTCTCATATAGTTTTTATAGTAATTGGACATTTTCATTTCATTTTGTTTTAAACTTGTAGAAAAGAAAAAAAGAAACAAAATTGCTAAATAAATCCTTTGGAAATTTAATTTACTTAGTTGATCATTATTTGAAAATGAGAAAATAAAAAGTATTTGATGTTTACATTAACGTTATTGCAGCCCTTGGAATAAAAGAAAATGCTTTGAAGGTATTTATAATTACATTTTTTTTTTTCGGTAAAATTAAAAAATATAATAATTAAGCTTTAGGCAAACTTAAACATCTATTAATTCCAAGAACCTTTATAAATTTTCCCTATTTCATAAAAATAAAACAATAAATTCTTATCCTAAAAAGGTTTAATCAGGTAAATAAATTTTCATTGCTAACTGCAAACAATAAAAATAAATGTTTACTTCATTCTCAGCACTTGACGTATGAGCAATATTTTTTCTTCACAACAAGTATACGACACCATGGGGTACTGATTTGAAACAGGGAAACTATATTTAAACAACAAAACAAAGGTGTGGCTGTTATACACTCATTGTAAAAGCATTAATGCATATTTTTAGGATTACAAGAACTAACGGAGAAATATGTGGGTGTGCAAACAATTTCAAAAGTTGAAACAATTGCATCATATTAGCTAGAATATATATTTCTTAAAAAAAAACGTCATTTACACAACAAGAAAATATTTGCACGTTTAGTTGGCTTTAAGATTTAAGATTTTAAATGAATAATAAAAGAAATAAAGACGAATATATATTTTTAATAAAAACTGATATCTCATGCTGAAAATTGAGACATTTTTTATTAGTGTCTTAATAAGTCATAATCAGATTGAAAAAATATAAAGTTAAAGACAATTCATGGGATTTTCATCCGAGGAAGTGGAAATGGCAGCTAATGAGTTCATGCAGGTCTTGTCCAGAAGTACTTCAGGTAGCAGAGAACTGTCAAATTAGTGTATGAAAGAATACAAGGAATCTGTTCAATAACTTAAAGAATACAACAAGAAATAAGGATTGGGGGCAGCTAATAAGGAAGTTGCAATAAAAGGGCTTTCAAAAGAATGAAAAGAGCATCGTGGATAAACTACACCAACTCCATTAATGAGTTATTTAGAACGAGTTATTTAGATTATATAATGAGAAATGATAAGGGAGGTTGTAATCGATTGTATAGTCACGATGCACAGTGGGTAGAACTACAGCGAAAATGGGGATTAATTCGGGGAAGCTTTAATTTTAAACATATATCTTCTTCTATTAATGGATATTCATAAATACATAAAAGAAAAATATCTTGGAAAACAATTTTTAAAATTGTAATGATTATATTTATTTTTCGGTAAAATTGGCTTTATTTAGATTTTTTTGTTGTAACTTTTGAACTAAAAAAGCTATAAATTAATAAATCAAATTGCAAATTTAAATATACTTATCATGTTAGATAATTTAAAGAAATGTGTTTGATATCAGAACTTATGTTGTTCGAAATATTAAATAAGGTAATTTTTCTTTAGTTAATAGAAAAATAATGCAAAAAATTTTAAAATTTGTGAATGATTTAAGATATATTTTTGGCAATTAACAGATCCCAACTAACGAAAAAAAAACCTAGTAAAAATGTTTTTGTTACGCTTCATAAGTTTCCTCAGAAACTTTTTTTTTTGCATAATTTCAGCTCGTTTCATTTTAATATAAACTTAAGTATTTTTCGTTTAGGCAAATATTAGCAAAATGGTTTTCTTTATTATACAAGCTGACATTCTATATCTTATCTTTATATAAAACATTTTACCCAATCTGACCCAATAGTAGTAGTCATAAATGCAGAAAGTTTGAGGAGGTTACTCTTTATGTAAGTAGTAAAGCATAACGCAGAGGGGTCCCCTTTAATAAAAATGGAAGGCTAAGACCATAGAATATTAAGTAGATATTTATGTGAGAAAAAAAACCTAATTCAATTGTCAAAAACCTAATATATGCAACAATAAAATACATGTAGTCACTTATGTTTTGTTTTTGTGTTTTGAAAAAAATTAATAATTTTTTGGAAAATTTAGTTCGAAGTGCCCCTCACATAAACTTCTAGTTATATTCTATGGCTAAGGATTTTTTTTCTCTATAACATCAAAATTTAGTTTTTTTTGTAATATTTTGTTTGTTTTTTTATCTTTTATTTAATATCATTTCTTTTTTAAAGTTAAAAAATATCGTTGCATGTAATTTTTTAAAAATTTTAATTTTCTATATTAAACTTACGACTATTTTAAATGCAATGCCATTATTTTAAGTCGCGATTACTTACAAAGTTTTAATAATAAGCAAAATCTTTTCGTACTTTTAATAAATTTCAGAAAATTTATTCGACTTTGGGAGAGAAAAATTATATTTTGGCCTCTATTGATACGCCGACATTTTCTGATTCCAAGTGCATTTATATGTTTTGCCTCTTTTTGCGCTACGTGAGGATACACTTGTTTTTCTAATACTCTATTTCACAATATGAAATTTTTGTAGCATTTTTTTATGAATTTTTCAAATTTGTATGCATAATATTATCATGATAGTAGCATTTATATGAATGAGTCTTATGCATGCTAATATGACTCTAAGATAGAACTATTACATGGTCAGTTAAAGACCGATCATCATTAAATCTGTTAATATGCTTTCGATTTTCATTATAGGTGAAATTATTTTCAGAAGTAAGCTTATATGGGAACTATGCTACATTATGGGCCAATCATCTTGAAATTTGGCACGCTTATTTACGCGTATAAAAAACATAATTTTGCTGAATTTTATTTAAATCATTTCGGAAAGTCATTTGTAAAGTGGATAGGAGAAATAATGGATCGATCCTAACAAATTTTTACCTCATCAGCCATATTCTCCGGATTTTGACCCTAGTGACTACTTCCTATTTCTAAACCTAAAGAAGTGGAAAGAGATTCAGCTCCAACGACGAAATTATTGACCAAACAAATGCCTATTTTAAGGACCTCGAAAAATCCTTGCTCAAAATTTTACAGTAGTCTATTAACAGGTGGTACTTGATGGCAATAGTGTTTCATTCCATTTAACTACGAGGGAAGTTCGAAAATTGATGGACTTATTGATCCGCCCTCGTAACATTTGATATCAAATTGAGAAAATACTATTTTTCAAATCTTTGTTAACTTTTCTCTTTAGATTTATGAATGATTTGATAATAAGATTAAATATCAAATTAATAATATACTATTTTTCAAATATTTATAAAGTTATCTTTAGGTTTGAGAATGATTCAATAATAATATTTAATATCAATTTGAGAATGTAAAAACGTCTTTTCTCAAATGATTCTCAATTTGAAAGCGAACATAAAATTAGAACCTCTATTCACATTTGAAACAAGTTTGAGAAACACGTTTGATGTCAAACGTTGAAGTCATCATATTTCAAAGTTCCGAAATTCATAAAGAAATTAACTTAACGGAGAGAGAGTCCGGATCAAAAGGACTTAAATTAAAGCCAACATTACTAAGTATTTGGTACAAAATAAACTTTACAGATATCGTTAATGGTTATGGGAATAGAGCTTTTAACAAAAAAGTGGCGAGTGCTCACCCTTCTACCCTAGATATTTTTAAAATTCCTAAGAAAAAACTTTTGTAAAATTTTTGAGCCTCTAAGTGATTTTTCACTGTGGCAGCGTCATTTTACTATTAGATAACCATAATTTAACTTTATTGTAGTAAAAATAAAACAAATGCAAATATTCATATTCCACTTACCCGATGATGATGATTGCGAATGACGCATTGTTGTCGCCATTGCAATCGAATTGATTTCCGATTCAGGTGACCACATGATTTTTTTTCGTTGTATATTTATTTTTTCGTTAATAAATTTTCCTATGAAGTGATTTATTTCTTTTTTATATTAAATATTTTTGAACTTTTATTTAAAACACGTTTTATATTTATATTAGAATATCAATTCTAACAATAATATATTGCAAGATTTTCATTTTGTTTTAATTATTATTAGCATAAATATTTGATAACACTTTAGGTGAAATACAAACAAAAGTGTATAAGCTTTAGTTTAGAGTTAAATATTTAGAAATTAATTTAAGGTGATTATCTTCAATAGGCCAAAACGTTAAAAATAAAAAAAATTAAAATATAATACTGAACAAGTTTAAAAACAAATAAAGATAACTTTTTTTTTGGAAAAAATATTTAAATATTTATCAGACAGTTTATCTAAATAACCGAAACCGAAAACCGGTTAACCGGTTTTTGTTTTTTAAAATACCGACCAGTTTCGAATATTTTTTATTTTTGAACTATTCGACAGTCCGGTTTTTTCTGTCGGTTAACCAGTTTTTTATGAAATGTTATTTCTTTTATTTTTTACTATAGCAACCCATTTTCCCATTTTGCCCAGGGAACCTTATTTAGGACGCGATTCAATACAACAATCAAATTGCTTGAAAATAAAATTTGTAGAAAATTACAAATTTTTTTCAAGTGGTTTTTGAGTAATTTTCTTACAAATTTGTAAACAATTATCTTGTACTGAATTAGGTCCTAAATTATTTAAAACTATTTCTCATTTACATTATTATCCGATAAAGCTTTAAGTTTAGTTTCTTAAAATTTCTAATTTATGATTAGAGTAACACCAGACTTACTGAGAACTGAATTTTTTATATTTTTTAATTGATTTAAACTAATTTTTATTAACAAAATCTAGGTAAAGTCAATTTTAGTTTTGACGTTTGCCATAAGCAGGTCAATCAAAAATATGCTCTAAAAAAGGGGTTCTATGCACATAGAATAAGCTCTTAAAATCGAAAAATATACAATTAAAATTTAAAAAAATATTCGCTTAAAATATCATTTTTTCTGTCTAAACTTTAAACTATTCATGCTAAAACTAACCTGATTTTTATTAGTAGTTGCCAAAAATGCTTTCCTTTTAGTACTTTCAAATATTTAAAGCCAGTATATGGCATCAGGAAATTACAAAATTTCTGTCAATTTATAGGAAGCAAATTATTAGATGTTCAGACTTAACAAAACGTATGTGACAATAAACCAAAAATTTCAGTAATGACAAATTATTTAAAAAATTGAATTGGGTGAAAAATATGCCAATTTTTTCTTTTAAGTGCAAAATATGCAAAATCATGCTCTTTAATATAAAATATGCAAAATAATGCTCTTAGGTATAAAATATGCTATTTAAATTATTGAAATATGCTCTAAAATAACGATTTTCTATAAAAATATGACAAAGTATACTGCTAAACCTAAAATATGCGATTAAGACTAAAATATGCAAAAATATGCTATAACAAATCGATGCCAAACTTCTTAAAATTGTCTTAAACGGATAAAAAAAACTAAGAGTTTGGTTCATTTGAAGCTCAGAAAAAAAAAAAACAAGAAAAATTTCTCTCACCCAAAATAAGTAAATAGTTCAAAAAAATACAAATTTTGAGCATAATCTTTTAGCTGCAAAAGAGCAATATGACTTTTTATTTTTATACATTTTATAAATTGTCATTACAAATGACATGTGCTATAAGTGTACTTTCTTTAGTAAAAATAATAAACATTTTATAAATATTTATATTTTTAGAAAAAACCCGGTTAAACGGTTTTCTTTAAGTAAAACCATATTCGAAACGGGTTATTTTAAAAAAGCAATTTTTCGAATAATTCGAAAACCGGTTTTGTAAAAATGTGAATACACTATTATCAGAGCATTTATTAAAAAAATCTCTTTAGTCGGATAAAAAATCACTGTTTAAAGAACGAACTGGTATTCCTTGAGCAGCTTCCAAAATCCTTGTAAAAACCAATGTAATTGATTGCTCTTATTTTTATACCCTACACCACCATAGGTATTATGCGTTTGTGCTGATGTTTGTAATGCACACAAAAAAAATCATCGGACCCCCACTTTTGAGTATTCCGTTCGACTCTGAATCACTTCCTGAGTCGATTTAACGATGTCCGTCCGTCCGGCTGGCTGCCTGTTTGTCTGTCCATTAGGATGGTCTAACATCATATGAAGAAAAACAAAGTGTATCGCACACTTCATCGTACCTCAAATTATGAAAGGGAATATATTTTAGAATATCTGCAAATTTTTAACTTCCAACGATGATTGAAACAGGATGCTACACGGCCATTTTAGTAGGTAATTCTTGAATAAATCATAAAAAATTTGTTCTCACCAAAATTAATTATATATTCATAAAACATTATTATACCCATATATCGTAATTTTTCCAAAAAGCTTGATGGAACTGAAAAAAATAGCATTTCACTAAAAATTTGTTGGCAGTTTTATTTTTACCTCTATGTATTTTTTTCTACATATGAGTTCTTTTTATTAAAAATACATTTTTATCCTTCCTATTAACTTTTTTTAGAAAATTACAAATATAGGTATATTTATTATTCATTAGCTATCAATTGATGTATATATAATTAGAATGTCTGAGATTTTTTTTAAGATTTGTTCTAGGATCTTCAACATAAATGGCTGTGTAGCATTCTGTTGCAATCATCGTAGGAAGTTGAAATTTGGTCTAGATGTTCTAACTGATGTTCCCTTTCATAATTTTAGAGGTACGCCCAAAAAAGAATTTTGAACTACCCTACTACTCATGTAAACCTTGTGAACAAAGTTCAGGTCGTAATTTTGAGGCTATCTTGATGAAATTTGACACGAATAGTTATTTTAGCACAAGGACGAAACCTATTGAAATTATGATCGCTTCATTATTTCACCTAGCCCCCATACAATTGACCTCCCAGAATAGGACTTAATTCTCATAAACACCTTTAATAGAGCAAATAATTTAATGAAATTTGGCACTGAGAAATATAGGATTTCTATTATAAATCTGTGAACTAAGTTTCATAAAGATCGGTCCATAATTGATCATTGCTCCCATATAAACTTCCCTTCCGAAAATCACTTTAACGTGTATAAATCCCATACAAATGTTAGTATCAGGTTAATATTCGACACAAACAAGTTTTATATAAGTAGAAACAACAGTACCAAATTTTATGAGAATCAGTCAATAATTTACCGTAGCTCCCATATAAACCCACTTCCGGAAATCGCTCTATAATGCATAAAATCCTATAGATGTTAGTATCATGGCATTATTCTGTATTCGCATATTTTATTTTATACATAATAAAATAATCTGTTTACAATTGGCCACAGGTCTGATATAAGACCCCTTTCCGAATTTGATGCTCATACACAATGATGTAGGGTATCATATGCTCGGTCTTGCCGACTATATCTTTCTTATTTGACGTTAATTTAGGACTCAAATAATATTTAGTTTTTCAAGTTCGTTTTTTTTTTTTTTTTAATAGTGTGAAGAAAAAAGAACATCGCATTTTATCACATGACATTGTATTGATTCACCATTATTTTTTTGTATACCTCTAAACATTCACATTTTGCCACTTGAAAAATGTTCTTAAAGCAAATACATGAACTCATGTACACAGCAATAGAACATCACTACTATCCCAATAAATGCATAACATTTTAAATAGAAAAATTTCTCAAAAGATTTTGAAATATAGTGATGTATTATACATATTCGGAAAATTATATGGGGTCTTGAGAAAGTTGATATCAACCTACAGCCAAAGGTTCGTTTGCTTATAAGTATGTGTACATCTAATTTATGGGATCCCAAATTAATATTACAGAAATTATGATACACTATTATTTTTTCTGTTTGCTGGGTTATTATACAGACAATTTTCACTTTGGTTTTACGAGCTAAAGGTAACTACAAACAACATGTTTGTTATACATGTGTACGTGTCTTGTTTTCTACCTCAAACTAAATCGATATTCATTGCAATTTCAGTTGTTAATATTCTACAATAGGTGTCGATTTTTATTGCCAATCATCATTATCATTATCTTCATGCTCATCTTTAAAGGAAATGGAATCATCTTCATACTTCTGCCACTTCATTTACATTTTCATATAATTATTTTCACTTTTTGGCAAACGTTTTAATGTAATTGAAAAATTCTTCAACATTCTCCTAAGCGCAGATCTAGAAATAACATTGACACAAGTGTAGTTTAATTATAAGTTTTTTGCTTATTTTCAAAGTCATTCTAAGATTTATGATTTGGGGTCATTTAATTAAAATTCAAAATATGTTAAACAAGTTTTTAGAAGACGCAAAATATCTGACAAAGAAATCCTATATTTAGGATATGATGAAATGATGGATGGGTGCATAGATACGAGTATAAAGGGAATTTTTAATCTGGAAAAAATTATACACCTATAAGTAAAAACTGTATTATTTAGTATATAGAAGTGTGTTATCTGCACAAATTTATATTGGGGCAAACTTTATTGGAAAAATAATAAATAATGATAGATATTTAACTAACGAAGAAACTATTGTTGACTGGCAGCTATCAGGAAGAAAAAAAAAGACAATTTATTTTAGAACTTTTTAAGGAGGACTATTACAAGTTTGTAAATGAAATTGTTTACACCCAGAGATATATTAACTACATCTGTGTACAAAATGATACCATTCAATATCTATAGTGTATCAATTCTATATCGCTCATTTGCTGCAATAACGTCATAACTCAAAAAATAATTTTTTTTCAGGAGACTCATTTTTAAGTTTTTAAGTTGATATACATTTTTGACAAAGTTTGAATGAAAATGATATTATCATCGTATTTAATCACTTGTCTTTAAAACTTTACGATGTTGACTATGCAATAGTCGACGTAAAAATAAAATAATACGTTGTTGGAAGGAATACACAATATATTAAAAAATTTGGACAAAATGCTTTTAGAAACTAGCAAACAAGACTTTTGAGTTATGACGTTGTTGCAGCAAATGAGCGTTATGTGGTCAAATCAACAATAAAAATTCTTGATTTTGCAACTTATTGGTTTCCTGAGTACATACATTCAAATATCAAGTAAAAAACAAAACAAGCGGAAGTGTTATATTCGTCTGGTCCGAATCTTTTATACCCTTCACAAAATCTATATTTCATAAATATATAAACATATTGGAATTATCTTAAAATTATTACTTTAATCTGGAAATATACTTAATATTTTTAAACTGGTGTTAAACATGTCATCGGAAATTTGTAACATAAAGAATCCCCGAGGACTGCTTGGTTATATGACTTAAGAAGATCGCTCAGACCATCTGTGTTGAAGAGTTGAATAAAAACGAGATATGCCAAATTGTAAATTCCTTTTCAGTTTTCAACCAATTTTTTTTTTTTAAGAATTAGATATTTTAAACTTGAATGAGCTATTCTGAAATTTTCAGAATTCTTAAGAATTTTTAACTTTATGACTCTGAAACACAATTCCACCAAACATGATATGCCATTTTATTATCTACATTTTAGTTAAGTAATACTATTTTAATAAAAAAAACATCTCACATACTCAGATTTATTTGTCAAATTTATTATTAAAAAAAAAAAAAAAAAAAAAAAAAAAAACAAAATATGTCCATATTAAAACACCTCCACTATACTATCTATACCCATAGAAATTTTGTCGAAAAACAATTATATGTACTTTTCATATATGTGAACGTATAAAAATCAATTTAAAACACTATATGTTGAATATATTTAAAATTCAACAATGTTGACATTTTTTTTTCAAAATGTCATGTGGCCTAAGGGGTAAAAATTCAAAGCTAGGAGTTTTAAAGTGTTGGTATTGGTTTGAATCCTGGCGAAAAGAAATGTAATTTTTATGTAATAAATTTCAAAAAAATATTCTTAGTTCATTAAAATTATATTTAACAGTTCCTTGATCTGGTATTTAAAAATTTTAATTTCTGTTTGAAGATAATTTATAAAACAATTTTTCGAAGTCCTGGCTAAGGATCAAACTAAGGACCTAAAGTTTTTCAGTAACAAATCCAAGTGGTAAACCACATCGATATGTTGAAATATGCTATCTTTATTATAAGATAGCAAATTAAGCTTATAAAAAAGCTTAAAACACAGCTCAAATCTAATAATACTTTTCTACATCAAAACGTAAATTCTTTTCAATTTTATAAGGAGTCCCGGGGATTCAAACTCCGACTTAATGGTATGTAGTCTAGAACACATTTAACCTCACAGCTTTCCATTTATACATTATTGAGTAAAATAGAAAATATTATTAAATTTGGGTAAAGAAAATTGGAAAAATTTTTAAGGCTGTTCTACAAAACCTTTTATAACTCCGCCATTCCTAAACGGATTTCGCTGAATTTCAATACCAAGATTTTCGAGACCATAGGCCACATATGTGTTAAAAAAGTAATGTATTTATTGAACTATGGGCTTCAAAAAATCCATTTCAACATACAGACGGACAGACGCCCAGAGGGACATATATTCTCAAAAGTTATTTTTAATTATAGCAATTGAACATTTTTAATTTTCAGGCTATATGGATGTATACTTAAAAACTTTCGTATAAAATGACAAACATATATACCCTTCATTTTATGTGAAAATACCCCTTTAAAAGAGCATAATTTAGGCATTTTATTTGTTTATAATCCATTTCAAAAAAACTTCTCAAATGTTACTACACCAGTTCTACAAATAAGATAGTTTCCATTCAAACTAAAGAGATATAAACTCCAACACTGTGCAAGCAACTTGAACAATATTGTATTAGTGTTCATTGATTTTAAACCTGTTTGAAATTATGTTCGCTCTTTCGTCTTGAAATTTGGTATTAAATTGATGACGTTTCCTTGACATCTGGAAAAATTATTACAATGGCTTTTAAAGTAGGAGTCAACAAAATTCGCCTCCATATGTCAGCACAGTTTGGTCACTAAGAAAATATTTTGGCAACATTTCAGATTTTGCAAACGTGTGATTACAACACCGTTTATTTAATCAAAAGAAAATATGTATGTACAGAGTTGTAACAACAGATTTTATATAAAATGTATCTTGTGTGTTAAAAGAATTGTTAGATAAATGCTAGATTAAGGACCAGATTATAGACTGGAGAGATGACTAGACAATAGGGTAGACTATCGACTAGAAATATTTTTAGAGGAATGTTAACAAATCCGATAAAGCAATAGGAAACTGAACTATTAGTGGAACTCTGAAATAGAGATGCGCCAAAAAAGAGGGCTATTTTAAAACGAATATCAAGACAAGACATGAACATTGTACTAAAACCATTGCAACAAAGCAAATATAATACGATTTTAAATGCTTGGCGCAACATATAAATGTTTACAAATTTTATAATAATATTTTGATTTGAAATTATGGTATATTATATTTGAGCATAACATACTATTTTAAAGTTTGTAAACATATAAATAATTGCGCCATACATATAAATTATTGCAAAACAAAACCATATTATGATTGTCACAAACATATTATGCTTACTAAAACATATGTTGGATCATAATATGGTTTTATACAATTATTTCAACCATATTTGCAAAATTTTTACAACTATAGCCAAAAGAGTTTTCTTTCCGAACAGACAACCTCATCATGAATCGCCGATAGTAAAGCTTCAGGCTCAGAAGGAATTACAAACCGAGCACTTAAGACAGTTCTAAAAGATAAGCCCGAGATATTTACAAAATATATTTAACAATTGCCTTTGTAAAAGGAAATTTCCTATAACCTAGAACAAGAAAAAACTAGTTTTAATACTAAAATCCAACAAGAAAACTCGGAGGATCACCATCAGAATGACCTACATATTACCAGCTATGAAAGAGCCAGTATAGATTCCGAAAAGCTAGATCGACGAGACATGCTATTATCAGTATTAACATTAACTGGACATTAAAAATGCATTCAATAGTGCCGGATATTTTAATAACATGTTATCCCTGAGAAGTTTGAAATTACGAAATTATTGTAATACTTCACAGATAGAACGCTCTAATACAATACCAATACTTCTAAACCTTATCAGAATCTGTTTTAAGGGTCGTATTTGACGAAGATACTTAGACGTGAAAGAAAATGCACGAACTATTTGTAGCATAAAAACGCGACTGGAAAAAGCGGCATTGGAACTACCGACTAACAAGATAAAACCAGAATTGATTAACAGGCAAAGAATAAATGAGTCAATAGATATAAAATTTTGAAAGCAGAATATTTGATCGACTACTTTAATGAAATATTTGTAAATTATATTTGTATTTATACTGGTCAACAAAAGAGCGTAAGAATATAATATCGCAAATAATTTTGCGAAATTCTTATTCCTTAAACTAGACATAAGTAGTGTAGAAAGTTAAATGAAACATTTCCATTATGTCTCACATTTAACCCATTGGCGACTAAAGGAAATATGTTTCTCTGAGGAGTTTTTAGTTTATGTATTTTTTAAAGTAATAGGTAAAGCAAATTAGACAATTAGACATGACGTGAAGTACAAGTCAAGTCTCCAACTTGCCACACATAGCATCTAAAAGTCTTTAAAATTTTCAAAATACCCGATAATATGGGAGTAATAAACGATGAACACGGAGAGCATTTTCACCAGGATATAGCTATTATTGAGAGACTATATCTAGGGAAATGGAATCCTACTATGCTGACAGACAATTGTTACTTCTTAATATGAGAAGAAATTAAAAATAGTACTTTTTTTAACTCTAATTAAGAAAATATGTAAACATTTTTGAAGGAAATTGAAAATAAAAACATGATTGATCAAATCACAATCTCTGTCGTATCGTTGTATTATTGTATGTCGTAAATATTTTTAAAAGCAAAAACAAATTAATTTAAAATATTTACATACAATGATACAACGATATGACATAAGTTTTAAATTGGGCAGCAGTGCTGCTAGGAGGTGAGAAAAAAAAGAGGCTAAATTGTACTTTAAAAAAGTTCAGAAAAGGCTAAATGCCCGAAAAGAATAAGGACAGAAAAAAGCTAATATTTTTTTAATTTCCTTTTTTTTTCTCATTAGTTGTTGATATTTTTTAAAGATATATTATAATAAATTTATAAATAAAATATAAATATAAAATCGACCACAAAATTCCCATGCAATTAGGGTTATATTTCATATGAAAAATTACCCAATGTTTTGAATTTGTTCGTCATTTCTAAATTATAATTCCTTTTTTGTTTAATAATTTCGAAATTTTTAGGTAATTTTTCGCTTTTATAAGAATTTTTTTTTAATTATATTTATAAATAGTTTCTATGGTTAATGAAGCTTATTAAAAAATAATTATAATAACTGATTAAGTCAGTTCATACACAAAAATTCTTAAATGGATGATTTTGTAAAAATAAAATTAATAAAAGCAAATAAGAAATTATTTTCTACTCTGTTGAAATATTAAAATTTTAGCCTTTTTAAGGCAATTTTAAGATTCAAAAAAGGCTAGAAAATAAGCTTGAAGCTTTGAGGCTAAAAACAAAATAAAAAGGCTAGATGTAGCCTAAACTGGCAACACAGTTGGGTAGTTATCTTTTAAAACTGTGACGTGATGGAAATGTTTCGTTTTACTTTCTGCACTATATATAGTTCAAGGAATAAAAATTACGCGGAATTATTGGCGATATTTTTTTTTTTTTGATTCTTTGTTAATTTTAATTTTTTTTATTATATTTATATATTATTTTTTTATAAATTTTGATGTCCACGCATATTTTGACATTGCGATTTTAATTATTTTATATTTTTTTTTTTTTTTTTTTGTAATATACGGCCACGTGTTAATTATTTCAAATACAAAGTTCCCTTTCCTCATTTTTCCATGGTATAATAAGGGTTAATTTCGAAATTCTAGCTTTTGACAAATTCAAAGGCTTCTAGGGACTACGTATGGCAAGTTGGAGATTTGACTTGTACTACATTTTTGTAGCACCATTTCTTGTCTATAGAGCATGATTTACTATTAACTAATTTGCTCTACCTATTACCTAGAATATGATATAATCTAAAAACTCCTTAGATAAGCATATTTTCGTTGGTCGCTAATGGGTTAAAAATGTGAGGTGATGGAGAGAAATCGAAAATGTTTAGTGATTGGACTGACTATACCTACAATACCTGTAACATATTTTTTGCAATATTTTTTTAGTGTTTTAGTGTTTTTAGATTAATTCTCTAGCGTTACCGTTGGCCGTTTTTGCGCGCCAATTGTCCCTTTTTCAACCACCTAGCATATTTTGTGGAACTTTTTTTTTAAATGGAACTAAAGCTATATTGTTTAAAATATCTCGACCCAATATATATTAATTCCAATGATGAAATTAATTATTTGTTATAAAGAACCCTGAAGAATTTATAAATGAATTGAAACTGTTAGAAACTGAAGTGATAAAATTTATGAACAACTATTTAAAACATGAAATGCCGAATCTTTCTGGTCTGGATTAGGAAAATTGAAAAACAGATTCGGTGAATACTTAATTTATATTTTTTACTTTGCCTCATAGCAGTGCTCGGCTGAATGCCCTTTTTCTAAATTATCCCTAATGAAAAATAAATTGTCCATCAGACTTAAGATCAACACTTGTGAATCCATACTTACAGCCCTAAATTTGGAAGACTGGAGTCCGAGTGAAGACCTCGTACAAAAAGATTACTCAATAAGAAGTGTATTTTGTGTTAACTATTTTTATGAGTTAATCTTTATTTTTGCAAAAATAGAAATTATTATAAATAAATTATTTTGTTATTAATAAAATTTGATTTAGCTTTTTTTTAATACAAAGTTTTTTGTTTTTGTTTTTATCAAAAAAACAAATTTTAAGGAGTTTTTTTAGGTATTAAAGATTTGGCCCCTTTGTTTAGATACCCTTTTTGACGACTCTTTTTTTGAAATCTTCTTTTATTTGGACACTTCTTAACAATTCTCAACCGTAACGATGACAATCTAATAGAGCTGGCTAAACTAAGAGTGGTTACATAACAAATAACAACAGCAATAAGTGTAATTGTCACCTTAGTCCATCTTGACCTGAATGCAAATGAAGCCTAAAGTATCTACAATAAACGAATACTGAGGAGATCGAAATGAATTAAAGCTTCAGGAGCGAGATAGGCCCAGAACTATTTGCACAAGAGACGTCTACCTATTTTTCCCGTGGAAAAATATATCGCATTCATATTAAAAAATCGAATATTTTTGGTATCCTCAAAAAAATCCACAACGGTTGTTGTCAAATTGACAATTTACGGTACGGCTTTTTGATACCGTTCGTTTACAAATTTTAAATAAACAAATAATTCGATACTGAAGTGGTGTAAACTTTATGGCAATTTGTATCAATTTTCGTTAATGATTTGAACACTCAGTGTTGAATTTGGGCACATACGGGGCAAATTAACTACATATGTATATGGTTAATTTTTCTCTGGGTGTAATCAACCATTAAATATGAAATTTAATCTGTGGGTAAATTAATTTTTAATTTGATATAATTTCACATACACACCTTCACACAAGCCTAAACTTACCTCCCCATCTACTTACACACAATTTATTTAATTCTTAATTAATATTCTAATATCCTGCTTATGAAAATATATCTCCCTTGCTAATTCTCCAATATTCCATGCTACACTATATTTTCTCACGCGTTCTATTAAATAAAAATCAAATGACTGAACAACAACAATAACGACTAAAGTCATAGAATACAACTAGAAGTTTATGTGAGGGACAAGAACCTAATTCAGTTGTCAAAAATCTAATTCATTCAACAACAAAATACATGTAGTCACATATATTTTGTTTTTGTGTTTTGAAAAAAATGAATACATTTTTTTGAAAATTTAGTTTGAACTGACACTCACATAAACTTCTAATTGTATTCTATGACTAAAAGCCTGACTAAAAATTATTAGATTAAAACTTAATTAACAATTTTATTTTGCATGATAAAACACTACCACAACATAAACAGCAAAAATAACAAAAATAGCAACAAAAGACACGACAACATTATTCAAAGCAATAACGAAAATAACAACAGCAACGACAGCAACTACGATAACAAAAACAACACTGATTTTCTAAAAGATAAACAATGACGTTAAATCTAAAACACGTGTAATACACAACAACAAAAACATCTATACAACAAGCAACATAAGGAAAATATGTATGTCTATCAGAGAGTGTGTGTAAGAGAGAAAAAGAAAGAAAAACTAACGAGATACACGCAAATATATAAAAATATAAAAATGTATTAAAAGGATATCACTGACATGAACAAAAACAGTATAAGAGGATATTTAATATAGAAAATAAATATACATACATACATACATACATACACACATACATACATAGCATGTTTTTGAGCCTACGCGTGTGTACTTGTGCAAAAAAGTAAAAGTTGATTCATTCATGTATACGAAAGTATTTTTCACATGACTTCAGTTCGTAAAGGAGTGCAGGATTAAGGGAAATTCTAAAATTAGCATAATTTGGGTATTCCAAACAATAGTATATCAAAGAACTTAAAATATGTAATTTGATAAATTTTCATATTCAAAGGCATTTAAAAGATCTTTTTTTAAGGGGAAAGATCTTAATTAAATGTTATATGCGATGATTTTAATGAAATGAAGAAGATGATTATCTTTGTCTACACTTTTTACTCGAAAATTGGCAAAATAAAATTTCTACAAGGATATTCTTTTTGAGCATTCAGATATCAACAGACGAATAATTTTGACAATGGAATTTTCTAGGCTAATTGTAAATCCCAGTATTGATTACAACCATGTACATGTACTATATGTTCTCTTCTCAATTTACAAAAGGGTTTTTATTTTTAATAAAGGCAGGTCGATGTTGGGATGAAATAAATCAGACGGTGTTGTGAGTTATTATGTTTGAAATATGATATTGAGAAATCAAAATTTGATTAAGTTACGTTTACTTTAAAGACATCGAATGATATTTTTATTATTGAATTGAACTGCAACGTCACCTCTGCCAGAGATAACTAGACCCTAAAACCGCTGAATGTTTAATGTCTATTGTTGCGTTCGTCTTCGTCCACATCGTTCAATTCGACCCAGAAAAATTTGGTTATCACTGAACTCTTCTTGCGTACGGCGCACAATCAACTGCCTCGGAATGTCCTGCAAACTTCGATCGATCTGGCGATATTGTCTAAGCAAATATATATTTAGAATTCAGCAGTTCAGAACATAAGCCAAACTTTTGAATCAAAATATGCTCAGATATAAAAGGATTTACGTTTCGGTTACAACAGTCTTCCGCTTTAAGCGAGTGCAATTGTAGGTTCCTTATGACATTGCGATACCTAAAATGTCTTGCAAAAGTTTCAGGAAGTATTCTAAATAGTTTACCCTACTATGGGTAAATTTAAAATTCATAAAATAGTTACCTACGGAAAAATCGCAATTTGCGCTCTTGTTCAGCTGTACAGCCACATATCAGATTTTGTAGGGATTACTCATTTAGGCAATTTATACAATAGTAATTACACGGGTTACCAATAATACAGTGCCCTGTGAGTGTACCTATGAGAAGCCTAAATTAATTTATATTAAAGGATAATAGTTTCTTTTCTTTTCCTTTTCCGAAAGGATCAGAACGATCTGGTTATCTGACAAATGGTAAGGTCCAGCTGACTGACGTTTCGCTAAATATCCCTTCATCAATCTTATTCGGTGCAGCAACAAATGGACCTTCATGTCCTGGGACCCATATGAACTTAATATGAATATACAATCCTTCAGACATTTTTTGCTTATCATTTCAAAATTTAAAGCCTTGAGGGCAGTAAGATTGTCCACATATTCAAGTTAAAATTCCAGGATTTTCCATATGTTTGGTATACCGAGATACACAGAAAGACCCAAATTATTAGAGAAATCAGTGCCAGTTTCTGTCTAGGAGCATATTCCCGAAAAATGTATTTTGTTGTCGAATCTTCTCTAGACTAGGTTCTCTTAAAATTTACTTTTGGTATTAAATTATTGATTCCCCTGATCAATGTATGCCTGTCTATATTGCGAAAAATAATGTGAGCAAGGCGGCCGTATTTAATTTGCCTGACTCTTGGATCCATAAAGTGGACTTAACAGAGGTATTTCTAATATAAATAACAAGAGAAGGAATGTCAAACATAGTCTCCAGATTGTCTTAAGGAGTGTAGTTTATCGCATCGGTGATATATAGAGACAAGCTAATTTCTACACTTTGCTCAGGGTGGGGATGATGACTGACCTAATGACTGCTAATACATCCAATGAACCATATACAGTTTTAGACCCCCTCTTTTCCGGAAAGCTTTCTTGCACGTGTAAGAGGCACATAGAGCTTTCTGCATTAGATTTTTAGCGTTTCGATTGAAGGATAGCTTAGAGTCAAGAATTACACTAAGATACTTATCCTGCTTCGAAAGTCTGTCGATTACCACCCAAACAAGGTGATCTGATAACTAGAACTTTATATTTCCTAGTAAAAAAAAGGGGTTAAAAAGAGGATGTGATTTTTGGATTAACAAATAAATTAATTGTTTATAGCAAGGACAGAAAATAATCATTATTTTTAAAATATTAAACAAACAAACAAAAAAATCAGATACAATGAAGGACCGGTAATCCTCAGAACATGTTCTATAAAAATGCGGAATTATTTTTAATAAAAAAATCAAATTAAGAATTGTTTTTTGAGTTTTACTTTTATGCTCAATTTATAATGATTATTTTGATTATGAGTTTTAAAATAAAACCCAACAAATAATGATTAGTTTGTGATTTTTATTTTTTTTTTTGTTCAAAAATAACGATTATTTTTGATTTTTATTTTATCGCTCAACTTTAATTTTTATTTTATTGCTCAAAAAATAAAACTCATTCCCAATTATTAGTAAAAAATTCGATTTTTTGTTTATAAACTCGATTTAACACCAACAAAATTCAAATCTTTTTCTTTCAACAAAAACCCTTTGATTTTTACCAAATAAAAAAAAATTTTTTAAATCGTAATTTTCTTATAAAAATCACTAAAAAGACGATTTTTCTTTACAAAAATATAATTTTTGTAAAAAAATTTTGTTTTATGTGAAAAATTTTATTTTTTATAAAAATTTAGATTTATGTAAAAAGTTCGATTTTTTTAATTTAATTTTTTGTAAAATTGTTATTTTTAGAAAAATTTTTGATTTATGTAAAATTTTTTACAAAAAACCAATTTTTTTATTTTTGGAAAAAATTTTGATTTTTAGTAAAAATTTAAGTTTTTATTAAAAAATTGATTTTTAGCAAAAATTTTCGTTTTCAGTAAAAATTTCGATTTTTAGCCAAAATTTTCATTTTTAGTAAAAATTTTGATTTTTAGTTAAAATTTTGATTTTTAGTAAATATTTTGATTTTTAGTTAAAATTTTGAGTTTTAGTAAATATTTTGATTTTTAGTAAAAATTTGGTTTTTAGTAAAAATTTGGTTTTTAGTAAAAATTTCGTTTTTTATTACATATGTTGATTTTTAATAAAAATCAAAGGGTTTTTATTTAAAAAAAATCGTTTCGGTGCTAAATCGAATTTATAACAAAAAATCTAATTTTTCAATAAGAATTGAGAAAGTAAATTTTATTATTTGAGCAATAAAATAAAAACCAAAAAATAATCATTATTTTTCAGCAAAAAAATAAATAAAAACCACAAACATTATTTGTTGAATTTTATTTTAAAAATCATATAAAAATTGGTTTATATGATTATAGATGGATGTTCACTAACTTGGTAATATAACTTCTACTATATTTTCATGGAATTAATTTATGTCAATATCTTCTATCGGAAGTATTACCGTAATCGAAACTAGTGGTTAACCGACCAAAGTTATTGGCCGATGAACAACAGAAGTATATATCTAATCTAATTGTATTAATATTAATTATAACAATAGTATCCGAAACAATCCTAGTTAATCGTGGGAGAAGTGAGAAATTAATCCTTTTGGATTGTATCAATCAGTCACAATCAGTGTTTAGTAGACCGAGAACCAAAGTATCTATTTCGTAGAATTATATTTAGGTGATAATATAGTAACCTTAACTATCTTTTGCCTATCAAGAGCTTATAGTTAGACAAGTGGCAACCACTTATTGTAGTAGGTTTTTGTAATAAAACGCAAAATCAAAATCGTTTTTTGGAGAATTAAGAAATTTCTCTGGATCAGCGAAGATGAACTAACTAGGGAAGTTAAATAAATTAACTATTTTCTAAACAAATGGAGACGTGAGAAACAATTAGTTAATTATTTAATATGTTTTAAAGGAATATTTCCTTTAGTATCAGGAACTTATTTTCCATCAATCATTAGAGGTTTAATTAACTTTAAACATGTTTTTTGTCCGACTGTAAGAATCCAGTTTTGTCCTGATCTTCTATTAGATTAACAAATTCCTTCAGTTTTGCATCATACCATGAAGATAAAGGTGTATATCTATATATTCTCTCTACCCTGCTGCGGCAGCACAATGGATTATTGCAGCATAAACATAAACGAACTGAAATTTAATGCCAATGGAAAAATCTGCGCCAATCGAAAGTTTGAAACCACCATAAAATATAACTCCTTTGCTGTTCTGTCCACACATTCATAAAAATAACACGCAGACAAATTCTATAATGCGTGCTGAAAAATAATTTATATTATATACTTTTTGGCAAACAATAAATGAAAATGTTTAAAATTCAGGTAAAAAGGCAAAAAGAGAAATGAAATCAAAAGAAAAATATATTTATGTGATAAAAAAAAAAAACGAGAAATGAATGAAAGGCCTAGGGAAATTGAAGATAATCACAAAAAGTATAAGTGAGGGAAAAAAACACATAGTTATGTATGTATTTATAAAAATCCTTTTTAAAAATTGTTAATATTTAAAGAATTGCACGTTTTCTTTTTTCTCATTATTTGCTTTTCATTTATAAATATTTAAAATTTTTATTTTCAAAATATTAAGCAAAATTCTGCTTTAACAACAACACATTTGGAAAATAGGTTAAATTTTAACATATACAGACAAAAATAGAAACAGTATGATGGTTAGTCCAAAGGATTGTGTAAGAAACAATAGAAAAAACCACAAAAGCAAAAAATTATTTGTAAGTCTATGAGTGTAATTTTGTCTTTCTGTCTATTTTGGTAATGGTTGGTATTTTCATCATATAATCACTGCATGTACAATAATAAAAATAATATAAAATAAAAATCATACGTAATTGTAACCACTTCCGGTAAATGGTAAATGTCCTTAAAATAGGTATAACATTTTTTTTTTTTTTTTTAAATTTTTAATCATCTTATTTAAATGGAATATCCCAGTGCGTAAAAAAGTTATTGTAGTAATAACAATAAGTGTTTAAATATTTTATACAAACTTCAACACGCACTACATACACAAACACTTAAAATAAAACTCTAATACACCATATACATATAGAAGATATGTATGAGTGTTTATAACCGATGACCACGAATAAAATTGTTCAGGAAAACATTTTTTCACGTTTTAACGAGCCAAAAGAAAACACAAAACTGAACCTTAAAGGACACAAGTTCATAGATTTTATAATGAATAAAATCCAAAACCAAACATATCCACTCAGCGAAAACTTAGAGCAAAAAAAAGCTCTCATTACAAAAAGCAAAAGTTAAAAAAAAGTTCAAAAAGTTCTCTTAATATGACTTTCAATGTATCCTTTTACACAACAGAGATGTAAATATAGGTACAAATAGAAACTAAAAAGTACCATTTGTACAAAAAAAAAAAGCTTATTTTGTACGATTGGATGGTTATATTGTTAAATTGAAGAATTTTGAAGGGAAAGATGTGTATTCTACATATCGCAGGGGTAATAAACGAATTTTGATTATAATGTATTGTGAGATCAAGTGTCCTATCGAGAACAAATATATCATGAACACTGTTGCCAGATTTGCCGATTTATTTATTTTGACAAATTTTTATGTAATTTTTTTGAGTAATTTTTTCAATTGAGTTTATTTTGTCGTAATTAGGACCAATGATACAGTAGTACTTTTAATTGTGATTAAAGAAATGTAAAAAATTTTAGCCGCTCTCTCTATAATTTTGATATATTTTTCTGAATATCTTTATTAACACACATGCGATTTAAATTATATTAATACTGTTTAAAAGTTCAAAAATACCTTTTGAATGATATATAATATGACCATATTCTTTAAATCCTTGAGAGAATTTATGCTATTTTCATTTTTTATTGTTATACTTGAACTTACAAAATTTTTTTATTTCTAAAAAATGTTTATTCGAGAAAATTCCTGAGTCCAGCCAAACGCCGGCTACACGAAAAACCTTTATTAACGTTAAGGAAAAAATATCTTCATTTTAACTGTATAATATAAAACTTTCAGCATTGTTTATTATTTACTTAATAAAGAAAGAGTTTCAAAACTTAGTATTATTTTTTTAATATAAACATAATTAGCCAAAAAGATATGCCTTTTAATATTTCCGATTTTTTGACGATTTCAAAAATATTAGCCAATTTTGACGAATTTTTAGTCGAATTTTGACGATTTTATACTACAATTTTCTAGCAACAGTGATTATGTACCATGAACAAAATAAATGGGTATAGAGATAGAGTCCCCAGATTTTGTTGAGAACATATTATTATTATTTCAATAAAAAATTTCTAATAAATCAATATAAAACTAAGATATATTGTAATCGACTAACTCTCTTTTAATTAAACTTTGAAGCATCGGGCCATACATGGAAGTTGTATTCCATTTTCTGTCTGATATGGGTGCCATAAATTATTAAACCAGTAGGTGTGAAATATTTCTTGTAGCGCACACTGGGTCACGATCTCTGACTTTCTGCCATAATTGCAATACTGGGTTTACGTAAAAAGATATCACCATAAAGGTTTTAGGGGACGATGATTACGATTTTGTAATAAAAAATTCAAAATGACCGATCCAACATGGCGGACAAATTTTTATTTTATTATTTGATGAAATTTTAAAAAAATCACATTTGACAATCGAGTAAAGTTTTTAAGTTACGCGAGTTATTCGAATAAATTTTACCTTAACATTTTGCTCAATTGTTGAATGTTTATCAACAAATAAACCAAGTATTCTTTTTATATTGTTTTTATTTTTATATGCTTAAGTTCATTGCATATTTGTAGAAGAATACCTTGTAAAAGTTCTATTGGACATTCGGCATTATGGGATGCATTTTCTGCACAACCATCATCAGCACTCTTCAACGTCCCACCGTGGTGTTCTCTGTAAACATCATCTATTTAAATTACAACTGTTTAGAAAACGGAATCTGTAATTTATTTTCCCTATATGTTATTAAGTAAGACGAATGGTTTACGATAAAGCTTTTAAAATTATGTTGAATTCTCCTTTTTTCCATCATTATTGTTTATATGCTTAAAGCTACCAGTTAGGTAGTAAATCAAGCAATGTATAATAGTTATTGTTTAGCCTTATATCCTATATTGTTTGAACTGATTGATTAACTACTGTTAAGAGTTTACTTAATAAAAATATCTTGTATTATCTTGCTCAATATATGATATTAATTAATGAACAAATAATATGTATACAATTTTTTAGGATTAATAAACACCTTGATCTATTATTTTGAAATAAATGTAATGGAAAATAATAATTTTAGTTTAATATGTGATAAAATGAAATAATATGATAAAATGGAATCATAATATAATAAGGTAGAATAATAATATGATAAAATGGAATCATAAAAAATATTACTTATAATCATATATATTTTTAGCTATGACCATGTGTTTCAATCATAATAAGTTGCTTTTATATTATGATCACTAAAATTATATTTTTTCTCTAGATTGTGTTACTAAATCCGACTTCAGTAAGCATATGTACCTGTAAATAGATTTTGTTCAGAATTTTCGAATAACTTATTAGCCTTAACCTTAACCAGACTTGACACATTGATTCTAAGCAAACTATAAATGCGAAAAACCAATAACTTATAGCACTAAATATTGAAAGATTTAGGTATAACAATTTTATTAAAGTAAATATTACTTAAATTTGAAGCCAAAAAATTGAACAAATTTCCCAATATTGTTGTTACAATTTGTTATGTTCCTTTCCCATCTCTGTCACTTTTACAATGAGCAGAACCAAGAGAGGCCATGAGTATAAATATTAGCTTTGACTTTCATTAGAATAATACATATAACAACAAATAATACCATACTTTTTTTATTTTTTATATTTTTATTACCTCAAAAGTGTATTTATTAGTTTAATGCATTTTTTATTTTTATATAGACACTCTCTCTCTCTCTCTCTCTGTATTTATTTTTGTATTGACACTCTCACTTTTAGTTACAGTTTTGTTCATTTATTGTTTTTTTTTATATTCCTTATCACACTTTAAGGTTCTTTTCCTGGTCGTTTTTGTTTGTTGGCTGGCTACTTATCATGATTATTTAAAGGAGCAAAAACAAAATAAAAAGAAACTGGGCTTATTGGTAATTATTCTCTGAATATTTTATGCCCACGTTTTTAAATGATAAAATTTTTTATTTCAATTTTGTTATTTGGTAAAATAAAAAGGTTAATCAAGTTTTGGTAGGTAATTTTAAAGCGAAGAAACCGAAAGAGTGAAAGGGTGAAAGAAAAGATATTTTCTGTATATTTAAAGGAGTATTCTATAGGGATAAGGATCCTTATAAAAAAAGGTAATTTCTATATATTTAAAGGAGTACATTAAAATGATATTTACGCTTGAATTTTAATTTTTTTTTTATTTTTTTGCCTGGATTTTATATTGTTTTTCTAGAATTGTATAAATAGGAGGGAAATTTATTTAAATATCCTAAAATTTCGATATATTCTAGAATAATATGATTAGTTTTTTTTGATGGAACTGTAAAAAATTATCAAAGTCAATACATTCAAATTCAAAAAACGTAGTCCAGTTCCTTTACTTTTTCTTAAAATATTTTTTTTTAACATACACACTCAGAAAAAAAAATCATTTGACAATGGTTGTAGACGATTTTGCGAATATGGTTGAAATAATTCTATAATAATATGGTAACTGCATAATCGTATTATGGCATGGATCCATAGTACGATTATGTTTTCTCGTTTGAGAAAACATAATATGATTGTGGCAAACATAATGTGGTTTTGATGCAATTATTTATTAATTTTTTAATATGAATTCCCACCATTTTTCAAAGTATTTCATTTTTCCAATTATCTCTCGTGAAAATACTGCCTTTTACTGCTTTTTTATTCAATACACGCAGAGAAAAAACATGGTTACGGCAATGTCACTACAACAATATTATGTTCTCATTGTTAATTTTCATTAATTTTAATAAAACTGTGTTTATGATAACAATGTTTTTGTTTCAGTTTTATCAATCAATGCTTACATTCAATCAAAATTTTAATATAGTTGACTACAGAAATTTTTTGTTTTTGAATATTTTTACCAGAAATAAAATTTTATTAATATTTTTCATTGTTCTTAAAACATTTTTTTTTTTTTTAACCATATTAATATTATTATTCCCATACCAATAAAATGAATATGCTTTTTACAAAAATGGTTGAAAAATTCATAACTTCTTTTATATATTGTGTTTTTAAGGTTCGTTTTCCACCATCATTATAATTCTCATTTAGTTTATACATGAATTAATATAAGTAGACAAGGTTTTGTAATTTTTAGTGTGTTTCAAGCATTATAAGATATTGATTAATTACTATTAAAGAGTTAAATTAATATTATCTTGCATAACATATGATGGCACAAATAAATAAAATTCAGTAATGAACAACTAATATGTAAATAATTTTTTTATGATTATTAAACACTTTTATCCATTATTTTGAAGCAATTGTAAAGGACTCAATAAACAATTTATAAAAATAATAATTTAGAATTAATACGTTTTATGTTAATATATGCTAAGATGGAATAATATGAAAAGATAAAATAATATAATAAAATAAATGCTAGAATGAGATAATAATGTAGTAAGATGGTATAATATGAAAAACTCGAACCATAACGTGAAAAAACGAACCATAAAATCGGACACAATATAGAAAAATAGAATCATAACAATTATTATTTATAATCATATCCATTTTTAGCCGTGACCATATGGCAGAGACCTGCGCCAAGGAATTTTATCGGCGGCGGCGGCTTGCATCAAAAAGCTTCGGCGGCGGCTTAAAATTGGCTGTCAACCGGCTGATACTACACACATTTTTCTAATTAAAAATTTTATATTTTCATGCCCCTTTGATTAACATTTTTTACAGCGAAAGTATAAAAAGAATTATTAATTTATTTAAAATGTATAAGAAAAAATATGGGAGTGATCTAAGGATATTTTTGGATTTTTGCATAAAAGATTAGAATAATTATTCGCATATTAGAATAAGAAATGGTCTGCTCCGATATAAAAATATATCATGATATATATATATATATATATATATATATATATATATATATATATATATATAAATGATGCAAATAATTCTCTTTCATATTTAATTGATGGCAAATACTGCATTAAAATATTAAAAAAAGTTTAATTTCTTACATATTTTCTACAAAAAGAATTTAATAACGGCGGCTGCTTTTAAGCCGAGTTAAGCCGAAAATTTTACGGCGGCGGCGGCGGCTTCCAAATTTTTCTCGGCGGCTCGGCTTAGCCGAATTTCAGCCGCTCGGCGCAGGTCTCTGCCATATGGTCCAATCATAATATGTTGCTCTAAGATTATTGTCACTATAACTATAATTTTTCTCTATGTGTATGTGTCATTCTGTTTAAACGTAAACGCCACAGTATTTTTGAAGCTTTTAATATGAAATATTTCGTATCATTATTATTTTTTGAAGAAAACAGCTTCAAAAAATTATTACTTCAAAATCCTAAGACTGACGCTACAATAGTTCTTTTGATATGCGATAATAATTATTTGCTGCACCTATCGGAAAATAAAGTTTTTTTTCATCCTTTTTGACCGAAAATTCTTTCAGGTTGTTAATCCCAACTATGGTATTTTGGGTGGAATAAGGTAAGTGAACAGTAAATGTAAAATTAAAATTGCCTTAAATCCGCTTTGGATACGAATACCTCATAAGGTGTTATAAGCCATTATTTTAAAATAAATTGCAATATAATAACTATGTATACATATTTAAAAATCCATATTTGCTATTTATTATCCGATAACTGTAAACATACACTGAGGCACCGATCTGCGTCGTTAATGGGTCCGGAAAATTGCGAAACGTCGCAAATTAAATCACAATTTTCTATGTATTTACACTATTTTCTTAATAAAATATTTGAACAGAAAAAAGTTAATCTTTAATAAAAAATAAATATAAATTCTATTTTGATTTTCTAATTAAACGCAAAGAATTTAGTTTATTTTTTTCATTAAAATTTTCTTTAATACTATTACACCTGTTATTAACAATTAAGAAAGTCCTTATAATATAGATTTTGCCAAATTGATAATGAAAATTTATCTTTTGAAAAATAAACTTAAAGAAATCCAGAGAAAAAATATTAAACTATCATTATGAAATTATAGTATAATATAAAAATAAGTTGTGCTTAAAACAAAAACATAAATAGATTCCCAGTTTTTAATACCGAAATACCCAAAATCACAGTTCGGGAAAAACTTTAAAAATTTTAAAAATTTACCTTTTTCAGTAAAATGGTCACCCTGTCGTTATCAGAGGCGAGGCTTATTAAATATTTTTTGTGTATTTAGCGAACATATGTAGGTATGTAATCAAGGTGTTACCCCAAATGCCCTAGGATTTGGTTTACATGCATTTACGCTCTTTTAGAAACGTAAAAAATGTATGGTCCTGAGAAAAATAATTTATTTTAAAGTGAAAAAATGTCACAACCTTTTTTAGAAAAATCACAAAAAATCACATTTTTTTTAATTTTCTACTACAAAATAATATAACTTTTTATCGGAACCACATAGGTATATGATACTTGCATGAAAATTATTTAGAAATTTGTACAGAATCCAAAGAATACTTTAGAAAAATTTTGGAACTCAAATTGAATCCGCCAAGTTAAAAATAAAAAAAAAACGTCCTGAAATGGGTAAACAATTTACTTCGGTTTAAATATCTCTTAAAGGTAAAGAGGAATCCCACAAATGTAAGTGTATTTTTTGAAGAGAATTATTAGGACTATCTATGTGTAAAATTTTTTTTCAATTAAATCATAAATTAAATTTTTTGATTTTTTTTTTTAATTTTCATACCCGAGGTGACCAATTTGGAGGTTCACCCTTGTCCCCCCGACCCGCTAAGAACCTGTGCTTCTCCAAATAAATTGGAATACACCTCAAGATTGGCCATGTGAAATTTCATTCAAATACATCCATAAGTTCTAAAGTTACAGAATTATTTCAAAAAAAAATCGTTTTGGGACCACTGAGCGATACAGAAAAACGCAAATCAAAACGACTCAATTCGAGGCCTGAGTGTACAAATAATGGACACCATCAAAAGTGCTTTAATTTAATGAACCCAACAACTCATCAGCGAAACAGAACAGCAATAAAAATTAAAAATTGATGAAAAAAAAATCTCATAATTACCGTAAAAGTGCACAAAACACTCATACTAACTCCTACACACCCACTAACCAACACATTTTAGGTATATATTTACTATACTGGCTGTTGTACTCGTAATAATCACACAACAATTTTCTTCAAACCATAAATTATTTTTACGAAGTTTAAATTTATTTTGTTTAGTTCGTTGTCATTAACTAAAGTGATTGAACTGACATCATTCTAATTGAACATTATTATTCTTTTTTTTATTTTATTTTATTTTATTTTTTTGAAATATTCAGTCATAAAATGTTTAAAGATAAAATAATAATGTAATTTGTACTTAAATACATCATTTGGCAAACAACGGCATATCGGTTCCATGGTGTAATGGTTAGCACTCAGGACTCTGAATCCTGCGATCCGAGTTCAAATCTCGGTGGAACCTAAGAAATTTATCTTTTAATTTTTATGTTTTAGCACATTATTCTTGTTATATTAAAGTTTAATATATCTCGCTATATGTGCAGAGCAAAAGTTATAATTGTGTAGAAGAAAAAGCTTTTCTTATAAATAAAAGCTTTTTTTACTGAGCTTAAAGAGTTGCCACTTTCTGTTGATGTGATCATGAATGCTGGATACGTATTTTATTAAGAACACTAGCACTAGAAAAATATATATATTAAAAATTTATTGCCAAAACCGTTCGTTTGGGCTAGTAGACAACACGCGAGAAAAAAATCGTTAAAATCATCAAAACGGCTATTTGAAATCGTAAACATCTAAAATTAGATTTTCCATAAGTTAATACAAATTTTTGATGATTCTTTTGATGGAAAATTTGTTACATTAATGATTAAATTTTATATTATGGTACATTTACACCGAAATAAAACCAACTGATTTTTCCCAAAACTAAATTTCAAAAACCAATTCGTTTTCCTTTAAATAATTTTAAATAAAATTAATTTCTTTAAATGCATGACAATACGAAACTATCTATTCTTTATATGAGAAAATTTTAAAACTACTTTTTTAACTTAAATAGATCTAATCTGGTAAAAGGAACTCAGAAAAAAAAATCGACTAAAAATTAATAAAATTTTAAAAATTAGCCAAATAAAACTCCATTTTACCAAATTTCTAAGAACCAAAAGCACTTATAAATCGCCACGCTTAACGAAAAATTACAACATCTGACAGCCCTGGCTATGCGTAATTTGTTTCTTTTTGTTGGCATAAAAAATATATGCCCTTTAAAAATTTCTACGCTTCATTTTTGATTACTTTGACGAATTTAGTATTTTATAAATTACCGGCATATTAAAGTGTCTGCTCGTTATAGAAACACCCGATCCTTAGGTTATTTCAAATAAAAATTTATAGAAATTGAATTTTATAAATCATCACGCTGAAAAATGGGTTTTTATCACTTCCAAATATCTCTTAGGCATTGAGGGCTTTTCAATATAAATTTTATTGTCATTTCGGAATACTTTTTCATTCAGCGTATGGAAGCATTATCAAACTAAGAAGAAATTTGTATGTATGTATGTACATATATTAGGACCCTCAGTTATAGTCTATATGACATCAAACTTTGACCCTTCTATTCTGTTCTCCGCAGAAAACATCACATTTTTCCATTGTTGTGGAGTTCAATTTAAGTGGGTTCGAGCAAAATTATGATGTGACTTTCAACTTTTTTTTTATAAGGTAATGTTATATTTTCAGTTGATGAACAAAATGCAATTAATAAAATTTCGAAAATACGAAAAAATCGGTATAATAACCCAGCAAAAAAGCTTCTAAAAAAAGAACATTCTCACAACTTCAAAAGTAGAACTAAGTGCTTATTTGTACCTTCTTGGATGTTATTAATAACTACTTCCAAAAAAGTGAAAATAAATGCATTTTTAGCACGAAAAAAGGATAACAATTTCTAAGAAAGTTACAAGTAATTATTGTCTTTATCAAAGCTAAAATAATATTATTTATTAAAAATTGCATAAACATAGTTTTAAGTGCAAAACTTCAAATTCAGTGAATACGAGTCATAAAAAAGCGTATCGTACCAATGACAACCATGTGTAAAAAGAAATGCTTCTACAGCTCTTTTTCAGCAGTAAGTACTTTCTTCTAATGAAAGCACAATGTTAAAATCATGACATTAACACTTTTTTCTAGTTATTTTTTGCTGGGAAACATTTGGTCTCAGTTCCGAATGTTTTGATCACTACTTTATATCGTATTTTGGTTGCCCTAATAATTATATTTACAAAACTAAATTGACAGTTAGAAGAAAGAAGTTGGAAAAGAAAAAAAGTACAAGTAAAGAGCAAAAATAGGGTGTTAATTGTGATATATGAAAGAATATTGTTTCTGTCCAAAACGGATAAGAAACCATCCAAAAAGGAACATCCAAAGGTGTCAATAAGATCCTGAATTTCTGATCCAGAAGTGGTTAAATTCATTCAAATCATTTCCAATAAATTTTACATAGGCTTATCATTGGAAGATGTTCTCATTTTTTATATCTATTCACTGAGTAGGAAGTCATGTTTATATTACTTCCTAAGCACCAAAAAGTACACTTATTAATACTTTGGAAGCAATGAAAAAGTATGTACTTTTTTAAAAAGACTTCAATTTATTTTTGCTGCGTATGATATAAAAACGCATTCATTTTTTTATTGCAACCTGAAAATTGATTTGTCTGTTGGCAACTCTAGTCAAAGCTTCTTTTAGAAAGAGTACAAATTCCTATACAATAATACACATTGCACTTTCGAATATAAATATTCTTCGTCTCTCCAAATGCATTATACTATTTTTAACTCATACAAAGCGGCGAAAACGATGGAAAAGAAAATAGAAAAACAAACATTAAATAAAATAATAAAACAACTTGACATGATAAAAATTCAATATTTCGCTCATATAGAATGAGGGCTGCCATTTTTGTCCAACCTCAAAATGTAAAAAAATTTGCCCAAAAAATCCCCATCCATAAAAAAAAACAACGTTTTCACATTCTAAATAATTACTTTTTTGCTTTTAACAAGTATTTTCTTCATATAGAGATCATTTTTGGATAAATATTTTTACATAACTACATAAGTATAATGGAAAAAATATTTTACATATTAAAGCTCAGATTCACCATTATGTATATTAAAGAAAATATTACTCTACATAACTTTAGAATTAAAATTATTTAACGTTTCTGATTAAAATCTTGGCAACAGATTTTATAATATTAACACATTAATGGCCAAGGTAATATCCAGGAGATATTTGTCCAAAACATTTCTTTTATTACATATTGTTTATACTTGATTTATAAAAACTGAAAATCTTAAAAAATATATATAAATAAAATAAATAAAGCATCATATTACCAAAAATGTCAAATTCGAAAAGAACATTGGAAAATACGAAAACTTAAGAAATTGCAATATCACATGATATGTTCTTTTTCTCAAAGAGTGAAAACTCACAATCAACTTTCTGATATTATCAGTAATATATCCCCCATATTGTTTACTAATTTTAAATCGATCTTTGACACATGTAAATAAGAAAGAAAAAAATGCAAAATGATACAGTAGATATTAATGAATTAAGATGTCTCTTGAAGTTCATACTACATGTTTGGTTTTTGTTAAACTCTTAACTGAAAGTGTGCTTGAACAAGTTCTATAAAATAAATTGCAAGTTAAATTTTAAAATTTAATTTTAATTTAATTTTTTTAAATTTTAAATTATGTACTTTGCCAAAAATTCCAATTTTTTTAGCTAAACAGAAGTGTGAAATTATAACAAAATTTCGCCAAAAAAAAAACTCTAAAACCTTTTTAATATCCGCAACAAATTCCCCAATCTCCAAACGAAAATGTTTGTCCTTCTCTGCAAAATTCCCCATATTTGGGGTCAAAACACAAATCTGGCAGCCCTATATAGAATGCATTAAGACAAAACATAAGAGAGAAAAATATTTTGAACAACACTTACCTTTATCTCGAAATAATTGTATATAATCCGTTAAATTATTCTGCTCCAACCAAAGGTCGACTGTGGGCAGAGCGGGGTCAACACGAAAACCATGTTGCAATAATGATGGATACTCATTCCAGAACAACAACACAAGTTTGACAAGTGAAATTGTGAACATGAGACTTAAAATCAATGCAATCAAAATTTTCATTGTACTAATTAACATAATCGTACGTATGAACTAATTGCAGTGATGATTACGGCAGCAACGAAAGCAGCAACAACAAGTACAATGACGACGACACAAGCAACAAGAATTGGGTTTAATTGTAAATCGTACTTATTCTACTATGTATTGTATGAATTAATAACCGAACGACCACTTCTGATCAAAAACTATGAATGAATGAACTTAGTAGTGTAGCAACAACAAACAAGAACAACAACGGTAAATGGAAATAAACAAATGAACGATAACGTTGAAAATAACAATTGTAATGAAAATAAACAAAATGTAAACAAAAACAAAATCACAACAAATCAACGATTAAAATCGAAACACAAGAAGCAACAGTGTTATCGTTTACAGACAGACGGATAGACAGAATAATTTAAATATAAAAATATGTCTTGGCAGGTGTATTTGTAGGTTTGTAAGATAGTGTGCATATAAGTTTGCTTTTGGTGTTGTTGGTTTAACTAACTGCACTTTAGTTGTCTGTCTGTTATGTTTGCCAGTTTGCACGCGATTTCCTCATATATCTCGATGCATGTTTTGTTGTTGGTATAAAAAGTCAAACAACAGTAAAAAACGAAGACGTTAGCAAAGTTGTTGGCGTTACTATTGTAGAGTATAATAAATCGGTGGTCTTTTTATTGTTGTTGCTGCTGCTACTGCTCTGCTGTCGGCTGTGTGATGAGAAAGTGTACAAAGTGCGAAAGTTTTAGTTGAAGTTTTGTTGTTGTATATTCAGCTTAGTAAATTAAACAACTGACCACATTTAATTTAATTCACTTAATTTTTTTGTATTTATTTTTCATCATATATGTTGTTTTTTGCTCACTTATTTTATATTTTGTTGCAAAAATTGATTTTTAATGCTTCTTGAAATTTATTTATTTCTTGTTTTATTGTCACAGATTTTTGTTTTCTTTTTTTTCAATATATATTTTACACATATTTTTCTTCCACTTTTAACATCCGTTCTATTTACCGTTACAATCCGTTTGGGTTTGTTTATTCCCGTTGCTTTTACAGATGTGATGGCTGACTCGTGTAGACTTTATATGCCTCCTATCAAAATACTTAGTGGCAAGAGTTGCCATATGGTTGATGAATAATAGAAAAATCGCTACTTTTATTTATGGCGGTACATTTAATTAATTAATACTTTTATTTGTTCTCACATTTTAAGAACATATGTTTAAGAATTTTTTTTATAAAAAGTACCTTTTTTAAGTATTTTTTAAGACAATAAACAATTTCAAAAAAAGTATCACTACTTTCAATAAAATCATTTTTGAGAAAAACCTTAAAAAAGGGATTAATTAAACAAAAAATCAGCTCATAGTTTATTATAAATTTTCAGGAACAGTACCAATTTCCAATAAAAAGGTATAAATTTAAAGAAGTACAGAATAAAAACACTACAAGAAATGCAGTGTTTTTATATGCCAATTTTCAAAAAAGAAAAAACTATTAGAATTCTAAAAACATCTAAAAAAAGACATTTGATCACAAGTTAATTTATTAGTATCTTCTTTTTTTTTAACTATCGTTTAATATATGTGTACAGCGTCATGCAAAATAATAGGAGTTTAAATTACCGACTACTCATTTAATTAAGGTATCTCGCAAAAATTATTTCATCAGTTTTAAATCTGATCGGTGTCATGAACTTATCTTATAACACCTCTTATCCAAATCTATTATTTTTGAGGTACGATTTTTCTCAACTTCTGTATTCTGTCAACTTAGCTATAAACAAAATTTGAAGTTTCTCCAGTAAAAGACGGTCTCAAAAATAAGAGGAGTTGAGGAAAATCGCACTTGAAAAATAATGAAGTTGGATTAATGGTATCATAAGGTAAATCCATGACCCTGATTCCATTGAAAACTGAAGAAAAAATATTAATAAATAGTACTTTATGAAAAACCGAACACAAACTCTTTTTTTAACTTTGTGATATTTTTCGGCTAAATACCCGGATTAAAGAATATCTGGATATTACAGATTCCTTGAACAAATAAATTTATATATATAATATTTTTTTAGAATAAATACATTAATTTTTAAGTTTACGGAAAAACTGCTATTACTTATACTTCTATTTTTGGATGCGTCTTGCGTTTTTTAATTATTTTATTTGTTTATGAAAGAATCTTAAAAAAAGTGAATACCGTCATCAAATATTCCTGAAAATGTAAATCAGTAGTTTACACTGCTATTATTTTAAACGGCACTTTATATTCTTAACATTGAAGAGTAGCATCCGCTTCCAATCATTGTAGTAAGTTGAAGTTTAGCCAAGATAAATAATAACATGAGACTATGAATACAATATTCTATTTTATTTAAAACACTATTTAAAAGAATTTTTTAAGAAATAACCTTTTTTAAAAAGTGTTTTTTTAAGGTTTAAAAAATTTAAAAAAAGTGATTTTTAACTTCAAATATTAATACATCTGGCATCACAACATTTTGCTCTTATCCTCTTAGTGGGGGATTCTTATATATTTTGCAAACTTTGTTCTCTTAATAAGGTGTTTATTTGGTTCTTTCTCCCTATATTCTAAGGGTGGTGGTTTTTTTATATAAATCTCATGCATTTGGACACACAAACAAATACAATATCCTCATATCACTTTTATTGTGTGCTTTTATAAAAAAGGAAGCAAGTAGACAGTTTGTGTTTGAAATAAATTGCAATTGATGATTTTTTATTTGCTAAGATTACAAGACATGGATGGCAATGAGCAAAAGGACAACAAAAAAACAAGTAAGAAAGATATAGTCTGTCAAGCCCGACCATATGATACACCACACCATTGTGTATGTCCACCAATATTCGTGGATTGGTCTTATATTAGACATGTGGACAATTGTGGACCTATACTTTTATGAATACAGAATATTACGATAATACTCATATTTATATGAATTCATACACTTTAGGGTGACTCCCGAAAATGGCCTTATATGGGAGCTATGATAAATTATGGAGCGATCCTCATAAAATTTGTTACTTTTTACATGGACAGCCAGCCAGACGGTCGGACGGACGGATATCGACTCAAAAAGTGATTCTGAGTCGATTGGTATACTTTAAGGTGTGTGGGTTTTGGATAATTTTTTTCTGTGCGTTACAAACATCAGCACAAATGCATAATACCCCAACCACCTATGGTGGTGTAGGGTATAAAGATAAAAAAAGTTAAGAAAAATAAATACAAAACAACAAGAGAGATATGATATGTTGTGGATATGAGAAAAGACGAGAAGAAGGACTATTCTCATTTGCTACAGATGTACGTTATATACTTAAAACGTCTAATGGCTCCACAGGTCTATTATATAGGCTTTTATAAATTATAAATGTTTGTATGATTGTACTTGAAAAAGACAATGTCATACAAATATAAGTATAATGTTAATATAATGAACGATTTTTAAAATGTATCTATTATTTAGTTTGATCGATTAGTTTGAATTTAATGTCATAAGTTGATAAATATAAGTTAGATAATGTTTCATAATAAATGGATAATAATTTATAGAAAAATGATTACTTATGCTATTTAAAAATTTATTCAATAAAATAAAAATATCCTTAACCAATCCCATTTCTTGCGTGAAAATTTTTACAAGAATTTTTACTAGTTACCAATCGACTTCCTTCCTGATGGAAATCTATTTATGTATAAAACACTACTACTATATATCTGTATAAATGAAGATAAATCTCTATTTATGTGATAAAATGAATATTATTAAACAAATGGGAAAAATATAGTCGAGCAAGCCCGACTATACGATGCCCTACACTATTCTCTTTGTATATCAAAGTTTGGAGAGGGGCTTATATGAGACCTGGGGTCAATTGTTGGCCCATACTTGTATTAAGAGTCTATATTGTATATTTTTATGAAACATATATATGCTTTATATTATGTTATTCATGCGTTTTAGGGTAATTCCCGGAAGTAGGCTTTATATGTACCGATTGTGATAAAATTTAATTTTTACTTATACAAAATTTATTTGTGTCAAATACTGACTTGAAACTAACATTTATATGGAAGTTATGTACGTTAAGGTGTTTTACGAAAGTGAGGTTTATATGGGAACTCTGATCAATTGGAGACCGATCTTAAATTTCATTTAAATATTGCTTTATTTTAGGCATTTATGATTGTTAAACCCTTATTCAGGGGGACATTTGTATGAGGGCTAGGTGAAATAATGACTCGATCATAACCAATTTCAATAGACTTCGTCCCTGTCAGTCAAATTTCATTCACTTATTTCAAAATTGAGACCTGTCATTTGATTACAATGTTTACATGGACGGACGTACGAACATCGTTAAATCGACTCAGAAAATGATTCTAAGCCAATTGCTATACATTAAGATGGGCCGAAGACCACCCTGGGCCACCTTTTTGTTTTCACAAAATTGTTTTCATAAATCCAAGCACATGATGCAAAATAACTGACAAATCTACTGCGACTTTTAGTCGTCGATATCTCTAGTGTCGAATAAATGATTTGATGCGTTCTTTTTTAGCATATTTGGAACATATAAATTTTTGGAATTATGTGAATACACGACCAAAGCAAAATTTAAATTCCATTAATAAAGAACGTATCTTTAATAAATTTTTGTTAATAATTCTTAATTCCATTGCCATGAATAATGTTACCCCCTCAAACAAGGCGGTCAAACTAATATAACTGGAAAACGGTTTGTCCAATTTAGATACCGAGTAAAATGAGCTTCAGGTTATCTTAACATTACTTTTTTTTTCACGCTTAAGAGTTATTCGGAAATTAGTGTAGAAAAATCCATTTTTTATGCAAAATTGGATTAATAATTTAGATAGATAGATATTTATGTGAGAGAAGAAAACCTGATTCCATTGTCAAAAACCCAAGTTATGCAACAACAAAATACATGTAGTCACATATATTTTGGTTTTGTATTTTGAAAAATTAGTTCGAAGTGCCTCTCACATAAACTTCTAGTTGTATTCTATGGTTATTATTAAATGGTTATTATTAAAAATGTCGGTTTTTAATATTTTATCATAAAGCTAAATATACTACGATTAAAATAAGCCATATACATATATCGTCACCTAACATGCAAAAGGCCGTAACCACACTTTTTAATTTTTTACAGTAGAAGCAAAAAACATTATGAAAATGTAAAAGACCGTAACCGCACTTTTTAATTTTTTACAGTAGAAGCAAAAAACATTATCAAAATGTAAAAGACCGTAACCGCACTTTTTAATTTTTTACAGTAGAAGCAAAAAACATTATGAAAATGTAAAACACCGTAACCACTATTTTTAATTTTTTGCTTTAAAGTTATGCAAATAAGTCAATTTTTTTAATCGTTCACATAAAACGAAAATAGGTAAAGCATATTACACTCTTCAAACCAAATTTTTCATAAATATAATTAAATTTTACGTCAGTTTAGTTTATTAAGGTATTATTACGGTCTTTTGATTTTTGTTAAAATTGATATCATTTTTAAAGATATGAAGATGAAATTTTTTGTGTAGATAAATGTATAAAAAAACAACATTCGATTTTTGGCTGGTTATGGTCTTTTGCATTTTAGGTGACGATGGTATCATGAAAACTGATAAATAAATAATGATTGTATTCACAATTAGTTGCATAATGAAGGCAATTTTAGTCATTTTTTGGTGCTTCATTTATCTTAATAAAACTAACTATTATGGTGAAATATTACCGTGTAACCACCTTATTATTGAGGAAATAATAGACATGCATGCTTATACAAACAAATCAGTACAAACTGAAAAAAATATTTTTGATTAGCACGTCAAATTTTTTCTAATCCATCTATTCTTTTCCGATCGCTGTACAGATCCTTCAGGAGCGGAGCTTTAGGTGCTGAAAGTAGGGTACCTCTGATATTGAAAAATTTTAACCGCTTGCGAAATTTTTGTTACTTATTCGATTTCAAAAATATTTTTTAAAACTCTCTAAAAGGCATATGAAAAACATGCTTGCATGTGCTATTTATCTCTTATAGTTTTCAAGTTATTGCATTTAAAATTTCAACTATTTCAATTTTGCAAAATCTTGGTCCAGTTTGTTAGTTAAAGAACAAAATTATCCATCTTTTCCGAAATCAAAAATAAACGATTTTGAAATTGAAAAGTTATAATTTTTTGTGTTGTTTTTTTTTTTCGAAAAAGTGCCTTTTTCTTTAGAAACATATAAGAATTTTATACTTTTCTGAAGATATCTTTAAGGAGATGTTGGAAATAAAAACGAAGTTTTGAATTTAGCCTATATGTTTTAAAATCCCAAAGCATGAAATAACCAATAGAGTTTAATTCGGAAACCTTGATGTGTTCTAAAGATTTTGCGAAATTAAAAAAATACCTTTTTTTTAAATATGTACCTGGACATTATGACGCTTTTTTATGTGTCATTATGTCCATGGACATTGTGACACGCTCTCAACTTGAAAACAGTAAGAGATAAATAGCACCTACATGCATGTTTTTCAACTTTAAGAACATATAAAAAAACATATTTGAAATGGTATAAGAAAAAAATTTTTGGAACCGAGGAACCCAATTTTGAGACCCAATAACTACGCCCCTGAAGGGTCTGTGAGTCTCCCAAATTTAAAATCATATACTCCTTTCCTACGTTTATGTGAAATTTTATGTAAATCCAACCAGCCGATTAGAAGTTACAGATTTATTTCCAAAAATGTTCGATTCAGCCCCACTGTGTAATGTGAAGATAACTTGATAATGGTGTAAATGTTATGTTGGGCACTCTGTTTATGCGATCAGTTCCAATGTGTTGTAGCTTTATATAGGAATGAAAAAAAATCGAAATTTCCCAAAAAATTTTAAATGAAAAAAATATTATATTTTGTTCTGTGACCACGTGAAAAAAATAAAATAAAATTACTGGTTGTTAAAATTTAAATATTTTCTTTTTTTGTAAATTTAATTAGATATTTGTGAGATTTTTTTTCAATTAATAAATTTAAGCATTAATTTAAGTAATTCTTTTTTATTTTAGAACAATAAACTTAATATTGTAAAACTTTTTTATTTAATTACATTCGTCTGCAAAGAAATCCTCCTCATTTAAACAAAAATAGGTGAAATATAATAATTTCGATATGATGAATCGTGATCTGTTGTCAGTTTTTTCCTTTATATACAGACTAAAGTAATCTTTAAGTAGTCATATTTTATCCCGGTAGGCAAAAATAAAAAATAAAAATAATAGTTATGTTTGACCTGATAAAAAGTTTAAATTTACTTCAAATTTTAGGTAAATGAAATTTTAGGTAAATGATAAATGATAAACGATAACTTTGATTTTTTGTAGCGTAACGTACTTATGGGCTAAGTGGGGAATATCTGCACCCAGAGAAAAATCGACTACATACGTGTTTAAAACGTTACCATTCAGTGTCAATAGTGAATCTTTCCCGTATGTTTTTTAAAATTCAACACTGCGTTTTCAAATTTTAACGCAAATCGATAGCTAATTGGCATATATTGACACTATTTTGGTATTAAATTATTAAATATCATTATGTTTTCTTGTTAACGAACGGCATCAAAAAGCCGATACCGTAAATTACCAATATGACCATAACCGTGGTGGATTTTGAGTCTAATTTTTTTCCCTCAGTGTGACGAAGAGATCTATGTGTAATTTTCGGAACCTTTTTTTATTGGACAATCAGAAAGCTTTATTGATCGATATAAACATTTATATTCATAGCAAAACTGTATAAAATGTTAAAAATACAAATTAAATTTTTTTATTTTTATTCTTATTTCTTTTTTTGGAATTTACAGAAATTTTTAAAACACCCCCACCCTTTATTAGAAAACATACTTCCCAATAAACATCGATTCAAACCTAAAAACATTTTCGTAAAATTTTCTTTAATAAATAGCATATTTCTCAAATTGTATTCGTAGGTACAAAATATGTGTTATGAAAGAAAGAAAGAAAATTTAAAAAATTTCCTATAAAACTATAATGTTATGTTCACTTATAGAGTTTTTGAAAAATGAATCGTTTTCTTAAAAACCACAAACAAATTGATTTGTTTTTTCACATATTTCAAAGCCAAAAAAGATTTCGAACCGAGTTGTTTAATTATTTAACACACAAAAAACAAAAAAAATTGTATTTTTTTAATTAAAAAGTGTTTGCTTGTGAAATTTTTATTTAAATAAAAAATTTATGAAAATATTTTGGCAAACGAAAAACAGGTAAAAAGGAAAAAACACAATAAAATTATATGTGAACAGTGATTTTAAACTCATTGTGTTTTTCAAAAAACAAGTCAAAAACGAATGTGTTGGAACATAATATTGGACAAGTTTGTTCAAAAAATAAAAAAAAATAAAATATTTGTATGCAATTGTGACGCATTAAAATGGACAAAAAACAGCTATTATGGTCCAAAAATATGATGAACAAACAATATGCATAACATGATGAACGCAAAATTTCCTTTTCAGCTAGTGTAAAAAATATATCAATCTATCATTTATGCATGCAAAATTTCAGTTTTAAAAATAGTTTAGAAAAAAATATTTTTCATGTTTAATTCAAGTATATTTTAAAATTTTTAAAAAACGTTTTGAAAATATTTGAGAAACATTTGTTTGTTAAAGAAACATTCAGCTCAGTTTTGAAAGCATTTGAAAAATACAATTGTTATATTAGAACCTTTTTGCTGGAAAAAAGGCATAGTTTTAAATTTTAAAATAAAAGAATTCAAGCCTACTCTCATTGCTTGTACTTGAAATACGAGTAGTTTTCAAATGAATAAATATTCAATTTCAAAGAATTTTGCTTATTGGGTTTTGTCATATTTTTATTAGCAATGATATGAGCTTAAGTTTGTGTCTTTAATATCTTACAGAGTTTTGGGTTGAATAAAAATGTATACTTTTTAAAAAGGGTAAAATCTTTTCTTTCTAAGGTCCTTAAAAAACTTAAATTGGATAAGAGGTATTCGAGATAAAAAAAAAAAAAACCGTGAAGTCTGAAAAGTAGTTTTTTTTTAAATAATTTGATTTTTGGGGTATGTTGAAAATTCTAAAAATGGTATTATAATCTACTTACCCATACCTATAAACTACACTATTATTACGTTTATACGCATGATTATTGCAAATAAATAACTCACTGTTTATACACAAATTATATAAAGCCTTGTTCAGACCGGCGCCAAATTACGAAATTTCACGTTCATACTGGCTAGATGACATTTTATGTAATTTCGTGAACAGCTGATACTTATTGTTTACATTTTAAATTGTTATGGTGGTAAATAAAGCATTTTGAAATGGAAACAAATAAGAAACAATTACTTACTAAATTGGAAATTATTAATTTGAAACAATTAAAAATGTAAAAAGGATAGGTTTCATTTTGCAAAATCACTTTAATAATAAATCTTAAGATTTGTGTTTAAATTTAAGATCAGCTGTGAATTGTTTTTTTTTTCTTCTCACGGTTGAAACATGCAGTACATAGTTGAAAAAAAAGTATTTTTTCCAACCATGTACAGAGTTGCACGGAAATGGGCATCGTAATTTCAATGTAATTTCGCCGAAATTACACAAAATTATGTAATTTCGCAAGTGTCAAAATGTATGGGACTGTATTTCAACTTGATTTCGACCGAAATCTCGAAAGTACGTAATTTCGCGCCGGTCTGAACAAGGCTTAAAGAAAAAATATATTATTTGTCGTGCCGGATGGGAAAAATACAACTATTCTATTCTATGAACGTAAAAGAAAGTGGCAAGGCTGTACTCTTTATTTGCAATTAGTTTCACCATTAGTTTTCGTAAGTTACTAACTTGCAAATAAAATATTTACTCATCGTTTATACGGCATTCCAAGTTACATTCCAAGTGTATAATTCAATTTTTTATTATTTTTTAGCACTATGTAATTTAAAAAGTCTGTATTAAGGTAAAAATCGACTGAATTACATAATTCTAACTTTGGAGAAATATAGAAGTTTGGCCTTAATGAAAAGTAATATTTTATTTTAGTAATTTTAGTATAATTTCATGATCTATTTTTTCATATTATTAATCATTATTATTTTTTCACAAAAAAAATAAAATGTCGAAGTTCTTAATTTAACAGTAATTACATAATTTTAACATTCTTTAAAATTTCCAACAAATAAATTTCATTTTTTAGATTGCCCAGAAACGCCTTATCCATGGTAAATTTTAAACGTTTGCCACAGCTATGTTAACATGTGCGCTTTCTCACATGTTTTACCAACATCTGGCAGCTTTAATAATCAATAGCTTTTCGCTCTTTTATTTAAAAGCTTTTTTTAAGTGTTGGGCTATTTTTAGAAACAATTTTTAGCAAAGAAAACAACCAAAACAAGCTTATGTATGTAAAAAAAAAATTATGTTTTATTAATAACAATTGAAATAAAAATAATAAAAAAAAAGTTAATGTACTCAGGTCCCACCGAGATTTGAACTCGGATCGCAGGATTTCCTGAGTGCTAACCATTACACCATGGAACCTCATGCCACTTGGGGAGCTAAATGGAGAGAGCAAAATTTTTGCATAATTTTGTGCAGAAAAAATCTTTTTAAGCTACAGTTTTACTACAAAAGGAAATATTTTTTTTTATTTTTTCTAATATAAAATTTATTTGAAAAAAAAGAAATGAAAAAAGAACAGAAAGAAAAAATAAAAAATAAAGGAGTAGATTTTTTGTAAAGAATTATTAAAAATGTATTTCATTTATTTTAAATTTTTTTCAAAACTTACGAATTTGAACATTTTGTTGGAGTTGTTTTAGCTTTTACAAATGAATTGCTTTTGATATATGCTCCTACTATTCCTGAAGTATTTATACTAGTTAGCTGCTATGTGGCTCCAACTACTTGACTATTTTGGTTTCTTTGTTTATTTTCGAGTTTTTTTTTTTTTAAATACATTTAATTGTACATTTAATTATATTCAAGTGATGCATTGAAAGAATAATCCGAATTTACATACATAATAATTCTTCTTTAATTTTTTTGTCATTTTAATATTGCTTTATAAATCTGTGTTTTGAATTTTTAATACTTTTTTCTTTAGAATTTTTTTTTTTTTTTAATTGCGTAATATTATTATTGATTTATGATTTAAAGCAGATTTTTCAGGCATTTTAGAATTAAGAAGAAATGTTATGCTCGTAGGAAGTAAGTGAATATTTTTTTACGATTTTTTGAAAAACAAAAGTTTTTTAAACAATTTTTGTAATATTTCTAAAACTATTGAACATAAAATAATGTTTATACATCTGACTTTGAGATAATTTGAATTATATATTTTTTATATTTTATTAAATTGAACTGAACAAATAGTTTTTGAGATACACTGCCTGCCACTTGAATAAGGAATCACATTTTTTTTTACTTTAATTAAGTATATCTTTTAAACTAAAGTCCAGAAAAAAATATTTTTTTTGCGCAAGCAAATTTCAAAGTGTTGGCTTTAGTTTCCTGAAGAAATAAAAAATATACATATTTTGTTATACTAAAATTATGCATTTATTTAAAGATATGTATTTCTGTGGTACTTTTTCGTGTGTCACTTGAATAAGGAATTCTTTTAATATTAATCAGGAAGACTATGATTTTGAATTTGAACTAAATGTGTGGCAAATTTTATGAGAATTAATTCAAGAGATGGATTCAAATTTAAGTAAATTTAAGCCAAATATAATTTTTACGAAAAGTGAACGTACAAAGGGGCGTGGCATAAAATCAGGATCTGGTATAGCCTAAAGTTTCTATAGTTTTGCCGTGAAAGAGTAACAAATAAACAGCAAACAATCTCTTTTTTATATTTATATTGTACATAGGACATAAAACTTGTTTGTGTCAAATATAGTCTTAATACTGACATTCATATTGCTACAGTAATTTTTGGGAGAGGGGTTTATATGGGAGCTTGACCGTTAACAGATTTATGCATATTTATTTATTGAAAATATTGTTAAATTTAAGATATATAAGAACGTTAAATCCCTATTCCGAGAGGACATTTGTATGATGACTATGTGAAATAATGGATCGATCAATAAGCTATTTGTTCCAAAATTTAATTTAGATATCTTCTATATTGCGACCTGTACATTTGCGCAAATCGGCTCAGAAAATTTTTCTGTTCGTTACAAACGTCTGCACAAACTCATATTAGGGTTTTATATGTAGGGTATGAGAACACATAAAACGGGTATTATTTTATAAAATATGTAAAATTTATATGAAGCATTGCAATGACTATTAGTGTTGTTGTTGTTGTTTTTTGTATAAGCAAGCAGTTTAGTTGACAACAGTAGTTTTATAATGATTATGGTCATTGTTGTTGCTTTTTATAAAGTGCAAGCTCGATTTGCACGACTAAAAACCAGATCTGTTGCGAAAACTGAATTTTCACGACAACAGAACTCAAAATTTTATTGAAAAATTTTATGTAATTTTTAAAATTAGAATTATTTATATTGATATATTTATATTTTAAACATTTTTAAAGAAATTAGAGATTTTAATTTGACCAAGCCGATAACGTTTTGATCTAACAGTTGAATAAGCGCAGTGCAGTTGGGTAGTAGATTCATTGCTTTAATTAAACCGTCATCACTTTTTAGTTCCTCAACCGGGTGATACGTCGCATTATCTAAAACCAAAATTGTTTTTTGCGGCAGACCTTTAGAAGTCAAAAATTCTCGGACCGAAAAAAATTTTACTAACTTACGTGGGGAACAAATTCGTGATGGAACCAGTCCTTGAATATAAATGATGTCATTCAGGCGTTATTACTGGAGTTGCATATTACAGGACAATTGAAAAAGCATTTAAAGGCGCTTGGGTTTTTCGACTTTGCAACAACCAACAATTTCAATTTGTCTGTTCCATTCGAATTTGAATAGGGCAAAAAGTTATTCGCTCTTTACATATTTTTCTTCCGGTAGCCGTTTCTCAAGTGTCAATAAGATAAGGTTTCGAAGACAATTTCTTGCCCGTAATTTTTAAAAATCTAATTCCATGTCGACGCTTAAATTTCTTCAACCATCCTTCACTGGGACTGAAACCTAAATTGGTTTGATAAATTTTGGAATACAAATGACTAACTTTTGACGCTGCTGATATTGGAACATTTTTTGGAATTATATTTTTAAAAATATAATTCCATGTCGACGCTTAAATTTCTTCAACCATCCTTCACTGGGATTGAAACCTAAATTGGTTTAATAAATTTTGGAATATAAATGACTGGCTTTTGACCGTAAAATCGCTGCTGATATTGGAACACTTTTTCCCCTTTGTTTTACAAACCACTTATAAAGCATTTTTTCCAGGTCCACTTTCTATTGTACGTACGAATTTTTTTAATGAATTTTCTTGATTTTATTATGCAACTTGTAATTCACGCAAACTTAATTTAGGGAATCTCCACTTTTAATTTTTTTTTAAATTTCTAATTTTTGAGAAATCGTTGGCTTTAAAATATGTTGAACTTTTTCCATATTAATAGATATATTTACAAAACAAATGACACGAATAAACCGACAAAATTGAAGATCAAAATCATCCAAAAAGTTTAATATACCAATAGACTTGGATTTCCCTTTTTGGTTATAGACATTGTAATCAAATTAAAAAAAAAAAAAAAAACAAATAAAAGTTGTCATAATAGAACCCGTTTTTAGTAAACTGTCGCAATTATAGAACCTGCAATTCGCAAATACCGAGCTTTCACTGTATATGCAGTCAGTTTGTATATACATACAAAAATTTATAAATATATGTATGCTTATAAGTTGTTGTTGTTGTTGTATATTGTTTTTATACCCCACACCACCATAGGTGGTTGGGATACGTTTGTGCTGATGTTTGTAACACACAGAAAAAATCATCCAACACCCACCTTAAATTATACCAATCGACTCGAAATCACTTTTTGAATCGATCTAATGATGTCCGTCTGGCTGGTTGGTTGGCTGGCTGGCTGTCCATGTAAACCTTGTACATAAAGTACACAAGGACGAAACCTATTGAAATTGGTGATGATCAGTCCATTATTTCACCTAGCCTTCATACAAATGTCCTCCCGGAATAGGGGTTTAACGATCATAAATGCATTAAATATAGCAATATTTCAATGAAATTCGGTGTAAGGAAATTTTGTATAAGTTTCAATCTTTATGCCAAATTTCATGAAGATCGGTCCATAATTGGCCATAGCTCCCATATAAAACTCTCTTCCGAAAATCACTTTAACGTGCATAAATCACATACAAATGTAAGTATCAGGTTTATATTCGACACAAATAAGTTTTATATAAGTAGAAATAATAGTGACAAATTATGGATTATTATGGAGCGATAATTTACCATAGCTCCCATATAAGCCCACTTTCGGGAATCACCCTAAAGTGCATAAATTCATATAAATGTTAGTATTAAGGTAATATTCTGTATTCATATATTTTATTTTACACTTAGTAAAAGTATCGGTCCACAATTGTCCACATGTCTAATATAAGAAACCTCTACGAAATATAAGACCCCTGCGCAATGGTGTGTGGTATCACATGGTTGTTTTTTTTTTTTTTTTTTTTAAGGAACATTGCTTGTTGAACAAATGTACATATTATTTTTTAAGTATAAATATGAAAATATTAATATTTTTTATTTGCTGGTAAAGTGGTGAAGGGTATAAAAAATTCGGCACAGCCGATTGTAACACTCTAACTTGTTTCGTTAAAATTCTACGAAAATTTTTCGTTAATATTACCTACGTGATTTGATTCAGTGTATCCAAAAAATTCATAATAATTATGGGTCATTAATTAGTTTGAATTTATTTTTCTTTATACATTCTTACAGTAGTTAAAGCGAAAATTCCCTGAAATCAACAATAAGATTTTAATATTATTATTATTTTTTTTTAAATTAAATATTTAATTTGTATTATTCTGTAATCAGTAATTTATATCCCAATATTCTATAGAAATTCACAGTAATTTTTCTATCTGGAATATTTTATATCCTGCATATAATAAATACTCTTACTTTTATTAAAAAAATAAATAAATAGTAAAAAAATAAATAAATAAATAAATACCTATACATACACAATAAGTATTATGTATTATTAATTATCACAGTCAAAAATAATAAATGACGCGTGTTAAGAATGTTTAATTGTTAATTTGATTTCAGTGGAGCAAAAAGAAAAAAAAAATAAAAACAATATTGGAATTCATCGACGATTAAAGAGTTTTTTTTTTGTAATTTTTTTTTTTTTTTGTTATTCGATCAGCCAGCAATTTGACAAACTATACAATTATTATGGCAACAAAGTCAATTACCGGCGCTCAGTGTGCGGTCCAAAAAATGAAATTAAAATAATTATGTAGTTTCGGAATGGCTGGTTCGATTTCAATAAAATTTCACATAGTAGAGGTTTAAGTTTTAAGTTCTTGGACCATATAGTATAAAAATAATTGAAAACGATCCTCATTCGTTATATTTCTACTGATCAATATCTACAAAATAAATCGTTTTGTGCATATCATATCTCCTATAGTTCACGAGATGTTGGGTTTCAAAGATTACAATTTACATTTTTCAACGTACCTTGATGAAGTTTTTTTCGCTATAGCGGGTCCAACTTTCATCCGATTTTTTTTATCTATTTTTTTTTTTTACTTTATTTTATTACAAACAAATAGCAAAATAGTGTAATGAAAGAATTTTGAATAAATATGTACGTAGTCAAAAATTATAAAGATTTAAATTTGAACTTTTAAAAAACTCGATTTTCTCCATTTTTTGCCAAAAAGACGGTCGCATTCTTTTTCTTTTATATATAAATTTTCTTAAGTAACATACACAGTACTTATATTTTTCTGAAAGATAATCGAATAGAAAATATCCTAAATGAAAAAAAATATTAAAAAAAATTGATTCCTGTGAGAATCAGGTTTCCCAATTTTGACCTATTCTTTCAACAAATTTCCAATTTTTGCCTTAATTTCTCAAATCGCAAAACTGGAATTAGAAAATTTTAATATTTTTTATATTATTCAATATGTTTTTAATTTTTTGGAAATAGAAATTTTTACTTCCTGATATCGGTTGAGAATAGATCGATAAAAAAGAAAAAAAAAAACATTTTTGAAAATTTATGGAAGCTTTTTTTTTGGGAACTGTGGGATTTCTGTTGACAAATATAAAAAAGTGAATAACACTTAATGTTTTTTGTAGATCTCTTATATAAAAATTTTTCATATCGATTAAGATATAACGAATCAGGATCGTTTTTTAAAATGTTCATAACCAAGATGTCCAACTTTGGGACCCTGTGGACCCGATCCCGGTAGGCCTATTTAATCATAACTTAAAATCATCTGCATCTCTACTATCACTATGTGAAGTTTCATTGAAATCGGGCCAGCTGTTTCGAAATTGCATAACTATTTCTATTTTATTTTTTGAATTGCACACTGTGCGTGGGGGGAGTAGACATACAGACGAAGAGACAAAATGCTAAACATTTAAATGCTTGCGAAAGTTTGTGACAAATAAACTAAAAATAACTGCTAGTACATTTTTTAGTTATATTTAACAGCTACAGTATAACTTATTACAGTATAAGTACTTTCGACTACTAGCACAAGCATCATTCTCTAGTTCTATTGTACTTTCGGATTTTATAGTTGACACTTCTTTTCCACTCAAATATCTATATTATTGTAAAAAAGTATACAAAATAAATGGCTTTTATTCCAGTGTTTTACCACAATAACAAAAATGTTATATTTATGTATGAAATGAAACTAATTCAAATAAAAATGAACTGCACCCTATAATATAAATAACTTAAGATATGTTCACATTTGGCAAATATTTGATCAAAATTGCGTGACCACTAGTTTTATAGAAATACTGTGCCATTGTTTGATCTTGCAAATGTTTTATAAGGGAAAGCAGCGTCAAACAAATTTCGACAAAATGTCAGCTATGATTAATGATAAGTAAAAAATCATTTCCCATTAAAGAAGAGAAATTAGGAAATGTTTTATATAGTGGTTAGGTTATTTTGGTCAAATATTTGACTAGTCTGAACGTACCTTTAAATTCTGTTTGAATAATAAAGCTATATAGAAAAAAAAATGCTTTCAGATTTCAGTAATCACAACTTTTGGGGGAGATAAAGGTCAACCAAACGATGCCGACTCGTATTGATTATGTGTGAAATAGCTTTAGATTTAATAATATCAGGAATATTATAATCTATTATAACAAAGTTGTAATTATTCCCTAAAGTAGTTAGTAATCGGCGATTGTCGACAATTGTATTACAATGATCCGAAGCTCCGAAGTTAATTATATTTATTATCCCTTTCATGATATTTTTTTTTTTCAGGAAAATAACAAAATTTTCATTTCTCAGATGTAAATATTTAGATCCTCATAAATTATATTGAAAAGTTCCGCCCCTTTGATCCAGCAAACTCTAAAGAGTGTGACATTCGTTTATTTTTTACTTCAAAGTGATGGTGCAGAGCTAAACCTTAAAAATAACTACCAACAATAAACTTCAAAGCCGACTCTTGAAAGTTTCATGGCATACAATATTGAACAGACCCAGTAAGGTGGTCTTACGTGCTACACAGCTAACGTCATAAAGGACATTAAGAATGAACTATTAAGGATTGGAGTTGACGGGAATTGGTTAACATCGTGCCATTCGATGCCGCTAAATTTTTTCTTGTGGAGTTTTCTGAAGTCGCAGATCTATGCCAATAAATCGCAACCGATCGATGCCCACAATGTTATAAGAGCAGAGTTCTTTGTTTTATGTGAGTTCCAACGAAAAAAATTGCATTCAAATACGTTCTGAACTTATAAGAATTTTGCAAAAATATTTAAGATTAATTGCTTAAAAATGTAATTAACTCTGAAATTGAAAACTCTTTGTTATTGTTTCCCATTAGGATGTTGAAGTTTTTCAGATAAACTATCAAGAATTAAATTGATGTTGTTTTAATGGAGCCAATATTGATTCAGATCAGTACATTGCCGAAGCCAAGGTTTGTATCTGATTAAGAACAGCGAAAAACGTACGAACTGCGATACAAAGGAAGCTGGACAACGCTAAGCTGCCACCACCTACTTCACTCAAACAAAAATTACAACATTAGTTTTATTTTACTCCCTGTGTTAGAGATATTAGAGCTCAATGAGAACTTTTATAAAAAGTACCTCCTCCAATATTGAGAAAAACGTTGCCATAAATGGTATTGCATCAGTCATAGCAAAGCAAACCGTGCGGGGAGCGGTATTGGGAAAAAAGAGAAATAAGAAACATATATTCCCATACAAGGCGAACGAAATGGAAAGACCTAAGTCTGAGGAAATCGAGATAAAAAGTAGTATAAACGTCAGGCTTTAGTACAGGTATTTACTCCTGTAAAACGAATTATATTCAAAAACTCTAACGTCTCCGCCAATATTCAGAGAATGGATGACTCATGGAAGGATTCTTGCCCTGATTATGGAAGCAGACCTTTCCGCTTGCAGAGAAATAATAAACAATCCGCATAAATCCCCGTACCAAATCCACTCGAAGCCAAAGAATTTTAGGTCGATCAGCCTGTAGTCTTTTCATTTAAAGACTTTAGAGCGAATGATAGACTTAAATCTGAGAAACAAAATTTTTCAGCACGTCATCAGTGGTGCTCAATACTGCGTCCTTAAATATTAAAGGAGCCTTTAACAACATAAAAATACAAGCTAGATAAAACAAGCTATTAAGGAGTCACAATTATAAACTTAAGTTCAGTGGACCGATATTTGAGGAAAATACAGAAGAAGAATGCCAGAAGAAGAATGCCACAGGGAGAGGTTTCTTTATCGCTTATTGCGTTGGAGTGGTTCTATAAAGGAGGTTTAAAATTGATTCCTGTTCTTTGACATCGTGATTCTAGTTTCTTCTCACAATAAACGAAATCCTGCAAGTGGCGATAGATGAACTATAATCTTGGCCCAATATTAAAGACTTGGGCCAGATAAAAAAGAGCTTGTCTTCTTCACCATAAAGTATAAAGTAGAAAATCGTTCTATGAGGTGTGGAATTAAAATTAGCAAAGGAAGCTAAATACCTAGGTATTTTTCTGGATGGTATGGAATAAACCATAGAATAAACTCCATAGACAAAAACTGAAGACTACGACAACGATATGGGTGTGGCATTTGGAAGACAATGGAAATTTATAGCTACAGGGAAATTCTTGTCAAGGTACAGAGATATTTTTCACTGGGTTCCACAGTTTCCCTAGGGAGTACTCCTCAAGCATCTCTAGACATTATTCTACGCTTATTACCCATAGAGGATTCAACACATAGTGTGAGAAGAGGCAATAGCTCTTTCAACGAAGGGACTCACAATGGACGCGAAATCGGTCTCTGGGTGGAGATGTGGTACTTTCTGGTATCACATCTACCTTCTCTATCTATCTATCTATTTATCTATCTAAGAGGCAATAAGCTTAACTAAACAAAGTATTGCATGCTTTATCATGGGAATTAGTTGGCTAAGGGACGGACAATAATACAAAAAGGAATAGCTGATAACTACAAGATATATTATATACAGTTTTTAAAGAAATTTGGAACCAAACTGGAACCAATACAGTGAATGTGATGGTTTGGATATGTTGGGAGAAACAATCGTTTGAATATGATCCCTAGAGTAAAGAGGAACCCATCAGGTTTGCAGAACAACGAAACTGAAGAAGAATGTCCACAATGTCCAATAATTTTTTGAGTAGAGGTTTATATGGTAATGTTGAAGGTATTTTTTACATCAGATTGCATCATTGACGGATTACATTACTATTGATAGAACAATACAACCCGTTTGTGTGTTAAAAGTAGAAGTTTCCTTAAATTAAATAATTTATATGATTCGATATGTTATATAATTAATTAATTAATTTCTTCCTTTTGAAACTATCTGTAGTATAAACGAGTAAAAAAAAAAGAAAACATTGTATATGAAATAATATTGATTGTTAAAAGATAAATTTAATTAGCAATATTCTAGTGATATTTGGAAATTGATTGAAACACTGTTAAGAATACCAAATTGAAAGAAGCAAACGTACAGCAAAAATTGTGCTTAAAATTCATAAAGAGTTGTATGAATACTATTTTGACTACTTATGGAGAATGACGGCATGATGTTTGCAAATTGCAATGACTATAGTGGAAAAAAGCGAAATAAATAAAAAATAAAAATTATATTTGAAATTTAACGCTTAGACAACGAGATAGATCAACAAACGAAACTTCATTATGACAGAGATGACTTAACAAGCAACCAAAAAGACATGACTTCAAGTTGATGAACAAATATTAGAGGCGATTTAGAGACTTTATTATTGTGTATTTTGTTAGGAACTTAGGAATATACTAATATGTTTGTGTCTGTTTTGTGGGTTCTTACAAAAGATAACAATTGAAAGAGCCGTGGAGAAGTATGACAACGCCAAAAATATTGCTAGTTTATGCATTGAATTCAAATTGATTTTTTTTGTTTGAATTTATAAAAGATGATCCATAGAAAAGAGAGAAAGAGAAATTTTAAGTTCTAAATTCTAAAAATATACTAACACACTACCCAGCAGTTTTTTTTTTTGGTGTCAATTGATCCCCTTTTACCCGTAGCAGACTTCAATGTGTAAATTTTTTTTTTTTACATTACCCTCTTTCGTACATTCTGCTAACGATCGTTAAGCAAACTAATACTTTACCGAACCTTTGTAAGCGTTAAGGTAGCGATTGACACTTTACATACCTTATGATAAGCGGGAAGAAGTCGAAAAGGAAATACTAACTTATTGTTATCAATAAAATGATTGTGTGTGCACAAAAATGCCACTTCGTAGCGATGGAGGTGATTGTGTGTGCAAAAATGTAACACCACGTAGTTGTGGAGGTGGAAATAGACTTCCTCCTAGGACATCTCCATGTTAAAATGACTAGTTACGTAATTAGTAAAGTAACTAGTGGCGCCCTAGTGTAGTCAGTCAATTAACAAGTTCGAGACAGCCGCCAGAAACTGCTGGGTACCCATCTTAGCCCCATATTCATAGAGTATAGACAGAGAGACGAAACATTAGGTTGACAATTTAAAAAAATGTTTTTTTTTAGACAAAAAATGTGTTTCGATTTTTTTAGCAACAAAAACATTTGATTACATGAATTTTGTTGTTGCATAAGTTAGATTTTTGACAACTGACTTAAGTTTTTGACAATTAGTTTCGCCTCTTGTTACTCTCTGCCCATATTCACATATTTTTTGTTACCCAAACGGAGCGCGATGATTTCATATTTTTATTGTCTTTATGATTTGAAATAGAGTACATTAATATTATTAATTGCTTCCTTAGTTTTCTCATCATATAAATACCTTGTGTCAGTTGTTTTCAGCAAGCATTCCTGCATTTAACTTTGTTAGACAAATTTCAAATCAAAGTCATCAAAATGTTCAAAATTGTTAGTATTAGAAGAAAACAAATATTTTGCTAATAAATTGGACTTTTAATAAATTTGTTTATACTTACAGTTCTTCTTGTTGTTCACTGCTTTGTTGGCTATGGCCATGGCTGCTCCATCGCCCGTAGCTTCTCCTAATCCTGCTCCTGCCCCATCACCTCAAGTATTTTACAGCGCTTATCCTGCCTATGGTTATGCTGCCTATCCAGCTGTCTACTATGGTTAAAAATGAGAGTGCATATGGTTGATTTTGTATAGGCTATTGTGGAAATGAATTGGACCGAATCGAAATTTGAACAAGTCATGGTCTCGTTTTTATATTTTTGTTCTTAGTTTTTTGTTTTTGTTTTCAAAAATTTTTTGTTTTATTAAATGCATTTAAAAAAAGTAAAAAAACACTTTTTTTTAATTTATTAAAGGTGATAAACAGTACTCATAGTAAGTAGTAGACTTTTTAGAATTTATTTTCACATCTATAGTATGGGTTCGGCAGCTGCTGAATTCAATTGGATTTTAGAATATGATGGTTTTAATTATAGGATATGGTAAAAAGAGTCAAGTAGAGAAAATTCATTTTAGACATATCTGAGACCGAAAAAAGGCAGCATAATTTCTTCTACTTACGACTATCCCAGCAAAAACTTTGGTTACCATGTAATGCGTTAAGAAGCTAATATAATGCGTCTTCACTACTTACTTATGTTATGCATTGGAATGCTCAAGGCATAACAACTGAGTCAGCAGTTGCCCAGCTGGAATAGGTTTTACACAAGAGTAAAAACGATATTTTCCTTTTAAATGAGACTTTTTTGAAACCATAGCACAAATTTCAACTTGGTGGTTATAAAATTATAGAGAGGATCGATCTACTCATGGCGGAGGAGTTCTAATTGCAATTAAAGGTAATATTAAGCATACTTTATTACCAAAAATCAAAACAAGTACTGCTGAAAGTATTTCAGTACAAGTTATGATTAATAGAAGGACAGTTATATTCACTTCGTATAATCCAGTTCATACTACCTGATTTGGATAAATTAACTTCATTTTCAAACGACTATTTTATTTTTGGTGATCTGAATGCCCAACATACACATTGGAATTATATGTCAAATAATTCGACTGGTAATGATCTCTACAGCCACTATCTTCAATCCAGTTACTACATTTATTATCCAAATCAATACACTCGCTTTGGACAAAATATCAACCCCGTTAAATCGTCCATAGTAGACATTCTTTTATCTAACTCGTGTCTCCATTTTTGAAACCTTGAAACACATGCAAATGTTTTACAGTCGGACCATGTACCTATATCTTGCGTTATTTCTGGACAAGTGACATGATATATTCAGTTCCCTTGTGTTATCGCGCAGACTAGTCAGCGATCAGTAACCGGGTAGAAAATTAAATTAGGTGTCAGAACATTGACCAACCTGTTACTAATTCAGGTAATCTAGATTTTTATTTTAACAAAATTAATATCTATAGTTAAAGAAGTGTTCAATAAAATACCTGTCGGTCATAAAAATTCGTGGCAACGAGAAATCTCTGAAATTAGTAAAATATTAATTAGTCAGAGAAATAAACACAAACGTAAATTTCAAAGATGTAGGGATTTTAATTATAAAAATCAATTGAAAAGTATTTTGAAGCTATTAAATAAACTTATTGATTTCCACCTTAATAAAGACCACAATGAATCCTGGTCAAAATTTATTTCAAATTTGCCCTCAGGCACTAAACAATTTTGGAAAGTAAAAAAAGTATTAAAGAAAACAAAATGTCTTTTACTGATCTTCATGTCAACGGTGAAGTTTTAAAAACTGGCAATAAAAAGGCTAATTCAATAGCAGACGTATTTGGTGATTCACACACCATTACTTTAAATAATTGTTCACCTATGGACACAGCTGTCTCAAGATTCAGTCATGATCTTGACGATACACTTCTTGACAGATCTAACGTAGAGCTTACTAATTTAGATGAAGTTAAATCGTTTATACTTTTATTGAAAAAATAATAAAGCCCCCGGTTTAGATGGCATTAATAGCATTATGCTTAAAAAGATTGCTTTTTTAAACTTTTTAAACTCTTGTTTAATAGAAGGCTATTTTCCAACTATTTTTAAGAAGACAAAAGCTATCCCAATTCCTAAGCCAGGAAAGGATCCTAAATTACCGTCTAGCTATAGACCAATCAGCATCCTAAGCCTGTTGGGTAAAGTAATTGAAAAAATAATTAATAAGAGAATTTTAGACTTTTCCAACCAAAATAACATTATTAGCTCTCAACAGGAGCACTCTACAGTACATCAACTAAACAGAGTCGTTAATTTTATTGAATCAAGCAAAAGAAATCGTAAGAGCACTGGAGTTATTTTTCTTGACACTGAAAAAGTCTTCGTTTCAATATGGCATGAACGCCTGATTTTTAAACTAAAGCCCCGATTACCGTTTACAACAGTTGTTATTTTAGTATCGTATTTTTTAAAATGCGATCACGATTTACAACTGTTGTCAGTACTGTTGTATTTGGAGTTGTCTATGTTCTGTAACATCGATTATCCTTTACAACATGTGTATTTATGTGTTGTCAGCACTGTCAAAAACTTACAACTGCTTCTTTGATGTTGTGTTATTAACGTTACAAGTTAAAACATGAAAATGGAGAAAAAATTGTAAGTATACATATAAAGTTTTCTTTGCAAAATATAAATAACTGTAAAAAATAATTAATTATAAATATTTCTTAGAAAAATTACAGATAAAAAACAAATGGAAAAGCTGGTTGAGCTGATGAGAATTCATCCAGATATTGGCCGAGGCAAGCTACCATTTGGATGTAACAAAATGCAACTTAAGGGCACATGGATTTACAGCGCAATTAAATAGCTTGGGACCGCCGATTAAAAGCACTGAAGAATGGCAAAAAGTTAGTAGCAGATGTTCTATCTGATTTATATTATATTACTTAAAAATAAATTTTACTTTATTATAGGTATGGACTCACTATAAGGCAAATTTAAAAAGAAAATTGGCTACTAAAATACATTATGTGTTAATATAATTAATGACTTTAGACAATTTATACGTACTCAGCATTTGGTAGCTCTAAGGGGTTGGAACTATTCCGAATTCTCTTTTCGTATACGAGCCATATGTGTTTTCTTCCTACTATCATCGTCATCTTCAAAAAATAATTCGGTGTTAATATCCATTATTTCACTTTTAATTTAAACAAAATCACACGTATACAAATATTCTTGAAACTTTTTTTCAAACTTGGCAGTTTTTCATACGCAGGGATGTAAATTTACGGATATTCAGCACTAAAATTAAATGCAACCCTGTGACATATACAACACCTAGATGTTGTAAACCATAATCGATAACAAATTATGTGTTGTGTTGTTGCTAAAACAACACAACATTTAAGTGTTGTAATAACATAAACAGTCATTTCGTGTCCATTAATATAATTTAAAAAAAATTGTTGTTAAATATTAAAAATATATCAAAAAATTTTACAAAACTTTTAATGTGTATTTTATACATATTGATGTGGATTATATACGTGTGGTAATTTCTTTATATATTGTTGAAAATACAATTTTGGCAATTTTATTAGCTTTTTATTTTAAACCTCCATAACACTAACGCCGTTCGCTAAAAATCATTCACTCGAACATATTTGTGTTTCATTAAAGCCAGCTAATATTGCTACTAAGTAGCATTAATGTGCCATTAAACACAAATTTTGAAATTTGTTTGTACCCCAAAAGTAAAAGCAACCGAGTTTGAAGAAATGCCTATATATGTCTTTGAACTCGTTAATTTTTATATGTATGTATTATTGTAAGGGGTATTTTGATGAATACCCTGTCTCAGTGAGATTTTCCCGGACGAGCGCCCAATTGTAGTTTTAAAGTATTTTTGATAACACTTTAGCTATTTCTAATTTTTGTTGCTTTGATCTTCAATTTAAAACACAGCTGCGCTCTCAATTCATTATTATATTTATTTATATATTAAGAAACTATTTACACTATTTACATATTTAATAACTTAAACTTAACACTTTCAAAAATAAGAAGTTAAACCAAACTGTAAGACACTTGATGATCCTTTGTCACTGTATCTCTTTGACAATTAATGTTCGACAATTGATTGATTATCTGTTCGTAAAATCGGTCTTTTATATCCCTGTCCCGATTCCCGCATGTTCCGTTCGTCTTAAACCCAACCCACTAAAAGTTAATCCCTAAACTGTCAACCTAGGTGATCTTCTCCTACCTTTCCCCTCATTTCCTACATATATAATTAATATATAATTTTATTTTGCCATTCTTGCCTTACCCATTCTTGTAATTCATCTTCTGTTTTAATTGTAAAGCGATCAAAGTGTTTGGGATTTTGCCAGAGAGTTACAGTAGTTCTTGGTGTAACTATGTGATCCCCAAAATGTTGAAGATATTTATATTTTTATTTTTTTATTTATTTATTTTGAATAATATTTCATAATCTAGACGTTTGGCCATAATCGGTCACAAATTTCTACTTAACAGATAAATTTAAAATACAATTTATAAATAAAAATTTAAATATATATAATAACATAAAATAAAAGGTAAAAAATACATTTAAAAAGTTATTACTAATTAATAAAACAGTTAAATTGCACAAGTCAACCGAACAAAGCCCCATCAACCAAAAAATAACAAAAACAAATGTTAGAAATTGAAGTCAATCATGTATCTATATGAGCAAAGGCTTGGCAAAAAATAAAAAAAATAATTACTACAAAAGTGGTATATACCCAGAAAAACATGTCACACCAACGCATCGCACAGAAACTTGTATAAACTCTTTATATTCCAAAATGCAACAAGTATAAAGTAGCACACACAAGGTCAACCGTAAGTTTATTAGTACTAAAAGTCACTACAAATTAAGGATTTTTTTTCTATTTTTTATTTCATTTTTTTAACCCACTTGTGTAAACATCAGTCCTTGAATAAGATACCCTTTGAAATTCCATAACATAAAGCAATCCCATGAACAACATGATCACAGTACAGGTAACAATTTCTCTCACAAAACCAATAAAAGCACCAAACTTTAACAACATAACCTGAGTTATAATGCAAAGAAGCAACAAATAATGTAAAAAACAACCCACAGATCTTGCACACAACTATTCAATAAATACACAAATTACTGAAACTAATGGCATTGATCAAGCAAGAAAACATTATAAATTCTGATGAAAATTAAAGAACATTAAACTAAACAAAAAGAAAAAAATAAGTCCAATTATCAGAAAATGCATGAGAAGAGCAAAACAACACATTCAAAGAATAAAACAAGTAGCCGATTCCGCATAAACCCAACAGGAACAGAGAGTAGATAAATAGATAAGCTCAAAGTATCAAAACTAATAACCAAAAAAATCTTCTTATTCCAACAGACCAAATTATGTTCTAGATATTTAAAAAAATAATATAAATTAAGTTAAGTATTTTTGTTGTTAAACACAAAAAATATATATTAATAGAAAATAATTTTAAAATAAAGTGCGATACACAAGTGTTTTATAAAATTTATCTTACCAAGAATGTTTTGGGATGTTGATTCATATTTTTTAGTACGTGTGCTGAAAGTAAGGAAACTTAATAATAAAATTAAAAATATGTTAAATTACTTTGATGTCCGCTTCAATTCGCTCCATTTTTATTAATACGTCCATCAACATAGTTTCTTTTCGTTTTTTTTTTTCAACATTTCGGATTTATAGGCAAGTCTGTGTTTCTGCAATTAATATAAATTGATTTTTATATGGTAGTTCAATAACTTTTTCAAAAATATGGTTTGTATTAAATATTGTTTCATCTGTGTAACTTAGTTATATGCCGTTTATACCAAAACAAAAACTGGTTGGGTTTTGAAAAACCAAATCGTTTACGTACCTTGTTTTCTCTCTATGTGGTTTTGTTGACATATTTATTTTTTTCAATTATTTTTATTTTAATATAATTTAATCTATTTTTGTTGCTAAAAACGTTTTTAACAACATTTTAAAAAGAATAAAATAATTCAAGAATTTTGCCAATTTTATTTTTCCAACATATACAAAAGCTTACTTTTCTGAAATCAACTGAACAAGTTGTTTCATAAATATTTTAGTAGTTTTTGGTTTTCAATAAAAACTAAACGATTTTGGTTTTTAATTTGTATGGAAAAATTAAATAAATTTATAGTTATTCAATCAAAATCAAATGAAATCAAAAGCTACTAGTTTTTGTTTGGTGTAAACGGCATATTATATAGATTAAAATTAAACGCAAACTTACTTTTTCTTTTTCACCTTTTGTTTTATTTCCATTTTTTGTTATATTTATTTTTAATTTATATTAAAATAATTTTTCGTTTTGTGGACTGTTTATTATTTTTTATTGACTTTTTCTCTTATTTGCACGACTTCTTTTTTATTATAATATATTTATGTAAATTTTGTTAAATATAACATACACACAATACTTTTTGCGCGCCTACTTCGATTAAATTATTTTACAAATTTAAAAGTAATCGGTAAAGCAAATAAAGTAGAAATCAGTAGTGCCAATTTTGTGTGTTTTTTTTAATAAAAGCGATTTTATAATAAATTCGGTAAATATAACTTTTTTTACTCTACGTCTACACGGAGAGATTTTTGTTTTCTAACACAAGAAATAAGCCCAGGTCTATATCTGAGATTAACCTAATGTCTACATTAGGCAAATTTATATCAAAACAAACGTCAAAATCAGTGCGAATATATACAAGGTTACCTTAGTTAAACAGTTGATTATTATTTTAGTTGTTACAGTTGTCAAACTGAATATATAAAAAACAATAATGAATACGCCATATTGTTGTTTTTGTGCAACTGTTGCCGCCTTCCACAAATTCGCGTTAAGTTTGACGTTTGTCTTGATAAAAAAATCTCTAATGTAGACACCATGTAATGCTGATATAATATATGAAATAACGTCAGCAGAGGAGATTAACCATTTTGTTTATATTATGTTAAATCTTAAATAAGGGGTACACTTATTCTAATAAATCCTATAAAATATCATTATTTTCAATCAGTCACAGAGTAAACATGCCTTTTTTATTTAAGCAATTCGCACTTTTTTAGCACAATTTTTATAAAAATGTTTTTTAACATGTAAAACAAACACTAAAAGGAAACAATATTACAAAAAACATTATTTTTTTTAGTAATTTCAAAATACACATGCACATACCCAAACAAACTTTCGTCTCATAATACATCTTATAATACTAATATTTGAGTCTGAACATGACATAATTCTCTCAGAGAGCGAATTTGTCACTCACTGACACAAAAATCTTACATATTTTGTTACGTCTAGACTGGCTGTAAGATCAACAGAATAACGGGAACAAATTTTTATTTCCAACTTTGTGTTAAGGGTTGGAGAAAACGTATATGAGAAATTTATATGTTAAATTGTCTTTTTTTTTTATCGAAAATTTTAATTTATTTCACAAGATTAATTAGTTTGTAATTTTCTTTTTGTTGAAAAAGACAAAATTTTAAAAGAGAACAATAAATTTGACAGCTTAAGCTAAACATTATTACTCAACTTTGTGTTTAAACATTTATTGCGAAATAAATTGCGCAATAGATTTCTTATTGGTTTACCCCAGGTCTACAACTGAGATTAACGCTGATATAATATGTGAGATAACGCCGGCAGAGGAGAGTAAACATTTTGTTTATATTATGTTAAATCTTAAATAAGGGGTACACGTATTCTAATAAATCCTATAAGATATTATTATTTTCAATCCGTTACAGAGTAAACATGTCCTTCTTATTTAAGCAATTCGCACTTGTTTAACACAATTTTTATAAAAATGAATTTTAACATGTAAAACAAACACTAAAACTAAACAATTTTGCAAAATAATATTGTTTTTCAATAATTTCCAAAATACACATGCACACACACAAGCAAACTTTCGTGTATGTGTATTTTTTTGACAGTTCATCTTATAAGATGGTTGTGTAGAGAAATCTCATCACAACAGTCTCATAATACATCTTATAATACTAATATTTGAATCTACACGTGAAATAATTCTCTCAGAGAGCGAATTTGACACTCTCTGACACAAAAATCTTACATATTATGTTACGTCTAGACGGGCTGTTACACATAATAATTTAAAGAGAAAGATAGAATTTGACAATTGCCAACATAAAAATGTCAATGTGTAGACTAGGGGTTAATAAAAACTGCGCACGAAAAAATCCGTGCATACTTTTAGGCTTGTAATTTTTGATGTAGTGAAAAAACAATAGTACCGTTAACTTATCTATTTGTCTATCTGTATTTGTCACTGTGCTCAGTAGCCATGTGCTAAATTTTCTTAAAATAAAAATTGAACAAAAAATACGCAGACACATAATTGAAATTTATATTGAAAACCCACGTCGCTCATATAAAACAATTCTTAGGAAGGCAGGTGTTTCTCGGGTCATAAAATACACGAAGATGTGATGACCACTGAAAGGAAAGAGAAAATTCCCTAATCTCTGGAAGAAAAGTGTCACAAAAAGTTAATTTCTTTGGATCTTTTGTTAGGAAAGCTAAAAAGAAATCTGGCCTGAAGACGTGCAGGGTACAAAAAGTTCCTAATATTAACTCAAGAAAGAATTTGAAGGCAATAGAGAGAGCCGAAAATACTTCAGATGATTTTTTTTTTCAGAATTTTTGAAATGTCGTGTACAAAAAATATCAAAATTTCCAAGAAAGTTTTTAGATTAGCAAGTCGTTTGTACGTGCGGCGAAAGAAGCACTTAATTAACAAAAAAAATTTCTTTTTAACACCGAAATCTACGTGAATGAGTGTGTTCCGAAAATACTTCTTCCTTTCCCGCATTTTTCTGAGGCTAATCCACCAAATTGTCCAGAACTCCACCCAATTGAAATATATTGAGCCCTAGTAAAAAAAAATTTAAAGGGTACTAAAAATGTGAAACGAAGTTTAAAAAAATTGACTTATTCCAGAAAAAAACTAACCATAAATACAATAAAAGCTCTAATGGAAGGAATTCCGGAAAAAAAGAAAACCAATAAGAAACAATTTATTCTTTTATACTTGAACTTGAACATAATAAAATTATAGCTTAAAAAAATCGCCAATTTTGTATGCACAGATTTTTTCGTGCGCAGTCCTTATATAACCACCATATGTTTATTAAATTTACATAAGTATTATATAATCCATCTCAATATAATCTTCATTTTTGTAAAATTTTAACGGTATTTTTAACATCTCTTCTATCATCTGATATTATGAAAATAAAAAAATTATTAATAAGTTAAGAATTAGCTGACTGAGGTATTAAATTTTGAAACTTATATATGAAGTTTAACTCATTAATAATTTTTCCATTTTCATTACGAGTACTTCACATGATTGAATATTGGAGATGTTAAATATACAGTTAAATTTCAATCAAATTTTACAAAACCATTATATATGTGTCTGTAAAACTGTCATTTATATTGTAGCTAAATAAATAGTTTCATCCCTGCAAACATTTTCTGTCGAAAGCGTAACTATATCGACACACCAGGAAGTTGATATGCGTCGCTTTTACTATCGAATTCTGATCTACTTAGTAACACCGTTCGGGAAGAACTGTGCCACTAAGCGATAGTTCCTTTCGAGTAACGCTGAATATTAAGAATTTAGAAAATATTTGAAAAAATATTTATAACAAATTCTTTTTTAATTTCTCTTTCAAATGTTTCCATTTTTATAAATTCCCTTTATTAAAGTCTATATGATCTTTTAATCATTTTCATACTCTATTACCAATTTTAATGATGATGTACCATTTTAAATAATTATTTAAATTTTATCTTGGCCCTGAAAATTTTTTCAATCATTTTTGTCAATAGTTAAGATTTTTAAAACTTAAAAATAAATACCGCTACTTAACCAAAAATTACTACAATCTACTCTACACATTTCAAGCATTACAACAGCAAAACAATTTCTTCAAAATATTTAATAACAAGAACAATGTTTGAATCTTTCCAAACTTTAAAAAAAAAAAAATTAATTTAAAATTTTGAAAATTCAAATTTAAAGTGCAAAAATTCAGCTCTGCTAAAATATTTCTCGGATACTCTAAAGCAATGCATTCTCAAAATTTTGATTGCTATATATACATATTTTAATCTTGCACAGAATAGACTTGTAAAATTGAATTTTTAATATATTCATAATTTTTTGTTCAATAGAAAATTATTCTGAAAATTAGCGACTTGTGCTGCATGTCATACATAAGTCAAATTCCCACACTTTTAAAAAATGTTGTTTAAGTTATCAAGAATTTTATATAAAACAGAATTTTCTGTCCATGTTCTGGCCCTCAACTTGTTAATAACATATTTTAATTTTATAGAAAATGTTTTCCTAAATTTATTCGCTTGCCCAGAACTAGTTGAAATATTAATAATATCTTTTTAATTTTGATAAACGCTTACCTTATTTTCTTAATTTTCCTTTTATAAGTAAAACTTATGAATTTTTTGTTTCACTATCAGCTTACATAAATAATTTTAGTTTATATCAATATTTTTTCACTCTAATCACTTCAAAATTTATATTTTTACTAAGCAAAATTATATTGTTCCTGCTTGTTCTTTTACCCATTGTGAAATGTAAACAATCGTCAAAATCATGTGTGTTGTTTTTGTAAAGTTTCGCACGTTCTACTATTAATCATCTTAGGGTGCCAAATTCGACAGATTATGTGGAATGTTAAAAAACAATCTTCCAAATGCTAGAAAAGGTGTTGAAAAATAGTGTTTTCGTTCTTGGATAACTGTAACTGTTATCCAAACAACTTCTAATAGTGATTAAGAAAGTCACGTTTAGAAGATTCAATTCGTATACTAATATATTTTGTTGTTGGAAAATTGAGAGAAATCCTCTATTGCACTTCTAAGAGTGGCGAAGAACTAAGCTATTTCGAAAAAGAATTCACTAAATGATTGTAGGGATTTATATTGTAAAACATTTGGCAGCATACAATTCTATTTTGTGTTTTTTTAAATTTTACAATTTTATATTTTACAATTTAAAATTTTTTAAATTTTCCATATTTGGACCCGGTACTATACTGCTTACTTAGTGACAAAATCGTACTTAAGTTCATAATTTTTTTTAATGATTGAAAACTTAAATAATGTTTTTCCATCCCTTAAGTTTGAAAATTGTTTGACGTTTTTATTGAAAATAAATAAAAATAAGAAATCTAATCAAATTATTTTAAATTTTAAAAAGATTTCAAAATATTTTATTTTTGGTTATATAATTATTAATTTTACAGCCTATAAGCTTAAGATATCTTTACATGTTCCAAGCTATTTCAATCCATTTTTTTTTTTTTTTTTTTTTTTTTAATTGATGGTTTTTTATTTAATTTTGCCCCCGCATTCTGAACTCTATGACTAATGACAAAACTATAACAAATGACAATTTAATAAAAAAAAAATTTCATGAAAAATATCAAAAAGATTATTTTTGTTATAATTTTGTCATTGGCACAAAGTTCAGAATACGGGTATTGGTGCCACTTAGGATGGCAGCAAAAAATGTTTTGCCCAAAAAAGTAACTTTGAAAGGAAATAGGAATTTAAATTAAAAGATATTCAATAAAATATTAACATAACTAGGATAAATAAAATATAACTATAATTTTTAGTTAAAGAAAAATGTTTGGAAAGTTGGGACACCCTATTGCAAATACATAAAAGCTTTAAAAAAAGCTCATTATTTATTTTCTTTTAAACTGTAAAACAAAACATTACTTAAGTGTGAGCTTTAACTTAGGGAACAGTATAAAACCAGGCCTTAATTTTAAAATTTTTTTTATAAAATATTTATTGCTCAAAAAATTTAAATATTCATTTCTAACGTTTTTAGCAATAAAATATTTAGTTCTTATACACTTTAAATTTTAAAATTTTCATTTCTTTGATAGTAATATTTTTTGAAAATTTTAACAAATATAATATGAATATTAAAAAACTGTTAAAATTCGAGTTTTCTGCTATGAATTTTATAATATTTAAACAATTATATAATTTTTACTAAAAGCAATTTGAAAAAAAAAAATTAAATGTGAAATGAAAGCTTAAAAAAGAACCATATTTATATATTAAAATTATATTTTAATTTTGTATATTTTAAAAATGAAAATGTGACATATTTATTGTGTAATCGCTAGTAAAAAGAAAAATATTTTTTATAAAATTTTATACTCCGATTTTAGTACCTTTAAAAAAAACACACTTATTCACAAAGTATTCCACTATTTAAAAAAATTATATTTTTCTTCATATAAATACTTTAACAAATAATACAATAACGAATTTATGAATTGGGTAATTTATTTACAAAACCAAACAAATATTTAACATCAAAATTTAATTGTTCTTCTTAATTTGTACAAAATTGAATTAAAACTAAAATTTAAAAAACATAATGCATACAAACTAAAGCTAAAATGACAGCCAAACTGATGGCCATAAAACGGCCTGCCGAGGAGGCATTACATAAATCACCACTGCAAATATGACATTTCTCTACTTCACGACTGTGGGAAACAGTGCAAACATCAGATTTAGCGCCAACAACTTGGAAATGACAGTCACGTGAAACAATAATACCAGCTTTGTCTAAAATAAATCGAAAAGGAAAATAAATTAATAATAGGTAGAAAAAAATAATTAAAATTTGTTATTTTATTATTTAAATATAAAACTACAATTATAGTGGTGAATATTTAAATTTTATGAAAAAAGCTATTCACCACATTTCATTTCAAACTTTAACAATTGTTTGAGTCTTGTTTAAAATTCTTAAAAAATAGCTTTCAAAGCATTTATAAATTCTTAAAAACTTAGATTTTTTTGTTATTAAATTAAATTTTGTTATAAATATTATAACGCCCAATATAAATATGTAAATATAGACTTATATATAAATTGTTGTTGTTATATATTTGTCTATTAAACAAAATAATTCTCCAATGCCAATTCCTATGACATCACTGTTTTTTTTTTTAAAGGTGTTTGTGTTTGAAGATGGAGCCAGCGGGTAATGTTGGGGGATGGATGATTTCAATTTGAAATATTGTTTTGAATTTTAATTTTTTGTTTATTTGGTTTTGATTTTTTTTATTATTTGTTTATTTGCTTTTCGATTTTTGTTTTTGCAATTATTTAAAAATTTTTCCAAAATTATTCTACAATATTAATTTAAATATGTATAATTGTTTTATATCACTCACCACTTGTTATGACTTTATTGCATTTGGTAACTGGCATAAATTGTTCCATGGAATTTGGTCTTGGTACAGTTTCACAATCTACCACTCTAATATTTGAAGTTTCATCGATCATTTCCTTGGCACAATTGGCATCGGTCAATGATTTGCATTGGTAGCATTTGATGGCATTGGCTGTAAATAAAATTGAAATTTAGTTTTTATAAATAGATTTGCTTTAAATAAATATAAAATATGGTTGGTATAATAATATAAATTCTTTGAAACTTGTTTATAATAAAAGTAATCTTTATAACCCAGCAAAAACTTTTTGGTTTTCGGTAATAACAACTACTTATTAAAGTAGTTTCTTGGTAATGAGGCGTTATTATTATTTACCTACACTGTATTACATTAATAAGTACTCAACAGTATAATAGCACAGTAATACTGCAATCACGTGGATGAGTTGGCTAGAGCGCTGTATTAGCAACCAGAAGGTTGTTGGTTCAACCCCATTCTGAAGCTTTTAGTTTTTTATAACAAAATGTCTAAAAAGATATTTTAAACTAAATAGAGTTTTTGTCGCTTAGGATGTTATGTGCGAGATGGTGTACTGAGTAAGACGTTAGCCGTTAAAAACGAATGGTTAATTTGTGTCTAAGTTCGAGTCTCACTGACGGCAAAATTTTTTTGTTTTTTTTTATTTTTGTTTTCGTTTAGGTACATATTTTTGAGTACCCCTAGAGTCAAAAAATAACTACATGAATTTGTGGACAAGTCGAACAAAAATAACTAGTTATTCAGGCAAAAAAAATAAGTAGTTTTTTTCCAATTATACCTGCTAGCTTACCAGGAAAGCAAAGTTTTCGCTGGGAAGTTTGTTTAAATTTTGTGTTAATACTCATTTTATGAAGTATTTAGATTTAAAACCGCAACAATAGTAGTTGCTATATATTTTCACTTTCGGTTTATAAATCCAGTTTTACATATTTTCTAGAAATTATATGAATAGTGAGTTTAAAGTTGATTGGATTTTTCAAATTTAAAATTAAGTCGTATTGGCAAGATCAATGGTAAATATTAAGACATTTTTTCGAAAAATTTAAATTGAGTTCAGATATTTTTATTATAAATAAATTACAAATAAATTACTCAAAATCGAAGTATTCCAACAAATTAAATTCAAAATTTACACAGAAAAAATATTTTCGAGAACAATTCAATTAAATTATTAATCAGAATTTTAAAATGATTTCAAATATTTTTATAATTAAATAAATTACTCAAAATCAAAGTATTATAAGAAAATAAATTGAAATTTTTCATAGAAAAATCTAAAATCCAATTTCAATTACGAATAATACATAATTGAAATTCAACCTGTAAAAAAACTGTATATTCAATTATTCAAATTATCATTTATTTATATTTGATTAAATTATTAATTGATACAATAACAAGAATAATTGAAAGCCGATAAATTATTTTATTTTTAGTAAAAAAATACTAGAAATTTTGAATTTTGATCAATTAAATAATTGAAACAACTAATAAAAAGTAATTGGAATAGTTTTCATTATTCGCAAATCGTTTAATAGATCATACTTTTTCTTTCTTTCTTATTTTTTGTATGGAGACCGGTCCGCTCTAGTGTATAGAACCTTTTTAAAATAGATTTTTTATATCCCCAAGAAGACCTACATGTACGTGTTGTCATTTCTCAAGTAATTGTGGGTAGTGACCATAATCTAAGAGCAACATATTATGATTGAAATATATCACAGCAAAAAATAAAAATTATTATAAGTAATAATTATTATGATTTCATTTTGTCATATTGTGTCTGATTTTAAGGTTTGTTTTTTTTTCATGTTATGATTCTAGTTTTACATATAATTGAACAATCTTACTACATCATTATCCCATTCTATCAGATTATGATTTGATGTTATTATATTATTATTCTATCTTATTACATTATTATACCACATTGTCATATTATTATTCCATTTTATCATATTATTATTTCATTTTGTCATATTATTATTCCATCTTATCATATATTGAAATAAAGCGTATTAATAAGAAACTATTTTTATAAATTTTTTATTGAAAATAAAAGCAAATAATAGTAATAATAATAATAATAATAATAATAATAATAATAATAATATTTACATATTATTTGTTCATTAATTATATTCATTTGTACCACCATATGTGGTTCAGATGGAAGATATATTATTTAACTAAACCTTTAAATGGTAATGAATCAATATCTTATATTGCTTGCATCACACCGAGTATAACCAAACCTTGTCTATTTATATTTATTCATATATAAACTAAATGAGAATTACAATGAAGTTGGAGAACAAACATTAAAAACAAAATATATTTAAAAACAAACAAATTATGAAATTTTTTTACTAAGTTTTGTGAAAAGAATAAGTATTATATTTATTTGAAACATTTTATTGTCATGGGAATAATAATACTAATATGGTTTAAGAGCAGAATATGGTTTAAGAGCAAGACGAAAAGACTTCAAATATTTAATGGTTGTAGAAGTAATGATATTTTGCATATTAATAAAATTTTGTTTCTGGTAAAAATATTTAAAAACATATAATTTTTACAGTCAACCATATTAACATTTTTGTTCAGATAACATTAAATGATAAAATTTAAAGAATAACATTGTTTTCATAAACACAGAGTTATTAAAAATCAAGAAAATTAATAATGGGAACATAATATTGTTGTAGCGATAATGCTGTAACTATGTTTTTTTCTCTGCATGCAAGGTATTGTGAATTTTACGGTATTTTGTTAAATCTTTTGCTCTTCTACTAAGAAAATTATTTGCAAAAAATTAAATAAAGTCAAGGCAAAGGAACAACAATTCCAAAATTCAGACAGAAATATCTTTAAAACTAAGAGATAAATTAATGGTCTACAAAATTTTTATCTGATTGAAGTCTGCACAAAATTTTAAAATTATCAAAATCGTAAAGAAATTACGAGCTAAATATTTCTCAAGTACAATTTTGACACATTATAGCTTATCCTGTTTTATAATATGGTGATGATAACATGATTTTTCAGAAAGGTTAGGTCATCCTCTACTACTTTATATATAAAGGGTGATTCAAGTAGAGATACTTTTTTCAATAGCCTGTTTTTGACAGATCACGTGTGAGTCGCGTCATGCTGTCATATTATTTTTGTTTAGTATTGTTTGGCATTTCATAATGGAAAGACTTACGCCTGAACAACGTTTACAAATCGTTCAACTTTATTACGAAAATTCACGTTCTGTGAGGAATGTGTTTCGTGCACTTCGCTCAACTTATGGTCAATATAATCGGTCTACTGAGTGTACTATTCGCAACATCATCACCCATTTTGAGACCCAGCATTCATTATTGGATAATATTCGACCGAATAGATCACGTCCAGCACGTTGTGAAGAAAATATAGCGGCCGTAGCTGAGAGTGTACACGAAGACCGTGGAGAGTCGATTCGGCGCCGTTCGCAGCAATTCGCACTGACGTATGGAACGACTTGGCGCATTTTACGTCGAGATTTTAAATTGAAAGCGTACAAAATACAGCTTGCGATGAGGCCCATTTCTGCCTCAATGGGTATGCAAACAAACAAAATTGCCGCATTTGGGACGAAGAGCAATCTGAAGAGATTCAAGAACTGCCACTTCATCCAGAAAAAACAACGGTTTGGTGTGGTTTGTGGGCCGGTGGAATCATCGGTCCGTATTTCTTTAAAAATGATGCCGGTGCTAACGTAACCGTCAATGGCGACCGTTATCGTGCCATGATAACCGACTCGTGATCTCGGCGACATTTGGTTTCAGCAAGACGGCGCCACTTCCCACACATCGCATCAATCAATGGATTTATTGAGAGAACACTTTGGTGAGCACATAATTTCACGTTTTGGGCCGGTCGATTGGCCACCAAGATCGTGTGATAAATTTTTTCCTGTGAGGATATGTAAAGTATAAAGTTTATGCGGACAAACCCGCTTCGATTCAGACCTTGGAGGAAAACATCACGCGTATCATTCGCCAGTTACCAGTCGAAATGATCGAACGAGTCATCGAAAATTGGACTCAACGGATGGACCATCTGCGACGTAGCAACGGCCAACATTTGATAGACATAATCTTCAAAAAATAAATGCCAAAGAATGTTCTTTCAAATGATAATAAACATTCCCCATTAAATTTGAATTTTCTGTGTTTTTTTTTTCTTTAAAAAAGTAGGGAACCTCGAAATGGATCACCTATTATATATATCAGATTGGACCAGCAGATCCCTCGCCGGAATCAAACCCTGATTCCCCGTTACCCGTTGCAACCATGGTAGTCCTAGATACTACCATCAAAAGTTGGTAGGGCAGACATTTGAAAGATCTGTCGTCGGCACAAGACCGTACGATCTGCAAGTTATCTAGAGTTCACTCATATTAACGATCTTGAGATCGCTTGGTTTTTAGCCTAATAAAAACACACGTCCCAAATACCACAGTTATCCAAGTAACTGTTAACGATCTAAGGAACCATAACTGATATAATGAGCCTTTTGCGGTTTCACTTTTAATTCGTGTGTACTTAGACATGCATGGCTTAATCTTTGGCAGGATCAACCAGAATAATGTTTTCATCAATATTTATATAAACGATATTTAGCGCCTTAGACGTGTGATCATATTTTTATGAAGTTGCTTATTTTCTTTGCTGTTTTATAATTAAAAGAAATCATACTTAATTTTCTATCAAATTTTTTTGATTATTAAAATTCTTAGAATATTATTTCTCCCGCAAGAAGACAATTTGACCTTTTCAAAATAAAAATAAAAAAAAAACACAATTTTATGTTCTTAAATGCATAGAGTAATAAAATTCATAATTAATTTAAAAACTGATTGCTTTTCTTACTTTAGTAGAAAATTCATTGAAGTATAACTTATAAAATTTATTACTTTGTCAGTAAATTAAATTAAATATTTAAATAAAACCTTGAACAATAATCTATGACATGTCTATTATATTTACAAAACAATATGAAGAAAATTAACATATTTTACAAAGCGTCATCTAACTAGATGATCTTAACATTCTACTCTATAAGGTGAGTTGTTTTTTTTTTTAATTTTTTGTTGTTTTATTTCATGAAAAAAGTTGTATAAATAATTAACACTTTAATTAGTGTGGGATATTTAAATAAACTTTTTGTAAACATGTTTTATTCTCATAAGGTATTTTCCACAAATTCAACAGCTTTTTGAATAATTTTTTAAAACAACGCAATTTATTGTTGACTTTTTTTTAAGATAATTGTTTTTTAAAAATTTTCCCCACATATTTTTATTTTTGTTATCATCAAATTACAAATGACACTTACCACTGTTTACTAGACACAGGGCAAAAATACCAATTAAAGCCAAAATATTTTTATGCATTTTGTTTTATTTTTGAAATTATTATTTTTATTATTATTTAAATTTTTTTAATTAAAAGATAAGTCCAACTGTTTAATGATTGTAACGTTTTAAGCAGCACTTATAAGATGTTTTCCGTTAAAATGTTTTCAAACGACTGACTTGTTTTTTCGTATTATTAAATAAAATTTCTATAAATTGTGTTAGATATTGAAAGCTGTTTTGGAATTTGCTCTAAGAAAAAAATAAACATTTTTTATATTATTTAAACAAGCTCCAAATACTCAAAATACTACTATGAATTTTTGATTGCAGTAAATAGATTTAAATGTGGGTGGGTCTTAACGAATTTAAAATTACTTTACAATAAAATTAGTTTTTTAAATTTAGTATTTTTTTTTTTTTTTTTTGAAAATTAAAATTTATTTGAAAATTGGTACAGACCGATCAGCCTATCGTCTTTTCTATTGAAGACAATAGAAAGACTGATCGATTTTTATCTTAGGACTAACATAGGAACTCAGTTCAGAGGTGTGCTTCAGTTGGCATCTTAGGTGCCAGGAGAAGTACACCTCAGGCGGCGCTGGACATAATCCTCCACCTTCTTCCAATTGAGGAATTTGTGAGGGGTATGGCTGTCCGTGGCCTATTTAGATTGAAGGAACTGGGATTATTAGGTTCCTCTAGAGCGGGGTATGTCAGCATACTAGATGAAGTCAAATTCAACGGTCGGACACTATCCTTGGCTGAGCCTACGGATTATGTCGGGACTACGATTGACTTCGGGGCTACTCCCGCCTTGGTGTTACCTAGCAGGGACCTTTGGGATGGAGTAGAAAAGCTCTATGGAGGGTGTGCGGTCTTCACGGACGGTTCGAAAATGGAAGTTGACACTGGTGCAGGTGTATACTTTATGGGAACTGATATCAGACGATCCTACAAATTGTCTGACAGTTGTAGTGTCTTTCAAGCAGAGATTCTTGGCATTTATAAGGCTCTAGGCTTGATTGAAGGGAATGTTGAACGAGGGTCTGAGATTACTATCTATATTGATAGTCAGGCAGCGTTATTGGCTCTGGCTAGTCATTTTGTTAGGTCCAGATTGGTACTTGAGTGCAGAAGGGAATTGAGAAGGTTAATGGATTCCTATATGATGAGACTCTGTTGGGTTCCTGGTCATTGTGACATTCTTGGCAACGAAATAGCCGATGAGCTAGCTCGCAGTGGCTCGGAGCTAGATAGGTCTTTCATAGAGTCATCTGTTAAGATTCCAAATGGGTCCTTCTTTAGGGCCATAGGGGAGTGGACTCTGGACAACACGAATCGAGCCTGGAGTGACAGATCGGACTGCAGAGTTTCTAGGGCATTATGGCCTAGCTTAAAACTGGCGGATTCCAAACATCTTCTAGGTATGAGTCGTGGTAGTCTTAGAGTCATAGTAGGTATGGTTACGGGTCACTTCTCAACAGGGAATATGATGAGTAAGTGGGACATTGGCACTTTGTAGAACGTGCGATGATGTTGAGGAGCTAGAGACAGTGGAGCACATACTCTGTCACTGCGTAGGGCTTCAGCGTAATAGGTTGAAGTGGTTTGGAAGCCATTCACTACATGAGCTAGGTGAGGTTAATGGCAAAGGACTTGTCAACCTCATAGGGTTTGTAATGGGAATAAAATGGCTTAGGAACAATTGATTGGGTATAGGTTCCACTTTTCTTTTTCTTCCTTTCATAAAGGGATCACAATGGGCCGTTCGGCCTCTGGGTGTAGGCGTGAATACGCAGCCCTTTCCAACCTAACCTAACCTAACCTGGTACGTTTTTGATAACATTGAAAAATTACTCCAGAATTGATATAGTTTATGTTATAAGCCTTCTTGTGAGCATCATAAATTAGTTTCATAAATAAGTTTAAAAATGTCAATAAACCTTCAAAATGTTGAGTTATGTATACATTCAGGCAGTGTATATCCTTGATTCTGTTATTCTTTTGTTGCCTTTTTCTTTTTAAACTTGCATGGGAAGTGGAAGATTCAGGCATTTCAACCGTGTAAATTACATCTAGGTCAAATATTAAAATATATTTTGAATCATTTATTTATTTATTTCTAAAATTTCTCAAGTTTATCTGCAACTTTTCATAAATGTTTCTATAAAAGCCTATACAATCACAGCAAAAACTTTTTGGTTTTCGGTAATGACAACTACTTATTAAAGTAGTTTCTCGGTAATCAGGCGTCATTATTATTTGCCTACTCTGTATTACATTTAATAAGTACTCAATAGTATAATAGCACTGTAATATTGCAATCACGTGGATGAGTTGGCTAGAGTGCTGGATTAGCAATCAGAAGATTGTTGGTTCAATCTAATTCTGATGCTATTAGTTTTTAATAACAAAATGTCTAAAAAGTTATTTTATACTAAAAAAATTTTTGTCACATAAAATTAAGTGCGAGATGGTGAGTAAGACGTCAGTCGTTAAAAACGTATGGTTAATTTTTGTCCAAGTTCAAATCTCGCTGACGCAAAATTTTTTTGTTTTTTTTTTTGCTTTTTTATTTTTATTTTCGTTTAAGTACATATTTTTGAGTATCCCTAAAGTCTAAAAATAACTACATGAACAAAAATAACTACCCAGCAAAAACTTTTTGGTTTTCGGTAATAACAACTACTTATTAAAGTAGTTTCTTGGTAATGAGGCATCATTATTATTTGCCTACTCTGTATTACATTAATAAGTATAATAGCACAGTAATACTGTAATCACGTGGATGAGTTGGCTAGAGCGCCGGATTAACAACCAGAGGGTTGTTGGTTGAACCCCATTCTGAAGCTGTTAGTTTTTTATAATAAAATGACTAAATAGATATTTTAAACTAAATACAGTTTTTGTCGCTTAGGATGCTATGTGCGAGATGGTGTACTGAGTAAGACGTTAGTCAGTAAAAACGAATGGTTAGTGTGTCTCCAAGTTCGAGTCTCACTGAGGGCAATTTTTCTTTGTTTTTTTTTATTTTGGTTTTCGTTTAGGTACATATTTTTGAATACCCCTAGAGTCAAAAAATAAGTACATGAATTTGTGGACAAGTCGAACAAAAATAACTAGTTATTCAGGCAAAAAATAAGTAGTTTATTTTTGTTTCCAATTATACCTGCTAGCTTACCAGGAAAGCAGTGTTTTTGCTGGAATGATATAGTAATTTAAAATTTTTTGCTGTAAACATAAAATTGTTTTTTTTTTAATTGGACAAAAATTGTAGAACTTAATAGACATTTATCATTTTTGCCCCAAAAAGTATACACCAAATAAAACATAAAACCTACAAAGAATTTCCTTTTAAAACTTTTTTGGGAATTAGAAGTATCAGGCTCTACAATCTTATAAATATAATTATAACTTGGTCAAATATTAAAAGATATTTTTGGATATTAAATTTTTTTTTCTACATTTCAAATGCACAATGAACCCAAATAAAAAAAAAAAGAAGATGTAACATTTTTAAAACAGTAGTTTTGGGTCGAAATTTGTTGGAATTACCCATATAAAACGATAAATTTTTCTACTTTCTAAATCAATTTGAAATTCCAAAATTGTCTCCAAATTAAGGGAGTCACGAGTACTTTAGTACAAGAACTGTCTACAAAACTGTTTTTTCGAATATCTCAAAATTTAGAGGGTGTAAAAATCAAGTGATAAAAAAGTTACCTTTTCTAGAGTATAATTGCTACTTTATTGAAAATTGATTCTATTAACGTTTTGAAAATGTTTCCTTTTTGGGAAAAGAAAACTGGTACTTTTTAAAACAATTGTTTCTATAAATTTTTAAAATTGTTTCTCTTTTTTACACTGTCACTTTTTTCAATTGGAAAAGGTAGCAAACTAGGTTTGTTTACTTAAACATTATATCTAAACCAATTACTGCCGATATAAAATGTAGCATAAGAAATTTCTCTTACATTGTCGTACAAAATCAAAAACTTTTTTCATATTTTAATTCTGCTAAAGCTTAAGATGACGACATCTTGATTTGAGTTAGACTTAAAACTTGAAATACACGTACGATAACACACTTGTACGTGCAATTTATACAAGCTTTCAGCATTTAAAAAAGTTACATTTTACAATAACATTCAAAACTCACCACAATTTAAATAAACTGGTTTTTCAACTTAACTAATGTTTATGAATTAAACCAACGTAAAAAAACAAACAAGATTTTTTTTTACAAACAATTACTTACTATTTTGTTTTGATCTTTATATTCGTTACGTGCCTTTTTTATATGAACAAAATTTTCCAACAGTTTAACATTAATTGATCGGTGACACAAATTCGTTTTCATTGGTTACAGGTCGGTTGGTTTACTATGTGTGTAAATTTTTAACTTAAGAATTTTTTTCTTTTATTTTGTTCATGATTTTTCTAAGCAATAATAATTTTAGTTAGCAAAAGTCACTGAACTAAGTGCACAAAATAAATATATTGCTAATAGTTTTGCAAGAAACCAGTTTTAAGAGGTTTCATAACCTTGTTTAATAATTGTAACGTTTTGCAAAAAATTGCAGTTGGAATCAAAATTTAAAAAACTGTATTTGTTAGTTTAACACTCATAAATATAATAATAGGTACACTTGGAGAAAAGTGCTATTTCAGAGGCTACATTCACAGCAAGTTTTCTTATTAGATTAATTTTCGTTAATACCATAAAATAACAAAAGTAGTTGTAATTTTCATAATAAAATTCTTAATTTATTAGTTTTTTTTTTAATTTGTAAATTGTAAATTATATTTACCCAATAAGCAAAAACCTTTGAAATAGAATATTTATTAATTTGAAAACTATTTCAAATTTCAAATACAACCCAGCAAAAACTTTGCCTTCCTGGTTTAATTGGAAACGTAAATAAACTACTTATTTTTTGCCTGAATAACTAGTTATTTTTGTTCGAGTTGTCCACAAATTCATGTAGTTTTTTTTGACTCTAGGGATACTCAAAAATATGTACCTAAATGAACATAAAATTAAAAAAATAAAAATAAAAAACTTTGCCGTCAGTGAGATTTGAACTTGGACACAAATTAACCATTCGTTTTTAATGACTAACATCTTACTCAGTACACCATCTCGCACTTAATTCTATAAGTGACAAAAACTTTATTTAGTATAAAATATCTTTTTAGGCATTTTGTTATAAAAAACTAACAGCCTCAGAATGGGGTTGAACCAACAACCTTCTGGTTGCTAACCCAGCGCTCTAGCCAACTCATCCACGTGATTGCAATATTACTGTCCTATTATACTATTGAGCACTTATTTACGTAATAAAGAGTAGGCAATTAATAATGACTCCTTATTACCGAGAAACTACTTTAATAAGTAGTTGCCATTACCGCAAACTAAAAAGTTTTTGCTGGGAAGCTATGAGAATATGTTTGAATTTCTTTTACTTTCAAATTTTTCCAGCAAAAAGGTTCTAATGTAACAATTGTATTTTTCAAATGCTTTCATAATTTAAAAACGTTTTTTAAAATTTTAAAATATAATTGAATTAAACATGAAAATTATTGTTTTCTAAACTATTTTTCAAACTGAAATTTTGCATGCATAAATGGTAAACTGAAAATTTTTTTTACTTTAGCTGAAAAGGAAATTTTGCACTCATCATTTTAAGCATATTTCTCATCATATTTCATGCACCGTAATTGCTGTTTTTGTCCATTGAAAGCTTTTTTAAATGTCAAAAATATTTGAATATTGTCTTAATAACAGTGGAAAAAATACAAAAGAAACTGAACATAAAAAAAAAAAACTTATGCTGTGTTCACATATAGAGGTTTTTTTGAAAAACGAGTCGTTTTCTCAAAAAGCACAACAAACAAATTGATTTGATGTTTCATATATTTCAAAGCAAAAAACATGTCGTTTTTAGTTATTTAATTATTTAACACACAAAAAATATACTAAATTTCCGTACAGGGAAAAAATTTTTAGTATTTTGGAAAAAGAATTTGTAATTGCCAAACAGTTTAAAAACAAAAAAAAAAAAAAAAAAATAAAAATTAAGAATGAAATTTATATTTGTTTATAAATTTTATGTGTTTTAGAAAAAGCGAAAAGCAGGAAAAACACAATAAAATGATATGTGAACAGTGATGTTCAAACTCATTGTGTTTTTCAAAAAACAAGTCAAAAACGAATGTGTGTAAACATAACACTAAATACACCTTATAATCACAAGCAAACTTTATAAAAACCTAACTTTATAATTTTATAGAAAATTTTTTAAATTTTCTTGTTTATCTCAATAGACATATTTTGTTGTTTCCAATATTACAGGAAATTTTCCAAAAATGTTCTTAGGTTTGAATCAATGTTTATTGGGTAATAATATTCTTTAAAATATTTGAAATAAATATTATTCTAATTGTCCATTAAGTTGCTTTAACAAATATGAATCTTGTTTACTCAAGTGGAAACAACAATTTTGCTAAATTGTCGTCGGCATTTTAGTAAAAAATTTATATGTAGTATATAACGTATTTAATTTTAAATAGAATAAAAAACATAGTACAGAAAAATAGTTTCATTTTATTAAAAACACTTTAAAATTTAAAGTATATTTTTTAATTATAAATTTCAGGGAAATGTAAGGATCATTTAAAATTTAGGTTTTAAAATCCAATAATTTAATTTCTCAAAAAATTACTAAAGCTTTTGTTCTAGAAATACCTAGAAAGAAAGATTTGTTTATTTAAAGAAATTGTTGTGGAATTAAACAAAAATTAAATTGACTTTTTTATAATTTTTATATATTTTTAGTCAAATTAATTCTTTTGTTCCACAACCACATAGAAAGAAAGATTTCTTTATTTAAAGAAACTATTTATTGTGTAGTAAAAATTATATTGATTTTTTTATAGTTTATAATATATCAAATTAACGTTTACCCCAGGTCTACAAATGGGATTAACGCTGATATAATATGTGAAATAACGTCGGCAGAGGAAAGTAACCATTTTGTTTATATTATGTTAAATATTAAATAAGGGGTACACGTATTCTAATAAATCTTATAAGAAATCATTTTCAATCAGTCACAGAGTAAACATGTTCTTTTTATTTAAGCAATTCGCACTTTTTTAGCACAATTTTTATAAAATTATTTTTTAACATATAAAACAAACACTAAAAGGAAACAATTTTACAAAAAAAAACATTGTTTTTATTTAGTAATTTCCAAAATACACATGCACATACACAAACAAACTTTCGTATATGTGTATTTTTTTTGACAGTTAATCTCATAAGATCCCTGTAGGAAATGTCACTATTGAATCAGTACTGATTCACTATTGACACTGTCAGCAGTACTAGTGACTTATTATACCCCCGACCATGCTTTTTACCAAAGACATTTAACATTTGTGCGTGTCATTGGAAATCTACTACTGACAATGGTACTATTGAGTAGGTAGTTCTTTTGTGACCATATGTAGACATTGTCAGCAGAGATTCGCATTTTGGTAATTCCCGTCAACACTTTTGGTACTTTTATGGTGTAAATGTTAGTAGTGACCCACTGTTGACACAGTCACAAGTACTAGTGGCTTATTATACCCCCGGCAATGCTTTTTTACTATAGACATTTAACAAGTGCGTGTCATTGGAAATCTATTACTGACACTGGTACTATTGAGTTGGTAGTTCTTTTGGGACCATATGTAGACATTGTCTACATATTTATTTTAGTAATTCTAGTCTACACTTTTTATACTTTTTCTGAAATAGACGTTGTTAATAAAACTTTTGTTAACATTTGATGTTTTATTTAAAAATTAAGGAATTCATAACATTAAGGAATTCATGAAATATTAATTTTCTTTGCTCGAAGATTCAAATTCAATGTTTTCACTTATTTTAGATTTGGCGCTGCAATGCTGCTCATAGCGTTTTATCGGCTGCTTCACTAAAACTTGATACAACATCTGGATATGGAAACAAAAAATCATTTGCAAAAATTTTACGAATTTTGAGAACTCAAATATAAAACTTTTTAACTATTAAAGCTTCAAAAATGTTGGCGAAATTGCTGCCGCCGAACTCGTCAGCTCTTAATTTTTAATAAACAAAAGAAATACAAAATATGAAAAATTGGATTTTGTATGTACTTTTTAAATTTATAATTAATTTATAATTAAATAATTATTATAGCACAATTGAAAAAATACTAGATTAATGAAAACAATTATGCCGTCGAGAAATAATAGTAACGCTTTGGCGCCGAATTAGAACTCTTATCTGTGTTGTATACATTTTTTTTTCTCATCAAATCAAATAAAAAAATGTAGACACTTTGTTGACAATGTCGTCAAGATGTCACCAAAAGAATCGACAAAACTGGTGACTTGGACACACTTGCCCCAGGTTTCCTTTAAGGATGGTTGTGTAGAGAAATCGCATCACAACAGTCTCATAATACATCTTCTAATACTAATATTTGAATCTACACGTGAAATAATTCTCTCAGAGAGCGATTTGACACTCTCTGACACACAAATCTTATATATTATGTTACGTTTAGACGGGCTATTTTACATAATGTCTACATTAGAGAATTTTTTATCAAGACAAACGTTAAACTTAACGCGAATTTGTGGAAGGTGGTAACAGTTGTACAAAATCCACAATATGGCATATTCATTATTGTTTTTTATATATGCAGTTTGACAACTGTAATAGCTAAAATAATAATCAGCTGTTTAACTAAGGTTACCTTATATATATTCACACTGATTTTGACGTTTGTTTTGATAAAAATTTTTCTAATGTGACTACTAGGTTATCATCAAAAAAACATTTAACCAATAAAGTTCTTTGCAAGTTGGCAATACTCCGAATGCATAGTGATGTCATACTGGATACGCTTCATTGAAATATTTTATTGGAATTTAATTTTGATTGAACAAAATATAAAATTTATTTTTTCGAGGGAATGATAAAAAAAAATCCTCTATTTGAATAATTTAATAAAACTTAAAATTTAGGTTAAAATATCTAGAAAATGAAATATGTAAATTATTTTTTAATAAATTACATCCTATTATCATTTCAAAGTTGTTTATCCTATCTTTTACTTACCCCTTTATTCTTCAAAACTACCAAATTTTGAAAAGGTCTCATTTCATATTTTTCAGTTATGAAGATGTGTGTGCAAGTACTAACACAATAAAGGTACTAAAGTTAACAAACAAATTCTGTATACATATAAACAAAATTAGAAAGAGAGAAATAAATAGAAAAGTGTATGAAAATTTATAGACCTCAGTACAAAATTTGCCAGCTTAAATTTGTTGAACTCCACTTTGTTATCGTAAATGTCCTCCCTTACATAATTTTTCTTTTTACCCAATTTTTTAATAACAAATTTTTAATATGAGTCTTAGTGAAGTACGTTTTTTAAAGTCCTATACGTAGTGCCTATATTAGACAAATTTTTTATCGAGACAAACCTCAAAATCAGCGCGAAAGTAACCTCACTTAAACCGCTGATTATAATTTTTGGTAGTTACAGCTGTCAAACTGCATATATAATAAACATTATTGAATTCGCTTTATGGTTGTTTTTGTGCAACTATTGCCACCTTCCATAAATTCGCGTAAATTTTGACATTTGTCTTGACAAAAAATTCTCCAATATAAACATTATAATAACTTTGAAACTATTCAATTACACTAAGAAACATCATTCAGAACATTCAATTTAAGCCAAGTTAATTTTAATTAACCATAAATTACATTTATTCACCTAGGCAAATTTATATCAAAAAAAATCGCTAATGTAGACACTATGTCAACGATATTTTAACGACTTTTAAATCGAATATTGATAAAAGAGCGTACTATCTACAAAACTCATCTGGCAACCTAAATTTTGAAAATAAAATTCTAACACTGGCAACTCTCTTTTTCAACCACCCACCATTTTTAGATGCATTTGCAGTTGTTGTTGTTGAAAAACCTAGCAGCTGTTTTGTGTCGGTGTGTTTTTAAAGCAAATAGTGCTACAGAAATTATTTGTTTATATTAGAATAATATTTATTTATAAATAAAAATTGCCAACAAAAAGCAAAAAATTATGTCTGAAAGTCAAGAAAATGATTTAGAAAATGCTACAAGTAGCAAATTAACAGAAATAAATGGTGAAATAAAAGACAAAAGAATTGCACTAATTACCGGCATAACGGGACAGGTAAGCAAAAAAGGAAGAAATGAAAATTTCTAAAATATTAATTTTTAGCAAAAAAAAAAAAAAAAAAAAAAAAAATAATAATAGTTAATATTTACACTTTAGCATAATAAATTGTGATTCATAGTAACAAATCGTAACATTTTCATTTAAAGATAAGAAGCTAATAACATGACGTGTTTTTGTTGTAACTTGTTTAAACATGAATTTAATTTTTAGGATGGTTCTTATTTGGCTGAATTTCTGCTGAAAAAAGGCTATGAAGTTCATGGCATTATTCGAAGGGCTAGTACCTTTAATACATCACGCATCGAACATTTATATGCTGATCCCCAGGCCCATAAGGGTGGCTCTATGAAATTACACTATGGTGATATGACAGATAGTAGTAGTTTGGTGAAAATCATTAATATGGTTAAACCTCAAGAAATATATAATTTGGCTGCACAATCCCACGTCAAGGTTTCATTTGATCTCAGCGAGTATACAGCGGAGGTTGATGCCGTTGGCACACTGCGCATTTTAGACGCCATACGTACTTGTGGCATGGAGAATAAAGTTAAATTCTATCAGGCATCAACTTCGGAATTGTATGGTAAAGTTGTGGAAACACCTCAAAATGAACAAACACCTTTTTATCCAAGATCACCATATGGTAAGTGGAAAAATGACTTATTTAAAAGACCTTGGTTTTTTTAATAAACTATTTTTGGACCTTGAAATTGTTTGAGTAATCATTCATAACTAACGCAAAAAGTGAAATAATCAGAAATGTGTAGAAAATTGCAGCACCTACGTAGTCCAGAAAACAAATGTTTCACCACAAATTCTTGAAAAATGTATTTGGCAACGATCTGACTAAGTGAATTTAACATATCCAGTGTATCTTAGGGCATTTGATCATCCAAATATATTTTACTACAGCCTTGTTTATTAATAGTTGTTATGTTTGAGGAGCTGAGGATTTTAATTAATTTTAATGAATTGAATCCAAGAGCTTCTAAGTGATCTGCAGTTATGTTAGTATATATAAATTATCTCCAAAGGGTTGTACGTCTATCATTTTTAACATAAAACAACAAATAATGATTATTTTTTCGATCAACTTTTAATGATTACTTTGGAGCTTTGTTTTTTATTTTGTGATTTTTTGTTCTAAATTCGATTTAAAATAAAAATTTAGATTTTTTTTAACAAAAACCTTTTAATTTGTATTAAAATTCAAAATCTTTACTAAAAATCTAAATTTTTACTAAAATTTTTTTTTACTAAAAAATTTCCACTAAGAACTGGGAATAAGTTTATTATTGACTATTGAGAAATAAAATAAAATCACAAAATAATCATTTTAAGTTGAGTGAAAAAACAAAAATAATTCTGATTTCGAGAGAAACTTTTAACCGGTCATTCCTTGTATCTGATTTTTTTCTTTAAAATTTTAAGAACAATAATAATTTGCCTTACTCTTTTTTGTTAAAGTATTTGAATCTATCATGTATCTATTATCGTAAGACCATATATCTTCGGAAATGTCCTTTTAAAAGTCTATAAACAATTTAATATAATGTTCTTTATACATCAAATAATATAATTTTTAGATTTCTGTAATTAGAACTTAGCTAATTCAATGCAAAATTAGCAAAACCAAAAACATCAAAAGCCCATTAACGAAAAAATCTTGCAAAAAAAATCTTAAAATATTAAAAGTAGATATTCATATAAAATGCTTTTGACTAAAAACCTAGGTTGCTAAAAACATTTCCTTTCCTACTAAAAACCTGCAAAAAAAAAACAACTCGAGAAGAATCTTTAAAAAATTATCCACAAGTTGAAAAATATGTTTCTTATTAAAACGCTTTAAGATATTGAAACGAAAAAAGTTTTTTACCACAAAAATTATAATAAGTTTTTCAAGAAAAACTAAAAGTTGTTGAAAGCGTTTCCTCAAAAAATGTTAGCCGAAAGTCAGTTCACAAATAAAACGTAAGAATCCAGGAAAATATGTATTAGTTCTACAATTAGTTCCAGACTGTATGAAAATAGCCTGTACTTGTTCTAGTTTATCGTTACGAGCAATGATGTTTGTTCGAAATTGCCACCCTAGGAAGTTGTTCTGAGGAAGTGTTACCCAGCCCGTACCCATTCTGTCATACTCAGAACTAGTTTTATTGAAGCATTAAGGAACGTTTCAAGAATCAGTTATTAAAATTTATAGTTTTCTTTTATTTTATTTCTCATTCTAATAAACCATTTCCTAAAGGCCACTTTTTTAAGTCTTTAATTTTTCTTTTCGATTTCTTTTAAGTTTTTTTAACAGTTCTAGGAAGACATTTGGGAACTAGTAGTTTAGTTTGTGAAGTGATGTAGAATTAATTTAGAACTAGTTCTAAACCACTAGTTCTTAAAAACATTCTATAAATTTCATTTAGAATCATATCGATTTACTCTATGAATACCACAATACATTGCAACACCACTAGTTCTAAGGATGTTATTAAAGAATCTGAAGTTTTAGAACCAATGATTATAGAACAAGTTCTGATATTTTATTGGGAAGACTCATAAAAAACTTTCAAAAGCCTTTTCTCAAAATGCAGTTATTTGTTTTTACTAAAAGATTGAGAAAAGATTTATCAAAAGAAAAAGCTTTATAAAAATTAATTGTATCTCTAAAAAGTATTTCATTAAATTTTCAACCCCTAGAAAGTTTTTTCATTAAAAAGGTTTTTTTATTTAAAAGCTCTGAAGGGCTTTAGCTTTTTATTTAAAAGCTTATTTAAGACCTAATTAAAAGCTATAAAAGGTATTATGTAAAAGCTCTAAAAAGTATTATTACAAAAGCTCCAATAACCTTCATTATTTAAAGACTAAGAATTTGTCATAAAAGCTCCAAGAAGGCTTGCATATAAATGCAGCGAAAATTTTTTTATTTAAAATCTTTAAATATTTCTATTTAAAGCTCTGAAAAGCTTTTTTATTTAAAACTTATGAATAGCTTCTTAAACTAAAAGCTATTTTATTTAAAAGCTTATTAAAAGCTCTAAAAAGCTCTAATATATAAAAGCTCTAAAAAGCTTTATAATATAAAAGCACTAAATAGTCTTATTTAAAACCTTTGAAGAGCTTTTTTACCTCAAATCAGCTTTTTTTAGTTAAAAGCTTTATTATAGCTCCAAATAGCTTTATTATATAAAAGCTCTAAATAGCATTATTATATAAAAGCTGCAAATTGCTTTATTATATAAAAACTCTAAATTGTTTTATTATTTAAAAGCTGTAAAAAGATCTGTCATATATAAGCTGCAAAAAATTTTTTTATTTAAAAGCTATAAATAGGTTTTTTATTTAAAAGCTCTAAATAGTTTTTTCATATAAAAGCTCTAAATAAATAAATAAATTTTCTAAATAATTTTTTTCATATAAAACATGTAAAATGCTTTTGCGCCAAAGCTTTTTGAAAAATAACCCCTTTTTTCTAAAAAAAGGAGCTGTAGAAAGTTTTCCTATTAAAACAAAAAAAAAAAGTTTTCTTATAAACAACTTTATTGAGATCTAAAAAGATTTTTCCTAAAAAAGTTCCAGAAAGTTTTATTTTCTTATTTATAAGTGAAAACAAATTTTCATCAGCTTTTTCCTAAAAATGTTAAACTTAACAAATCTTTCCAAATATCTTCTTTAATGACTTTAAAGGCTTCCTTTTAAAATATCATTTTGTAAATCAATTATTTTCACAAAAAACTATTAAAAAAAACATATTTTCCAAAAGTTTTTTATCCCAAGCCTTTTCTCTGAGTAAATTTTAACCATAATAAAGTGAATCCAGTTGGAGATTTTATATTCTTTAGACATGTTATAAATTTATTACAAAATCATAATATGTCAAGATTCTTTTAATATCGACGAAAATTTAAATGTTCCTAGGGCACAAAATTTTTAGCTGAATTTCGTTTTGAAATAAATGTAATAAAGGATTGAACTTACTTAAATAAGGATTCGAATTAAATTTTAAACTTATTAAAAATTATCTTATATAAATAGGTCATTCAAAAATAATTAGAAATTAATTGATATGTTGATACATTTATGAGTACAAAAACTAGGCTTAAACCCAAGTTTCCTTAATAGGTTTCAAGAGTTTATATGTATATTTATACTTAATTCAAGTTTTAAATAAAGATTAGCTAAATATAAAACGTAAAACAGAATTTTAGGAAAATCTATACAGGCTAAAAAATAAGTATTACTAGGCAATTTTGCTGCAAAGATTTAAAGCACATAACAACTAAATTTGTGTACTGCCATCGAACTATTTCTGGACTAAAATAGACCTTAAAGTTTACATGGAAAACAATCTTTTCACCTAAAGACATCTCATCAAATAATCATCGCTCAAACCATTGAAAACCTAACAAACTCTAAGCATTTTTATACTTGATTGTTCCCAAATTTCTTTTAGCCTGCGCCAAAATGTACGGTTTCTGGATTGTCATAAACTATCGTGAAGCCTACAATATGTTTGCCTGCAATGGCATACTTTTCAATCACGAATCACCTAGAAGAGGTGAAAATTTCGTTACGCGTAAAATTACACGTTCCGTTGCCAAAATCTATCTTAATCAATTGGAATATTTTGAATTGGGTAATTTAGATTCAAAACGTGATTGGGGTCATGCCATGGACTATGTAGAGGCCATGTGGATGATGCTGCAGCGTGATACTCCCTCAGACTATGTCATTGCTACCGGAGAAACTCATAGTGTACGAGAATTTGTTGAAGCCTCTTTTCGTTATATAGGACGTCAAATTGTATGGCAGGGTGAAGGTGTAAATGAAGTTGGCATTGAACAGGATACTGGAGTAGTACGTGTACGTATAAATCCCAAATATTTCCGTCCCACCGAAGTAGATCTTTTGTTGGGTGATGCTTCGAAAGCAAAACGTGAATTAAATTGGGCACCTAAGGTAACATTTATGGAATTAGTTAATGATATGATGGCTGCCGATATTGAACTAATGAAAAAGAATCCAATTGCGTAGAAATATTTGTATAACTAACAATTAGTTTTTTTATGTGTCCTTTTAATATGTAAATGACTTGCTGTTAATATTCTTTTTTATAAGAATATTTTATTGAAAGCACAAATATATTTTAAATTTATATAATTTATAATATTGTTTATTATTTTTATAAAAATTTAACTATGTATCATCTATAAAGAAAAATTATTGATTTATTTAAATATAGAGAGCATTCCTGGGTATTTAAAAAAATAAACACACACATATTTCAGCAATATTATTTTTTTAATACATATTTTATTTTATATTTAACTGTATTTTTTTGCAATTAATTTTTTTATGAATGATATAAAGCGATATAATTATTATTGTATTAAACACAATTTTAAACGTTTTGATATGTCTGTATATCTTAGTTTTAAATGTATGTATTATTAAACATACCATGATCTATTAAATATAATAAAAATAAATAATGTTCACATTATTTGTATACATAAATATATACAAAAAAGTGTTTTATTTATAAGTAAAATGGAGTCTAATTTATTTCTTTCGCTATTATGTTATTCTTTTATAAATCTTTATCGTTTTGTCTTATTTCTTTAATTAAATTTTAAAATTTTGGCTTTGGCTTGTTTTTGTACTCATAATTGTATTTATTTCATTTCATAAATTTTATTTCCTTTTATTTTTCATTTGTAGAAACCCCGGAAATGAACGAAGGTTCGCTAAAACGAAAATGTTCGAGAAAAATTCGAAAAATTTTATATTTATAAACATTCGAAATAATGAACAATTAGCGATAATTTCTCGCAACAGAATCGTTAGTGATGTTTACTTTGCGATAATTTTTTAAAATCTTTCGAAAGATAATTTAATTTCAATTAAGTGAAACGATATATTACACATCGACCATTGTTTCATCGAGACTGTGTTTGAAAACTTCCAAGACACATTCGTTTATACGATGTGGTAATTTTTTATGCCGTGAATTAATGTTCAAAAGCTATTTTGAAGGATATTGAAATATTTGTACTGTGTCAATATAAAGAAGCTGTGCCATATGCTTATTTTATCAAATAACAATTGCAAAAACCTAATACCGGCATTTCTTAATATTTTTTCAAGGCCTAAACGGATATGCTATATACTCTTATTTTTAATGTACGGACATATTTGTATACGTACTTCCATATAGATTTCATATAAAAAAGTAAAAGATTTTTGGCGGAAGCCGATTGTCAAGTTTTTTTTCGGAAATCAAGCTTGTTTTTCAGGAATGTCAACTTAGATCGCAATACGAATCTGGCAACCGTAAATACCACACAATTTCAAAAACTATTATTAAAGTATCTGAACTAATGCCACTTGCAACAGTTAAAAAAAAGAACAATTCTAAAGGAGGGTGGATACATTGGAAATTGGTAGTTTTTCCTAAATTGAGATTCGCAGAAGAGATGTTTAAGTAATACAGAAGTAGTTCTAAAACACTATCTAAAATATATTTTGAATTACAATACGGTGGAAGCTAGAATTGTTTACGGTACCACTAGGTACTACGGACTTGATTGTCAAGATATTTTGAAAGTTGTCAAGTTAAAAAAATTTTTAGTTATACAAAAAGTTGAGTGAAATCTGAAGCGTTGATGAAGAATATTTTATTATTCCGAAAGTGATAAGCCCGAATCAAATTTTTATATTTTACAGAATGCTATACCTTCTGCATAATTAAACCCTAAAAGTGAAACTTGTACAGAACTACATAATGACTGCATTGTAAATAATCTTTAAATCATATATTCATGAGATCGTTTTACAAAAAAGGACTGTTTTAAGGTTGAAATATTTTTTTAAGAACAAACTAAACAAACAAAAGTAAAGAAGTTTTCAAACACAGTCTCGATGAAACAATGGTCGATGTGTAATATATCGTAATCAGTTTGTTCTTAAAAAAATATTTCAACCTTAAAACAGTCCTTTTTTGTAAAACGATCTCATGAATATATGATTTAAAGATTATTTACAATGCAGTCATTATGTAGTTCTGTACAAGTTTCACTTTTAGGGTTTAATTATGCAGAAGGTATAGCATTCTGTAAAATATAAAAATTTGATTCGGGCTTATCACTTTCGGAATAATAAAATATTCTTCATCAACGCTTCAGATTTCACTCAACTTTTTGTATAACTAAAAATTTTTTTAACTTGACAACTTTCAAAATATCTTGACAATCAAGTCCGTAGTACCTAGTGGTACCGTAAACAATTCTAGCTTCCACCGTATTGTAATTCAAAATATATTTTAGATAGTGTTTTAGAACTACTTCTGTATTACTTAAACATCTCTTCTGCGAATCTCAATTTAGGAAAAACTACCAATTTCCAATGTATCCACCCTCCTTTACAAACTATGAAAAAAACTTCAAGAATGCCTCAGCTTTCTTTTCTAAAAGATACATTACTAATTCGTGGCGAATTAATTTTGAAATTATTTTTTTTTTCGCAAATTTTATTTTTAAAATCGCTAAAGAAATACAAATTCATGAAAACTAAATAAAATTCGTTCGCAAATAAATAAATAAATCAGTATACAGAAATTTTATGAGCAACTACTTTTTTTAACCGCTGTTTATTTTTTTTCACATTATTCGTGAATTTTATTTTTTAAACTCTCAAATTTTATTTTTCTATTCGAAGAAATAAAAATTAAAAAAATTCCCTCAACTCAGAATCACTTTCTCAGTTAATTAATGTTCGCCCGTCTGATCGGTTGACTGTAGCAATTTTAAGGTATTTTCATGAATTTGGCATGAATTATTTTGGGACAAGGCCGAAGCCTGTTAAAATTGGTTATTTATTATTTCATCTAGTTTCCATACAAAATGAAGTCCTTTAGAATGGGTCTTTAGTACCTCCTTTTCCGCTATGCTACCTCTACGCGGTCAAATAAAAAGCTTTGATATACAATATTTTGCAAAACAATCTTTTTACTTTTAACGATTATAACTAATCAATTACTGAATCAATTCTAGTATGTGAAGTATATAAATACCTTCACATTTTTTTACCAATTTAAAAATGTTTTTCTATAAAAATTTCAAAACGTTCAAATACGTAAAATAACCAACATAAAAATAAGGGCTAAATACAAAAACAAAACACTTGCGAGTTTAAAAAAGTCAACACTTTTATCTCCCTCTTAAATTTTTTTAAAACAGAGAAGACGGTTTTTCATGTTGCTTATTTTTCCGTTTAGACGATTTTTTTATTTGACGTTTTTTTTCGTTTTAACGCTTTTTTATTTTTATTTTTTAAGAATTTATTTTATTTTGACAAGTTTTTATTTTTAATTTTGAATTTTTCCCGTTTTGGTGATTATTTTCCGTTTATCAGATTTTTTACCCCGTTTTGCATTTTTATGTATGTAATAGTACTAATATGTATTATTAGCAACGTTATATTCTGAACATATATGAGAAAATATCTCTCTAATGGTATATATATTTTTCTGCGGTTGCGAGATTCAAAAAATGCTAAATAAAACTCAGATAAAGTTTAAACGAATTAATCGCCATATAGAAATTTTATGAAAAAAATTGTTTTTTATACTTTTTGAAATTAATTATTATTAGCGAATTTTATATTTTCAGTTGTCGATTTTTTTTAATTCGCAAATTTTATTTTTTACTCGTGAATCTTATTTTTTAGATTGCGAAAGAAATAAATGATTAAGAATGCCAAGTAAAGTTCACTTTGAAATAAATAAACAGGCTGATTACTACAGAATTTTATTTTTCAATTCGCGAATTTTATTTTTTAAATCGCGAAAGAAATTAAGTATTAAGAATAATAAAATTCGTTCACTGAAATTTTCCTTATATTTCTTGTGATAAATCAAAAATTTAAACTGAAGTCTTTATGTACATTTTATTAATATAAAATGCAAAGAACTTGGGCCTTTTCGTATCACTCCGCTGCATATTATGTGCAGTACGTTTGTAAATGCAAACAGCGGTAATGTTGCAATAGTCAGATGTTCGAAAATGCAACACTAAAGCATATTATGCGCAAGTATACACAAAATACTAATCATAAAAACAGCTGATGCATTATATTAACAAAAATTTAATTTCTTTATTAAATTTGCAGCATTTTCAGCAGTTGACTTGCACCCGAAGTGCAAAATTATCATATGCCTTACAGTGATGCATTTATGCACAGACACTTTCTACCAGATTTTACTCGTTTCGAAAAACTTGTTCATATTTTTGTTTTCAAATAAATGCTTATGTCCTTAGATTTCTGTTTTTAAAATGTCTATCTTTTATTCCCAAGATTTCTTTTCTTTTTTTTTCAATTTAAACTCATAATCAAATTAATTTTTATTACATAGATATATTTCTTTATTTAATCAGCCCAGCAAAAGATATCCAATACAAAAGACAAATATTGCTTCTTAACAATCAATTGCCTTTTAAAATAAAATATCTTATGGAAATTTGTTAAATTAGTTTATTTTTCAGTACAATTAACTTTTAATTATTTAATTTATAACAACTGGCTAAGACAATGTTTCTCTTTTTTGTTTGCTTTATTTCAAATTTCAATATCAAGTTTTAATTTTCATAAAAAAACCAAAAATATTTTTGCCAAAAAATGTGATCAAAAATTATTAAAAATAAAATGAAATTCAACACAAATAATTGTAAAGGAAGAAAAAACTTGATGCAAAATCTTTATAACTATTATCATGTTGGTTTAATGAACACGGTTTTACAAAGACATTTGGTATAATAAAATAATTTATGTCTCATGTTTCTTGCCAAATGGATTCATTTTCGATAACCAGTTCGATGAAGTTGAACCAGACGATGAAGATGACTCCAATTTGGTTAAAGCTTCAATGTCGGCATCCTTTTCCGATGACGCTTTTTGGGTCGTAGGTTTTTCGGATGATTCGGCAACACCACCAGCTTCACGTATACCAGCCTGTTTTAGTTGTTCTATTAATTTCATACGAAATTCAACTTTATGTGGTATAATGGGATTTTCGGCACGTAATTTAGCTAGCAATTTTTTAATAGCTTCTTCATAGGTATAACCATACCATTCAATTTCCTCGGGAGTATACTGAAGAGAGAGAAAGAGGGAAGTTTATATGATATAAGTGATGGATTGGGGGTTTTAAGTTTAGTACTTACACCTTCCAAATAGCATTTGTACTCTTTTAGTATGCGTTCACGTTCAGCAGGTTGTCCTGCGTAGGCTGGACAACCCAAAGATAACTCTTGCAAAATTTTACGTTTTAAAGTCAAGGCTAAAGATGAACGTAAATCACAAGCAGAATGCTAAAAAATGAGATATTTATGAAAATTGTTTAGGAATTAAAAAATTGTTACAAAATTTTTCTATTTGCAGAATTTTTTATTTTGATAAATTTCCTTAATAGAAAAATTTCTATAGGAAATTTCCGAAAATTGTTCTTTTTATAGGAAATTTCCGATAAATTTTCTTTTTATTTGAAATTTTCGGTAATTTTCTTTCCATAGGAAATTTTCTTAAAATTTTTTTTTTTATATTGTCGATAAATTTTCTTTATAGGAAATTTTTGGTCGATTTTCTTTTTATAGGAAATTTTTGGTCGATTTTCTTTTTATAGGAAATTTTCGATAGATTTTCTTTTTATAGGAAATTTTTGATAAATTTTCTTTTCATAGGAAATTTTCGACAAATATTCTTTTATAGGAAATTATTGGTAGATTTTCTTTTTATAGGAAATTTTCGATGAATTTCCTTTTTATAGGAAATTTATAGAAAATTTTCGATACAAGTATGTGATGAAAAACGATTTCGAACTAAAAACGAACAAAGCTATGATTTCAATTACATTTTTGTTTTATTGCAAAATCGAATTATATTTTATTTCCCATTTTGTTCTATAAAGATAACAATAAATTAGGTTGTGATAAAAAACGAGAAAACCTAGTTTTTGTCGCTGTCAAATCGAACAAGTTTTAGTGCCCGTCTTAAAACAAAATTTGTTTAAAATGTATTTTTTAGTATTTGTGGCAATAAAATTTGAATTAAATAAAATTGCTTCCGCAATAGAAAAAAGTCTTGCACTCGATCGTTCGTTATACCAAATAAGTAGTCACTGCACTCGCATAACGTTCTGCAATACATAAAATGCACGATACCGGTGTAAGAAATCATAGTGTTTGAAAGCTAAAAATGATCAGATATGCATTTTAAAATATTCTAATCGATTCCGGTATTTGGAATTCTGAAAAACTGCATTCAGATAAATTATTGTATGTTGTGCTGATACCTTTAGTTAAGACAAATCATTATTACATCTCAATTTCCCCAACACAATATTTGCAAATCAGCCCTTTCACTGGATGCAATTGCTTACTCTTTTGTTGCAGCAAAATTATTTATAAAAAAGAAAGTAGTAAATAAATTTTATTTATAAAAAACAAATTTCAAAATAAATTTGTTGTCATTTGACGAGAAACTATAGAAATTAAAAAAAAAAAAAAAACGGAATATGAAATCTATGCTTTTCTTCATACCTTAAAAACAATCCGTTCGTTTTGAAAATTCGATTTTATTTCAAAACGAATCAATTTTCATCACATACCTGATAAATTTTCTTTTTATAGAAAATATTTGATAAATTCGATTTTTACAACATATTTTCGATACATTTGATTTTTATAGGATTTTCGATATATTTTTATTTTATAGGAAATTTTCTATAAATTTTCTTTTTAAGGATATTTTCGAAATATATTCTTTCTAAAGGATATTTTCGATAAATTTTCTTTTTACAGGATTTTTTTTTATAGGTGATTTTTGATAAATTTTTTTATCGGAAATTTTTAATAAATTTTCTTTTTACAGGAAATTTTTGATAAATTTTCTTTTTATAGGATATTTTTCGATAAATTTTCTTTCTATAGGAAAATTTTCGATAAATTTTCTTGTTATAGAATTTTTTCATAGTTTCATAGTTTTATAATTTTTCGATAAATATTCATTTTGTAGAAAATTTCGATAAATTTTGTTTTTGTAGGAAATTTTGGATAAATTTTCATTTATAGGAAATTTTCTATAAATATTCTTCTTATGGGAAATTTTCTAAAAATTTTATTTCTACAAGCAATTTTGATAAGCGCGAAAAGTTTCCCATTTATTATTAATTTTGATAGCTCATAAAAAAAGTTATAAATTTCTCTTGTCATCAGATGAACGACAATTAAAAAATTCGTCTTTCCCTTTTTCTAATTATCTCACAAATATACATAAATGATGTGAATTATAATTAAATGAAAAATATATGTATATGTTAAACAATATAAAACCTCTGTTTTTTTCACTCACCTTCAACAGATAATGATCGAATCCGTGACACTCGTGTATCTTTTCAATTGTACGATCAGTTACCACCATAGACATATACTCGTTCAATACTTGACTGTGTACCACCGAGCGTCGCAAAACGGGTACCCAAAAGTGAGGTACACGACGCTTTAGTCTGTCACGCTTTTGGAAACCCTTGATAACAGCCTCACCACCCCAAATACCTTTATGACTCTCGGGGGGATCGATCAGGGGCAGGGGAATATTTTGTATGGGCTTAATTTCCCCAGTAACTTCATCACGTTCCCATTCGCCATCTTTAGGTATATAGTGAACAGCAGCCGGTTGTTGAACTTTCCATTCACGCCAGAATTTCTTATAGGCTTCGGGTAATTGAGCACCTAAGCCCTTATCGAAACGTGTTAAATGTTTGTAACCATTTAACAGTTGGGGTCCCTAAACCAGGAAATAAAACCAAATGGGATTTTTTTTATATAAATAACAAAGAAATACAGAAAAAGACGTTTCCATTGCTTTGATTATTGCGTCACACACAAAAATGAAATGTTTTTAGTTGTCCCACTTAAACTTTATTTTTTTTTGTTGCGAACTCACTTGTTTGGTGGCATGCGCCATAATTTAATTCTTTAATTATTTATTTGTTCCTTTTAATATTCTCCTTCTTATTATGCTTTTGAATACGTAAATATTTAAACAAAACAATTTTAAAATATTTAAAAAAATACTAAACAATTTTGCAATGTCTGCGTTTGTGGTTTTTATTTGCCGAAAAAAAAAACCAAAATCACGTTCGAGGATTTTCTTTGCCACAGAACAGCTGTGCGTTGTCATTTCTTGATGAATGTTTGCATAAAATGTTAACTTTAACAGTGCTATGTTAAGTTTCTCCAAGGTCTACAGCTGAGATTAACGCTGATATAATAAATGGTTACACTGTTTATATTATGTTAAATCTTAAATAAGTGGTACACTTATTTTAACAAATCCTATATCATTATTTTCAATCAGTGACGGGGTAAATATGTTTTACTATTTTGATTTTCAAAATCGATTAATCGGACCATAAAATCGTTTTTGTTTTATATTTGTTTTGTTTTTTATGCAAAAATCAAGAAAGATCATAATTACTTTAACTTATCCTCAAACATTTTACTTAAAATTTATGGGACCCACTGAGCACACTAACATTTAAAATCACAAATAGTATACAAAATACTATTTATCTGATTGTAAAGATTAATATGTTTTTACTGATCTTGATTGAATATTTATAATTTTATTCTTTTTATTGTATCTCAAATTATTGCTTTCGACTGCGAGCAAGGGTCTTCAGTTCTAAAATAAATCAGAAATCAGCTACTCTGACAAAATGTTTCCTTTTTAACTAATTTGTTATATTTTTTCAATACTAATTTTTCAGGAAAATTTAAAAATTAAAATTTTTAAATAACAAGTTGGCTATGTTGTTACTGACATTCCAACGAAACATATTTTAATTCATTTGTTTTAGTTTTGTGATTTGTGTGTTGAGTTTTATGTAAAATATGGAAAACCAATTTGTTAAAAAACAAAAATCTCGAGTTGGATAAGAAAATCTGGAATATATTAAATATTATGTGAATATTTGTGATTTTGTGTTTGTTGTTATTTGTAAATAAGTGTAACGATTTAATTGATGTAAAAAAAATATGGAAAAATGTTATGCGACATATATTAGTGACTTTTAATGCAACGTCCCCTAAAAGGGCACTGCGTCTGTAGTACAATTGTGATAAGATGATTGAGCAAACATTTTTTCTAGATACAGTTTCTAAAATATTGGATGAATTGGATGCCTTTGACGATAATGAATTCAATGACATTGCAATTTTCACAATTCCACCATTAGATGGAGCCGATACTGATCAAGATACTGATGAAAGCGATGATGAGCATGAGGCAAATCTTAATCATCTCGGTCCAAATTTGAAATAGTATATGAAGATTGTAAATGGGATGACAGTGATGATGAACCCCTAGAGAAATATTTGTGGATCAAACAGACAGACAAACACGAGTTCAAATTGGTGGCGAAAAGTTGAACCATTATATAGAAAAGCTCAGTTATGCACAACTCCGACAGAATTCTTTGAATTATTTTTCTCCGAAAATATTTTAAGACTTTTTGAGGAGCAAACAAACTTGTACGGTCTTCAAAAGAATATAAATTTAGAAGTTACATTAGATGAGATGAAAGTATTTTTACGAGGTATTCTATTATCTGGATATGCCAAATATCTCAATAAAAAATTGTATTGGTCAAGCAAACCTGACGTTCCTAAACTGCTCTGCAATAACATGAGAATGAAGAGGTTTGAACAAATACTAAATAACTTTCATTTAAATGACAACCTTCAAATCGATGTTATTGATCGCCTTTACAAATTGAGACGTCTTATAAATCATCTAAATGCTTCACCCAAAAGAATGCTTTAAAAGTTATCATACGCCTAGTGTACCTACTGGGCAGTATCCGTTATAAGGGACGGTCCATAACTCCAAAACTATAAGATTTTCCTAATAAAATGTTTTTAAAATGAACAAATCAAAACATTTTTATAAATAATTGGAGAAAATTATTCAAGGAAAGTGGCCAGGGAACTTCGTCCACTAATGGGTTAAACAATTCGATTGTTGTACTGCATCAGGCCCTTAATTTTTTGAAAGTATTTTTCATTTTCATTATGAACTAATATAGCATTAAGAATAGTTTTTTTAAATTTCTGATTTGACATTTGAGTAGCACCAAACGTACTGAGAACTGAGATTTGCATATTTTTTTATTAGATTTAAACTAATTTTTATTAACGGAATCTAGGTAAGAACTAAATTTTAGTTTTATCGTTTGTCACAAGAATAAGGTGAACTTCAATAAATAGGTACCTAGGTAAAGTTGGATCGGAAGAAGCATTACTTCAGTTCAAAAAAAATACAAAATTTTAGCATTATCCTTTAGCTGCAGAAGAGCTATTTGACTTTTTATTTTTATATTACTTGTAATTACAAATGACATGTATTATAAGCGTGCTTTCTTTAGTAAAAGTAATAATTTTTTTAACATCTGCATTTTTAATAAAAACCGAAACCCGGATTTCTTAAAATGTCGGTTTTTTAAATACACTAGAGATAATCTATATTGAAAAATTTAAATATTGAGAACAAAGCATGTTATGGATTACTATAACCTGTTTAACGACATAAAAAGTTTAAAATCATGGGCAAAGTATTTACTTTTGGAGTGCTGAAATTAAAATTTGAGGTAATTTTAAAGATCAATTCCTTAAAAGCGATGTCTTACAACTTCAATCGCATAATACTATATTAAGTTTTTTGAATATTTCTTTCAAATACCTACAAGATTTTAATTTGTTGCTATAACCCAGCAAAAAATTTTCCTTTCCTGGTAAGCTAGCAGGTGTAATTGGAAACAAAAATAGACTACTTACTTTTTGCCTGATTAACTAGTTCGTTTTGTTCGAGTTTTCCACAAATTCATTTAGTTATTTTTAGACTCTAGGGGTACTCAAAAATATGTACCTAAATGAAAATAAAAATAAAAAAAAACAAACAAATTTTTCCCCGTCAGTGAGATTTGAACTTGGACACACAAAATTAACCATTCGTTTTTAATGAATAACGTCTTACTCAGTATGTACACCATATCACACTTAATTTTCTATGTGAAAAAAAAACTTTTTTAGTATAAATATAAGTTTTTAGACATTTTGTTATAAAAAACTAACAGCATCAGAATGGCGTTGAACCAACAACATTCTGGTTGTTAATCCAACTATTGAGTACTTCTTTATGTAATACCGAGTAGGCGAATAATAATGACGCCTCATTACAAAGAACCTGCTTTAATAAGTAGTTGCCATTACCGAAAACCAAAAAGTTTTTGCTGGGAATATTTTAAGCGAAATTTTGTTTAAAGAATTCCTCCAAATTAACATTACCAGCAACGCAGTATAAATATTTGATATTTGATTTTACCTCACTTTTAATTATATTAATCTACTGAAATTCCCGAAAGCCACGAAATTTATATTTGATTTCTCGGAAACAGAATAAGTACGGAAATTAGGGACCCCATAATATGTATCCTAAGAAAACTAATAGAAGAAAAGTAAAAAAAAAAAAAAAAATTATAAAAATCGGATTGAAAAAATCTAAAAACCAAACTTGTATCAAGAACCCGAATTCGTGCAATTATTGGCTTTGGTATATGTTAAATATTTGTCGAAATTTCGTCGATTTTTTTTTTTTGAAAATTGAAATTGCATTTCGATGGCAAAGCTGATCGGATAGAATATATCGGATATCGGATATATATATATATATATATATACAGTGACAGGCAGTGTATATATTGTAGTTATTTTGTGGTGTAAAAACTATGAAAGAAAATAATTTAATTTTTTAACTTATTTCTTAGTACAATTTCCTAACTAATGAATAAAAATCTCTTTTTTTTAATAAAATTTTATTTATTTTACAATTACATATTTATATATCATCAATATAATAAAACTTATAGGACAAAAGTTAGCTTTAAAAAAATATAAATTTACATTTTTTTTATTTTTTTTATTTTTTTAAGATCTGTGTATATAAGCAATATTTTGTATATTTTATATGTATATTTCAGGTTAAAATTTAAAATTCTATAACATTTTTTTTTTAATTAAATTTATTATTAATTTGTTTTCTTCTAAAAAGACTTCAAAATTAGTATCGTTTAGTAAAGTATATATTTTTTTTATTTTATTAAAAAAAAAAAAAAAATACTTAATGGTAAAAACGTACAATATTTAAAGCTAAATAAAACATAAAGAGGGGGGGGGGGGGGGGTTTAAAGGAAAATACACTAAATTACACACAAATGAATACAATTATAATTTTATTATTATTTTTTTCTTTTCATTATAGTTTTTTATTTTTTTTTTCTTTTATTAAAAAATGAGGCGTTTATGGTGATTTTTTAAACAAAAATTATATTTTATTATTTAATTTTTTATGTTAATTTTAAAGTTAAACTTTAAAAAATCATTAAATCATATAAAAAAAACATTTTTAATTATTCTAAAATGCCTTTTTTTAAATAAATAACGATAAAAAAAAACTTAAATGCAACAGAAAGAAAAAACAAATGCTTTGTTTGTGGTTAAGAAAAAAAAAAAGCTTTAATGAGTGGCACTTGAGCGAAAGATGAGAGAAAATGAAGATAGTTTAATATCGAAGTGGCAGAGAATGTTTAAGAGCTTTAGATTTTTATTATAGGACTAAATGGATGTTTAAAGAGAACTTTAGACAGCTTTGAACTCTTATAAAGCTTTTAAAAATACTAAATACAAAGAAAAGTTTTATGGACCCTTGAACAATTACAGTTAAAAAGTTTTTTTGTTTTAATTTTGAGGCGCTTAGCAAATGTTCTATGTATTTTTTTACTACTACTTTTCAGGAGATCAAAAACAATGAATGAAACCTATATGAATGAAGTCCAAGCTAGGGATAGGGATATTTGAAAATAAAATTTAATTAAACAGAAGTTCAATAAAGCTTTGAAAATTAATTAATCCTTTGCTTCAAGTCTTTTAACTTGAATTAAAAGCTAATACAAACTTTTATGCCTTCTTGAGAAATTTCGACACTACAAGAATAATAACACAGAAAACATTTTTATATAAAACAGTATATAAGTTTCAAAGCTTTCTAGAGAAATTTGCTTTCGAAGGCTTTCGAAATTACAGAACGGCTTTTTACATAAGAAAACCAACATTCATGAAAAGCTATTTGTTTTTTGAAAATTTTTAAAAGCTTTCTCATTTTAGTACAAATCTAAGCTAAAGTTTTTATGCAATTAAAAAAAGCTATTTCAAAAGCTTCCTTATTTTTTCCTTTAAGATCAGGCAACAAATATTTCTAAAAAAAAACTATCTGTTTCATCTAATTTAATGATTATGTCCCTTTTTTTCTCTCATCTCTGTCTAGTGAAGAAAAACATGTGAAAGCGTTTTTTTTTTAATGACAAAAGCTTAATTATTAAAATATGTCCATAAATTAACACATCACTAGGTGATGTTTTATTATATATATATTTTTAAATTTAATTTCAATTCTAAAAACAAATTTCTATATAAATTATTTCAATATATTACAACTTAAAAAGTACTACACATTATTCAAAGCAAATAAGAGCACAAGAAACCATATTCTCTCTCTCTCTCTCTGCTTCTTCATTTTTTTTTCAACTCCTATTATTTCGCTTCGCCTTCACTACTACTAGTCTTGAGTATCTGATAACTTGGATTTGAGAATGCCTCCGGCGCTTTCGAACCGTTATTGTTGATAAACTTTTTCGGTGATTTAATATTCACATAATTCTCGTCATTTTCACCCTGTAGCTTAGTCTCTGCCACATGATGTCTAGGTGATGGTGTGGGAACATTTCTTGTTTGCTGTAACATTTGAGTATATTTTCTAGGCTGCTCGGGACTATCTTCTGAATTGTGGGCATTATGCAGCATGGGTATTTCCTCGGGTAAAGGTTCTATGCCTTCTTTTTTGTTACGGGGTGGCTTATTGACTGGACTATCCAGATTATTGATTATAGTGGGGGAATGTTGGGCTGCAGCTGTATCTGGGAAATTAAAAGAAGTAGCTGAAATATTTGGTGGTTGATCATCATCATTATCTTCCAAAGTTTTAGGTGAGTCTTTAGGACGAGTTGGTGAAAATATGACTCCGTCACCATTAGGACTCATGGTTAGATAATCATCAGTTGACAAATCTATGCCTGGAGTTTAGTTTGTACAAATGTTGGATGGGATTTTTGGTTTTTTTGAAGAAGAATATGGAGAGTGCAAAAAAGTCATGGGGCATATGTGTAAGGCAATGTAGTGTGGCAGAGTTTGTTTTGTATGTATGTGGAAGTGCATAATAAATGTTTTTTGTATTTTGTATATGGAAATAGATTACAAACAAGAATATCAGAGACAAATACGTTAATATGGGGTTAAAGTGAAAATTTAATGTTTTTTTATTTTTAAAGAGTTAGTAGAAGCTTTTGAAATTAATACTTACGTATTTCGGGTAATATATGACCATTTACATATCTGGGTGGGGGTGGTGCCATTTCATCGGGTGAACCCATTAAGGATAAGTAATCTGTTTGATTACGTTTCATATATTCGGTATTGACTCTTAAGTAGGGTTCATTCAAATCCACATAGTGCTAAGATATGAAAAAAAGGAAAATTTTATTAAAAAATATATGAAAAGAGCTTTTTACAACAAAAATTATTTTCTAAAAAGCTTTAAGAAAAAAAAAAATTAAAGCAGCGACAAATGAGAGTTTTCCGCAGTAAATTACAATTAAAAAATTAAGGCTTCAAAGTTTTAAAAAATCGATGCAAACTTTGTTTTTATAAATGATCAAATAATTACATTTTTCTTAAAAGCTTTCATGACAAGGTTTAAAAGCTTCTAAATCTTTAAAAATTAGTCCAAACTTAAGTTTTGTATAAAAAGATTTTCTCCATAAACTTTATTCACTAAAAGCTTTCGCGAAAAAGTTTAAGATCAATATTGGCCAAAATTAAACGTTTTTTAAAGCTTTAAAAATCTGTTCAAACTTTATTTAAAAATCTGTGTGCACTATATTTTTATATAGAAAGGTTTTCACACATAAACTTTTATCCCTTAAAAGCATTTGCGAAAAAGTTAAAGGATAAAGTTGGCCATAATTAAAAGCTTTCAGAGATTTTAAAATCTGTCCAAAATTTTATTATTATTGTTGATTATTTTCATTCTACAAACATGTTTCCCATAAAAGCTTTTTCGAAGAAGATTTTACAATACATTTGTGAAAAACTTACAAGCATTTAGCAAATTTAAAAGCATTCGAAATAGTTAGTTTTCTTTATATTTTTCCTATAATGCTTTCACAAAAAAGTTTAAAACTTAAGTTATTCAAAATTAAAAGCTTTTGCAGCTTTAACAATCTGCAAAAAACCTATTTTGTATAAAAGGAGTATAAAAGGCGTCTTCGCGCCTCCACCAAGAGATCAGTCGGTGCATTCTGATCCTTTAAAATGCCAGAAGAAAGGCTAAGAAAGAAAAAGAGGCAGAGAAAAAAGAGAGAGACTTCAATAGATAAACCATTGGGAAAGTGTGGAACCTACAACCTAGTAATCAAGACCGATTATCCCTATCAGCTTACTAAGTTCTTTGCCCGTAACCTCCTCTAGGTTCCCAAACCTCTTCTCATGCCCAGAAGATGTTTCGAATTTGCAAAAGGCTTATGTAACTAAGCTTTCCATCTATGTATTCTTATTACACTTCTACTTACATTCGTCACCTCCTCTCCCAACATTATGGCAAATCTCTCCTTCAACACATTAAACAATGGCCGTCTCTCCGGATTCGTACTCCAACATTCCAGCATTATATCATATAAATCATCATTAGCATATGGTGGTTTCTCCATACGATAACCATCTTTTAATTTCAAATACAAACTCTGATTGGCATCAATCTCTGGATATGGTACTTTAGCTAATGAAAACAATTCCCACAAAACAATACCATATGACCAAACATCAGTATAAGTACTGAATATATGATCACTTAAAGATTCCAAAGCCAACCATTTAATAGGTAATGGAGCATCACCCTGTTTCTTGTAATTATCACTCTTATACATGGAACGAGCCAAACCGAAATCACAAATTTTCACAATATTATCTTCACACAAGAGAATATTTCTGGCAGCCAAATCACCATGTAAAACCTTCTTGGAAGAAAGATATTCCATACCACAAGCTACTTGGAATGCCCAGCTGATAAGGTCGGTAGTGGTAACCGTCATGGCTTCTGTGGAATCAGGTTTATAATTTGAACGCCAGGCAGGTTGTACGGAATTGTTGGACATAATGTTGTTGTCATCATCTGTGGAAAAGAAGAGAAATAAAGAAATATATAGTTTTTCTAGGTTTTAAATAGAACATGAAATTTCTTGGCAATATAAGGCGTTTTAAGTTTTACCTGTTTCCTTAACAACTCCTTAAGATATGTATTTAAAGAGTAGAGGAAAAAGTTTAATATTAATTAATATTTTCTTTAAAATATAACAAATTTGCTATTAATTGAAATACCTAATATAAACTACAGAGTCTTTTAAATGAACTGCTAATAAGTACTTTTAAATGAAAACACTATCCCCTGTTAATGGAGCTTTTAATTTCTTTTATTTCAGAATAACGATTAAAATCGGACATATGTTAGTTAAAAAATATTAGCAGGGAAATAACAAATATGCTAAAAACCATTTTGTATTATGTATTATATAATAATATAATTGCTAAAATAAGAGAAAATGAATTCAAAATTAAACTCGTTACATTACCGCTTAGGATAGGAAACTATTCACATGTTAATTTTAAGTATATAATCAACTAATCATGAGGCATACATTTAGACAGATGTTTTAATTGGCGTCTTCACATAAAAGTCAAGAGGCTACATATAAAAATTAAAGCTTCTAATTAGTGAATGGTATGAAAAGTTAATAATCGTTTTTCAATTTTTCGATCAATCATTGTAATTTAGATTTTTATAGTCGATTAATCGAACCTCATAATCGATTTTTTAATCGATTATTATTTGTAAAATTAGTACAAAAATTAATTAAAATTAAATTAGGTTATGTTTTAAAGGACCCTTAAACGTTTAAATATGTATATATTGTATGTGGATATGTTTAACAACTAAACCATAGAGTATACTCTTTGCACCAGACATTTTGAGGGTGTAATGCATTCAATACAATAGTCGTATGACTGTTCGAAGAAGATCAAAAGATAATAAAAAAATCTATATTTTTATTAAACCTACTTCCGCAGATCACTCTAATAAAGTAACCAAATGTCTTAAATTTAGCACAATAGAATTTAAATACATGTATTTCGTAAAAACATATGAAGTAAATTAATCATTTCACCAAATATGCAGTGATATAAAATATTACATATAGAACTTACACTAGAATCGAGTCTAAAATATTTTCTGCAAGATGGGACACTTGTTTCGTAAGATATACATTATCGACTTTAATTTGAATGGTAATGCCGCGATTAAGGCTCGGAATTCGTAAGTTCTGAAGTCGTAATGTACTTCTCAGCCTAGTCTTGGTAACAAGGTATTCGTGGGTCGCCTACGGATATAACAGAAACACAGACGGACAATCATATTTCTCTGGTTGAATTGTCAAATAGGGGCTTGAGAAAAGCATGACTTGCTTTATTGAGGATTAGGAACATGTTTTTATATAACTAGTACTCAAAGTTCTTCCATTATAATTAACAATTATTTCTTGAATTGTATTTTTATTGATTTTTTATCTTTTAAAAAATTGTCCCAACATTTATCTTTTAGAAAGTTTAAAATTTTGCTATGCAATTCTTGCCATTAATTTCTACGAAAAAGTAACTTTCTGTGCAGTATTGATTTTTCGATTAATCGAAGACAAAAAGTCGATTTCAGTATAAAGTTGGCTGGTAAGAATCCACTATAAAATAATCGTTTTTTGACAAAGAGAAAAGATTTTCAACCATAATCGAAATCGATTTACCAGTCACTACTTCCAATATTGACTGGCAGTTTGGACGTATGTAATCCAATTATGGAAAACAGCTAGTAATACTAGAATCCGTCTACTAGTATAGATAGAATTTAAGAAAATTTTTGAGAAGAAAAGGACTGGACTGCACATAAAAAATTGGTGCATACAATTTAGCTTATAAAAATTAAATCAATAGGTCAATCTCTTGGATTTTGATTTTGTTAAAGACTGATATATTCAAGTTTTAAATTTAAAAGAAAAATTAATTTTTTATATAAGAGCCTTTACACTTTTTGCTGGAATGGGTCCATTACTTTTTAAATTCTAATTTATTTTTTAGTCAGCTTTAAGTATTCTTCAAATATTTTCTTACTATAAAAATTGAAAGAGTTATGGACAGTTTAGTGGATTGGCTACTGAGTTACTTTTTTGTGATAATAATGAGAAGAGAGAACAGGTCAGAAATATCAAAACTCGTTGTGTTTTCTAATGATATGAAGAAATCTCACTTGCACACATTTCTCTGTTGTGTGGCATTTATTATGAGTGATGTGCTTTTTTCCCCACATATATAAATGTCTTGCCAGACTAAAAGTTTATTCGACAATTTAGATTTTTTGTACATGATATTTATCTGATATATTTCCCATAACATCTTTGATATAGAATTCATAAGCAGTACGTACTTTTGAGCACCCTTTTAGCCAGTATTCATATCCTCTCTTTTGCTTTCAGATATTTTCTAGTGTTCCTATTTGGAACATTTACTTCGTGGGATTTTAGGCTAGCTTTTTTTTTAGCTTATCTGATAAAAGTGACACATAAGAGAAATTTTCTCTTAAAATTCATATTGTTTTGCCTGCAATCCTACAGTCTAAATCAACTTTTTCTTCGGTTATAACGCCTTTTTTCGGTTATTGTGAGCTTTTTGTATTTTTTATGACTCAAGAAACTGTATTTCTCACCTCACCAGCGTTCCTAGAAATTGTTTTAGATGTTCGACATGTGTTTCGATAATAAATTTGAATTATGTATTTGAACGAATTTTGTTCAATTTTCATTTTAACAAAAATTAATTATACTATTACAATAATATTTGGCACATACATACTTACTGAGAATAATAAAAAATGTAAGGAATTTAACGGTACTAATTTTTTCATGTATGTGCACGGATTTTTTCGTTCGAAGTCCTCATAACTATACCTACGATGGAAGCCAATCTGGGTAGTATCAAGATTTTCGGGGACTATATTAAGACTTTTATTGAGAACATTATTTAAGTTCGATTAAGTTTGTGTATAATACAAAATTTTGATAGATAGTTTTTTTTCGAAAAAATTTCGACTAATTCTATAATAAGAACAAAATGTTGATAATTTTTTTAATACCAAAATTTTAAAAACAATGTTTTAGGTAAAAATTCGATAAATTTTGTGTTAAGATCAAAATTAAGATAAATTTTGCTTTTAGTACAAAATTAAGATTTTAATATTTAATATAAACTTTCTATAATTTTTCAAATTAGTACAAAATTTCGATTTATTTTATATTATTAGATTTCGTTTAATTTTCTATTAAACAAAATTATAAAAAATATTGTATTTAGTATAAAATTTCGTATAAATTTTGTATTTAACACATAACTACATTAAATGATGTATTTAGTAAAAAATTTAGATAACTTTGTATTTAGTACAAAATTTTAATAATTTTTCTATATTAGAAAATCTCGATAAAAATTGAATTTAGTTCAAAATTTTGATAAATTTTACAAATTGATATTTAGTACAAAATTTTAATAAAATTTTATATTTAGTGCAAAATTTTGATATATTTTTTATTTAGCACTAAATTTCGATAAATATTGTATTTAGTACAAAATTTCAGTAAATTTTCTATTTAGTAAAAATTTCTGATAAATTCTGTATTTCTACTAAATAAACATTAAATTTTTTATTTAATAAATAAATTTCTGATAAATTTTGTATTTAATAGAAATTCTGATAAACAGGGCAACCAAAAATATACAAAACTATATTTTTCCTGGGCTTCAAATGAACAAAACTGTTAGTTATTTATCCATTTCAGATAATTTTAAGAATTTTGGCATCGATTTGTTACAGCATATTTTTTGCTCTGCTAATAAATTTAGTAAAATATTCTGATAAATTTTGTTTTTACTACGACAATTTAAACAAATTTTATTTAGTAAAACTTTTTTTTTAAATTTTTGTGTTCAGAAAAAATTTCGATAAATTTTGTATTCAATACAAAATTTTACTAAATACAAATTTTTATTGAAAAAAGTCAGATTAATTTTGTATTTAGTAAATTTCGAAAAATGTTACAAATAATAAAATTTTATGATTTTTTATGCTTAGAATAAAACTTAAAAGAAACTTTTTTATTTAGTACAAAATTAAGAAAAATTAAGAAAAATTTTGCTTATTTTGCATCCGATAGAATTTTTTGCATATTTTGCCATTACTGAAATGTTCATTTTATTGTCACATACGTTTTTCAAATCCGATTCCTTAAAATTTTCACCTTATAAATTGATAGAATTTTTGTAATTTCTTGATAAAATGTAACTATGTATTAGACTTGAGTCTTTTTAACTGGAAAAAGAAAATGTTTTTAGCAATTGCTAAAAAAAATCAAGTTATTTTTTTGTTTGTATAGTAAATAATTTAAAATTTAGTCAGAAAAAATAATATTTTAAGGGCATATTTTCGGAGTTTAGGAACATTTTTAAAAACACTTTTTTTAGAGCATAGATTTTGTATTTAGTAAAATATTCCGATAAATATTGTTTTTAGTACGACATTTTAAACAAGTTTTACTTAGTAAGGTCAAAACTTTTTTAAAAAATTTTGTGTTCAGACAAAAATTTCAATATTCAATCAAAATTTTTATTAAATTTTGTATTTAGTAAAAATGTTGTATTTAGTACAAAATTCAAATTAATTTTGTATTTAGTAAATTTCGAAAAATATTACAAATAACAAAATTTTAACGATTTTTTTTTACATTTAGAACAAAATTTTAATGTATTTTTTATTTAGTACAAAATTTTTATTTGATATAACTTTTAAACAAATTTTGTGTTTAATACGAAATTCAAATAAATTATATATTTAGTACAAAATACTAACTAATTTTGCATTTAATACAAAATATCGATAATTTTTACCAACTACAAAATTTCGATAAATTTTGTGTTTAGTACAAAGTTCCAATAAATTTAGTACAAAATTCTGATTAATTTTGCATTTAACACAAAATATTGATAATTTTCGACGAATCTTATATTTAGTACAAAATCATAGTCAATTTTGTATTTAGCACAAATTTTCTATAAATTTTATATTCAATACAAAATTTCTGCAAGTTTTCTAATTAGTAACAATTTTCGATAACTATCATAAGTTATTCCTCTCTTACCTTCTGGCACTGTTGTCATCACTGTCTGCTCTGTGGCACATGTATTCACTTGACCCTCGTATAATTCTGATTGTGTTATATAACCTGTAGAATTAGGACGTCCAGCTCTTGTGCCCGATCTAGGATCATTATCCGAATCGCTACGATTGTTCATGGAATAATAGGTGTTCATATTGTTGATATTATTCATATGATTGATATATTGATGTTTGGAGAATGACAAATTAACATATTTAAGACCATCACTATATATTTTTTTATTTAGTTTTTACATATTGAGGTTAGGATTTTTTATTTGTTTTAGACGTGCCCATACACCGTGGTTTTTAGATAAGGTTGTATTTATTTTCAGGGAAGAAACATTTATTTTATATTATTAATATCACCATATAACATCCAACAATACACCACAAGACCCCATAATATGGTTATTTAATAGTAGGATTTTTTTTTAATACATACATTAAAAAACATTAATTTAGGGGGGGAGGAGAGAAAATATAATTAAAAAAAAATATATTTTTAGGTTAGAATTTTTGAAATTATAAACAAAACCAATTAAAATTTTTGTTAGTAAGGAAGGAGATATGTGATTTTTTAAAAATTTGAAAAATGTTAAATGCATTCAAATATAAAACGAAAAGAAACAGAAAAAAATAGAAATGTAAATTAATTAAAAAAGAAACAAAATTAACAAATAATATAATTAAGATGCAAAATTAATAAACAAACTTTGAAAATATAATACAGAATGGTATTAAGCTAAAATGACTGTAATTTTTAATATACCCAAATTTTTATTTGAAAGCTTTAGTAATTCCCTTAGTTTCTCAATTTAAAAAATCGATCAATTGTTAGTAAAAATTCGTAATATATAATCATGCCAAGTCAAGAAGTCATTTTAGTTTAAAGTATTGTGTTCAATAACTTTTATAATGATACTCGTACGATTTTAATGTCATAATTTCATTAACTACAGTTCAATGTTATCAAAACAAAAATATTAGTAATGTGATTACTAAATTTAAGAACCAAAAACTTACCGGTTCAATTCAAAATTATCTGAAAACCTTTGAGTCACTATGGAGGGATCAATTTTACCCGTATTTGGATTAATTTGATTAATGAAACGTTTACGATTACGCATTAAGAAATTCTGGACATTGCCATAGCGACAGTATTCAACAATGACCATTAATTCACCTAGAAGAAAAATAAAAATGTATCATAAATTAACATGAATAGAAAAAAGCTTTTGAGTAGTAGATTTTGTCTTTGAAAAATATCTATAATTATTTATTCTATTTGTATTAAAAGGGACATTGCTAGAAATTTTTCTTTTAGAAATGCAAAATTTTCAAATAAGTTTCAATTTGCTATTTTATAGCAACAACGTTAAAGCTTTGGCAAGATTAATATTAAAAGTTCCGTAAAGCTTACTATAGAAAACCTTAAAACATATTTTTTATAATAAAAGCTTTAGACGAAAGTTTATTCTAATATTTCTATACGTTTAAATAGCTTTTTAAATTAAATACTTAAAACAGATTTTTAAGCAAACTTTCTAGTGAATTTTAAAGTCCTTCATTACTATCTTACCCAATAGTTTAAAAGGCAAATAAATAAAAGCTCTTTAGAAGAAGTAAAAATGATTTCTAAAAGAACTTTACAAAGTATTAAAAAAAATTTCAGAAAAAGTTTCAAAAAGATTTTTCTAAAAAAAAAAAAAATATTTAAGGAAAAACTTCTAAACGTGTTTTAAGAAAACATTTTGCAAAGTTTGTTTCTTATAGAAAGAGATTCAATAACTTTGTTAAATAAAACTTTATCAACTTTTCAAAGAAAATTTTTAGTAAAAAATGCTTTAACGAAAAACTTTTTTAAGAAAAAGTTAAAAACTTTTTTAAGAAAAAAATTAATTTTGTTTTTATATTAACAAAAAAAAAAAAAAAAAACGTTTAAATAAAGCTTTGTTCAGATAAAGCTATAGGGATCATTTAGAGTTTATGAGCTTTAAAAAAAATTATAAATTAAATGTGAAATAAAGATATATTTATATTTTTAAAATACTGTTTCAGGAGAACGTTTAAAGAAAAATTTTCAAGAGAATTTTTATAATAAAAAGTTCTGAAAATGTTTGAACTTAAAAAAACACTAAAAAGAGAAAATTCTAAAAGCTTCACTTTTCTTATAAAAGGCTATAAAAAGCATTATTTAGAAAATGCTGCAGATTTTTTACAGTTCTTTTTTTAAAAGAAGCTTTTCTTGAAACAAGTATTGCTTAAAATAAGCTTTAAAAACTTTTTTAAAAATAGTTGAAAAGAAGCTATACAAAAGCTATAAAATTTTTTTCTTTTATAAAAAGCTTTACGTAAAAAAACCATAAAAAGCTTTCCTTAGAAAAAGCAAACCAATAAAAAGCATTCCTTTGAAATAAGCTAAAACGATTTTTTTCTTTAACAAGCTATAAAAAGCATTTTTGAGTAAAGGCTTTCAAAAGCTTTTTGCAACAAAGCTTTTCAACGAAAAAATTGATTTTTTTAGTTTTGTTTTTAAAATGCTTTAGAAAAACGTCTTAGAAAATACTTTGAAAAGCTCTTTTTGTAAAAAACTTTTCTTATAAAAAACTTTTTTCTAAAAAGGTTTTAAAAAGCTTTTCTTAAAAACTTAAACATTATCGTAGAAAATACTAATTTCTTCTTAGACCAAGTTTTCGAAGAAACTCTAAATTATACTTCATTTTCACACAAGAATACTTTTTAAAAAGTTATGAAAAATCCATTTTAAAAAAAATATTAAAAAACCTTTCAAAAACTTTCTTAAATAACTTTTTAATTTTCCGACTTAAAGTCACAAATATTTCCAAAAAATAGTTTCTTTATGAAAAACTTACAAAAAGTTTATATTGGACAATAACCCAAAAAGCTTTTCAATCACTTTTTATACACTCTATTATAAAATGTCCACTTACGTTTTGCTATATTCTTCGTTACCGCTCCCAACAAATTCACCACATTCAAATGCTGACCCAAATGTACCATTATCTTCAATTCCGACACCAAAGCTCGCATAACTTCATTATTCGCTTGACGTTTAACCATTTTCACAGCCACTACACTTTCTTTCTCCTCCGGCTTGATACCCTCAGCATGAGCTTTAAGTACTACACCAAATGCTCCGGCGCCCAATTGTTTGCCCAATTTAAGTTTTTCACGAGGAAACTCAAAACCACGATCATAAGGCAACAAATCAGCTTGTTCATCTAAAGTTAAGGCAGGATTAATATGTTCCACAGCACCCTCTTCAAAGTTGGCCAAACCGGCCGCTTTAAGTTCACGTAAAAGTTTGCGTTCACGTTTAACGCGTATGTACAAATAGATAACTAAACCGATTAATATTAAAAGTAAAGCTATAATACCGCCTATCCAGCCGAGTGTGAGGCCGGGCATATCTAGGAGAAGGATAGGAGAATTTAATACAAAGCTTTAAAAGGAGGTGCTTTAGCCAAACTTACTTGTTATTTTTATGTTAACAGTTTCTTCTACTGAACCCAATCTATTGGAAACAACACATTTGTAGTGTCCTTGATCCTCTGGCCTTAGGTAGGGGATTAAGAGTACAGCTTGATTAGTGGTATCGTTATTTTCTATTGCCTCATCATTTTTAAACCATGCAACCGATGCTTTCGGTATTGCCTCCGATTCACATATCAATTCTACAGAATCGCCTAGTTTTCTTTCCATTTTATTGCCATCACCCAGATTGGTTTTGACAATACGTGGGGAAGATGGTTCTAGAAAAAGAGAAAAATTAATAATCTTTTTTCGGAACTACTGAAGAATCATAGACTCTTGAAATTTAGAATAGACTCGTATCTTTATAATTATAACTTTTGTGATTTTATTTAACTTTTTTCCTTACCATGCGTTATAATGCTAAAGAATGCTGATTCCGTGCTGTCATCATGTATAGCTCTAGCCCGACATTCATATTCTCCTTGATCCAAATCTCTAATCTTTTTAAATATTAAAGATTTTTGATATGAATATGGAGTTGAGGATGTGGTTATATAAATATTATTATCTTAAAATAAACAATTTCATGATTGATTAATATTTATTTCCTTAAAGCTCTTCTTTAAAATATACCTTTAGCCTTTTCAATCAGATTGCCCTTGCTATCATACCAATTAATATCACCCGAATAATAATAGGCCAAAGCAGCACATGTTATATTGACAGTATCGCCTAATGCAATAATGTCATGATCTTCTACGCCATAAATGGTCATGTTATTGTCAATGTCACGAATTAAAACATGACTTTTGCCCAAAGCTCTACCGATTTTATTCATAGCTCCACAATGTATTATACCAGGTGACTTCGGTTCAAAATATAAATCGTAAAAATATTCTAGGGGCGTGGCACCATTTGATGAAGTGGTTTCCTGAGAAATAAGATTTGAGTAAGAATTATAAAGTTATGTATTTATTTATTTTAAAAGCTCTTAAAGGCAAGATTTTTCGTTTAAGTCATTCAAATTATAAAAAGAAAATATGACTTTTTTACAAATTTTCCAGATTTAAGCTTCTCTAAACAACTTAAGCGTTCCGTTTTCACATTTTGAATACAGCTTTTCTTAGAAAAAAACTTTAAAAGCTTTTCTTAGGAAATCTTTAATCAAGCTTTTCTCTAAAGCTCAAAAAAGTTTTTTTAGTAAATCTTTTTTTTTTCCAAGAAAACAATTTCTTAAAAAAAGCTCTATAAAGTTTTTTCTTAAAAAGCTTTATAAAGTTGTTTTAAAACTCTTAACAAATTTTTTTTTACAAAATGTCTTAAAAGATTTTCTTTGAAAAAAGTTTTAAATTTAATTTAGCTTTTTCTTTTAAATAAAAGATCTTAACAAGAACTTTGAAAATTATTTCAAAAGCTCTTAAATGCAAGCTGTTCGATTAAGAGCTTTTAAATTACAAAATAAGGTTTAAGTGATGCAACTTTGTTTATTGATAAAATTTAACTTTTTACGTTTAAGGCAAATATTAAGATTTTCTAAGCAAAGTTAAATTTAAGAATTTATTATAAAATTTATCTTCTTCAAGAGATTTTAGAAAAACTCTCAAATTTAATTTTTTAAAAATTTATTTGGAGCACTAAATTGCTTAATTACAATATACTTTAAATATTCTTAAAAATGTAAGAAAAAGTTTTCTGATTAAAGCCTTTTGACTCAAAAGCTTTTAGAAGCTTAAAAATTATGAGTTAACTAAGTCAAAACTAATTTGTCATTTATGATAACATTTACCACATAATGGAGATTTAAGAAAAGAATTTTAAAAATTAAGTATCAAATTTAAAGAGCTTTCAAAAGCTTAAATTTTATGAACAAATTAAACAAATTTGGAGCACTAATTTGCGATTTTAAAACATAATATATTTTTTTTTAATGATTAAGAAAAAGTTATGTAACAAAAAGGCTTTTTCTTTTGAGGGCTTTAAAAAGGTTCGAAATTATGCATAAATTAAATTAAAATTAATTGAGTTTAAAAGAAAAATGAACTCTTTACTGAGATATACACAAAAGAAATGAAAATTAGGCATTTCGATTTTAAGAGCTTTCAAAAGCTCTAAAATTATATACAAATTAAAAGATATTGGAGAGCTTATGAAATGTACATATATCTCATACATATATTTTATATATTTCTTTTTAGTGATTTGAGTAGAAGCTATCAAAATTAAAAAAACTGCTTTTAAAAGCTTTAGAATTATTAATATATTTATAAATGAATAAATTAAACCAAATTGAAGCGTTTTGTACAATTTTGTAGAGATTTAAGAAAGGGATTTAAATAAGTTTGTAAGATATTTTAAAAGCTTTTATATTATAAACACATTAAATCAAAATGAAATTCTTTTTTATAACAAATTTTACTTCATTTGTATGATTTAGAAAAAGCTTTTAAAACTAAGCTTTAAAAAGGCTAATTAAAAAAATGTATCTTAAATATAATAATTTCCCTTTTTAATATTAAAAGATTTTCTATTTTAGAAACTAGCAAAAGCTTTAAAATCTAAACAAATTTAAATAAGAGGAGCGTTGATTTTATGAAGAGGATTTGTTTTTTTAAAGTACCTTTTCTTAACATAAAATATTTACCCAATTTCACTTACATTAAAATCCTGTATAACTTTGTTCGAACACGATGGCCATCTTGGCTCAATACTGCACGGATTAAATACCCATGTCACTAAAGCTTTCTGATGCGATTGTACACGACACTGAACATGAGCTTTTACCCCTGCCGCCACATAAACATCTTCCATTGAAATTATGGGTATATCTTCAATGGTTACATTAAATTCTCGTCTCAATGACGTCTCTGTATTGGTAGCTTCCACCACATAAGTACCCGTATCCCACAGACGAGTATTGAAAATCTTAAGAGTCGATGAAACATCGTCGGTAGTTATATCGAATTTATTACTCTTAAAGATTTCGGTACCATTAGGATTATACCATTTGAGTGTGGGCCATGGATAACCACTATAGCGTACTGACATCTGTACTGTCTTATTAGCCTTTTCATTGATTGTATAATAATCATTAGATTCACGCATCTTAATGTAGCTTTCATTTTTTCCCACAATCAACATGTTATAAGAGCTTTTAGCTTTATTCGAAACATGATCAGAAACATTACAAATATAACGGCCAGAATCGGAAGTTTTAGCATTTTTCACTGTCAAAACACTACGACTGTAGACATGGGTCTCGGTTACTCTAACATTGGAGTAGCCAGTCTCAGTTATCCGGCTCTAAAAAATACAAGAAGTAAAGTATTACAATGTAAATATTTTCATAAAGAACTTTTTTGTTTTAATAATAAACCTTACCTCATCTTTTTGCATACCCTCGGGTAAAACCCATTCTATTTTGAATTTAACATCATGGGCGGTTTTAACATCACATGTCAATTCGAAAGTTCCACCTTCAGGTGCGTGATGTTTGGCATTCGAAGTTATGTTCGGTTTATCCACATGTGTGGTATAAGCTGTTTTTTTTCAATTTGTTGAGAAAAATGCAGAAAAATGTTATATTAAAATGTAAAAAAATTGTATGTATTGTGCTGTTGACACAGAATTGACTAAATAAAATAAAAAAACTACAGGGAGTCTTTCATGCATGGTAAAAACAAACGTAGTTAAAAAGATTAAAAAAAGCTTCAAAATAATTTTCTTATTTTATTCAGAGAAATTATTAATAAAAAGCTTTTTCTTGCTTCTTAACTTCAAATGTTGAGAAATAAAAAATAAAATATAAAACAATAACATAAAACAATTTATAAATTAATAAAAAATAATTAAAATAAATAAAAATACTACAAATAACAAAAAAATCTAATACTTTTAACATAAAATAAATGTCTACAGAAAGCTTTTATTATAAACAGCTAAAAATTTATTTAAAAACTATGTATTTACTTAATACGCTTTAACAATTTTTAAATTCATTTCAAATATTAAAGATCAAATTTTTTTAAGCTTAAGTAAAGTTCCAATAAGTTCTTTATAGAAAAAAAAATAATTAACAACTTTTTATTTGATTAATAAACTTAAGTATTTATTTTTATTTTTTTCATACATATTTCAAAAACGCTTTTTGAAAGTATTGAATAATTTTTAATGCTTATATTGAATCATAAAACTTATATATTTTAAAATATTTTTGTTATAAGATTAAAAATATATAATTTTTTTTTATAATTTCAGACAAATAATAGTTTTATCCAGTTTTAATTAAGCTTTAAGAAATCCTGGTAAGTGTTTTTTTCAATACATAATAAACCAACTAACTAACTAACAAAACTTTCGTTTTTGAAACCTTAAAATTATGAAAAAATTGTTTTATTTACCAGACTAAAATTGGTCTTTATTATTGGTTTTTAACTTTTTTTTTAATTTATTTATCGAAAGCTTTAAATTATAAAAAAATTTAAAAAATAAAAATTTCGAAATTTATAAACATCTAAAACACAAGTTTTGAATTAAATGATATTAAAAAAATGCAAAAAAGCTCCCAAAGCAAATCTTTCGTTTTAGAGAGCCTTAAAATAATAAAACAAAAAGCTTTATTTAAATTAAAATTCGTCTTTCTAATTTGTTTTGACCTTCTTTTTATCCTTTATTCATCAAAAGCTTAAAAAAGCTGTTTTCTTTGAAAGCCTTTAAAATTATATTTTAAAATTTTATTGCTTATCTACATTTTTAATAACATAATATTCCTTTTTTGAAGGTTTAAGTAAAATCCTATTTTAAAAGCTTTTGAAAGCTTAAAACCTATAAACAAACTAATCAACACTGAAGCATTCAACGGGAGTTTTATAATTAAATTGACCTCTTTTTATTAATAATTGAACAAAGGTGGAACCTTTAATTTGGTTTTTATAATGTAGTTAACACTTTTTTAAGAATTAACAAGAAATATAATTGTGCTTTCACTTTTAAAGAACTTTCTAACATAATTACATTTAAAAAAAATTTTAGGCAATTTAATTAACTTTTTATAATAGAAAGATTCAGGAAAAATCTTTTAAAAATAAACTTTCTGACTTTAAGAACTTTCAAAAGATGTGCTTAGTTATTGGCACTTGTATAGACTTTTGCGTAGATTTGTTTGACTTTTTCCTGTGGATTTAAATGGAAAACACTCAAAATAAAATTTTCCCATCCCAAGAGCTTCGAAAGCTTTAAAGTTATAAACCAATTACATATAATTGGACTCTTTTTGTAACAAAATTTTATATTCAAGAAAAAGTTTTTCAAATTCAGCTTTTTGATTTTAAGAGCTTTTAATAGTTTATGAATTATAAATAAATTAAACGGAGTTGGAACGTACCACTGGGTTATTTATAATAAATTTGACATTTTTTAAGATTTAAAAAAAAACTCTAAAAATTAAGCTTATAACTTTAATAAGCTTTCAAAAGCTTTAAATCTTTGAACAAATTCATTAAAACGTTTTAAATAAATTTTTATAATAAAATCTTTTTCTTAAAAATTTTAGAAAAAGCTTTTAAAATTAAGCTTTTTTTGAGAGTTTTTAATAATAATTAAATTAAACAAAATTTTATCGTTATTTACAATCAAAAATACATTAATTTGTTTAAGATTTTAGAAAAAGCTTTTAAAATTAAGCTTTACATAAAATTAGAACGTTTTTGTAACAAAATATTATTTATGAAAAAGTTTTCAAATTCTGCTTTTTGATTTTAAGAGCTTTTAATAGTTTATGAATTATAAATAATTGAAAAAAACTATAATATTTAAGGAAAAATTCTCAAAATTAAGTTTTATAATTTTAATAAGCTTTCAAAAACTTTGAACAAATTAAACAAAATTGAGACGCTTTAAATGGATTTTTAGAATAAAATTGTCCTTTTCTTAAAGATTTCAGAAAAATTTTAAAAAAGCTTTTTACGGGCATCCGTTTTGAAATGCCATAAAATAAGGAATAAATTAAACAAAATTGTGTATTTTAACTGGTTTTTTTTATAATAAAATTGACCATCAATTTAAGCATTTTGGAAAAATCTTTAAAAATTAAGATTTCTATTAGGAGCTTTTAGGAGCTTTTCAATTATGAAAAAATGAAACAAAATTCTACTTTTAAATTTAATTTTTATAACAAATTAACTTGTTTTCAAATTTAAGCTTTCTATTCTAAAGAACTTTAGTATTACGAATGTATTAAAAACAAATTTGTGCGTTTTATTGGGTTTTTCATAATTAAATGTATCTATTTTTAAAGATTTTCAAGATTACGCTTTCAGATTTTAAGAACTTTCAAATAATAAATAAATAAAAAAATAATAATAATAATTAAGCATTTTTTAGGGATTTTTGTAATAAAATTTACCTTTTTGAATGATTCTAGTAAACGTTTTTTAAGAACTTTTATAATACGAATAAATTAGAAAAAGATTAATTGAATTTTGTTTATAATGAGATTTTTGAGGATTATGAATAAAAAATTATTTAAATTTAAATAAATATAAATATATATTTTTTTTAAATATATAATATTATCTTTATATTTTTGCAAAGCTTCTTGAGCTTTCTTTTTACATTAATTATCTGCTTAAAATAATAAAAGCTTTCAATTTAAAATTAGCATGCTTTTATAGCTTATAACTAAAACTTATTACTAAATATTAGTGGTTTTTACTACAATTTAGCTATAAGTTATATTAGTTATTAACACAGTTTTTAAAAAATAAAACAATTAACATAAAATCAAACAAATAAAACTTTAAAATATTTATCAAAACATAAACAAATAAAGCTTTCAAAAAAACACATAAATATAACCAAAGTCATGCTTTAAAATGTGAAACAAATTATCAAGTGAAAAATAAAGGAAACACAAAGAAAACCATAAACACCAATAATTAAAAAAAAATAAAAGAAATAAATCATGGACAATAACAGAGGAACACAGACACAGATACAAAACAAACTTACTAGTCGAACGATAATGATGAGACGGACGTCTGGTGGTAACTTGACGAGTTTCTCTAACATGTTGAGATAATTTTGAGTCTAAACTTTCAATATTATAATCACTAAAGTCAGCATCAGAGTCAGAGTTAGAGTCAGAATCCGAGTCCGAGTCTTTGGGAGTGTCTTTAAAGGTTTTAGTCATACGTTTGGGTGCTCTTGTTGTCAAGTCTAAATGGCGTTTTTGTCGATAACTTTCTGTAACCAAAATCAAGTCATTATCACTATAGTCACTATCATTTTGAGTGTCATCATCATTAACACCACTATAACCATCATCATCATGTTCAATACTATTATCGTAAGCTTGACTTTCATTATAACCATCACCACCAATAATTATGCGCAGATGTATACTAATGCTTAAGACAACCACATCATTATCGATATCGATATTAGCAGTATGATTTAAATTTTGTAATTTCGATTCATTTTGATTTGCAACACCAGCAGCTGGTAGTAGGGGGACATTGTCATTGACAAGATGAGTAATATTTTGTTTAACTAAATTGACAGAAATGCTGTTAGTGACATTCAATTTGTTAGTTACTGAACTTTTTTTCGTAGTTAATTTAGTAGGAGGAGTAGTAGTAGTAGTGGTAGTTTTTATTGTTGTTTCTGTTGTTTCTAAGATAAACGTGATTAACTCCAAATCTTCCTTAGTAGTAGTTGGTCTATCCAATTGGGTTGAATTATTAAATGAAGCTAATTTTAGAAATGTTAAATTTGTTTGTTATTTATCAATTATTTTTTTTTTTTAATTTTAAAGAAATAATTATATATAGAAAGAAAGAAAAAACACACACCCAGAAAAACAAATTTTGATAAATATAAAATAGAAATAAAATTATAAATGTATTAAATTATTTTTTTCAATTTTTTTCCTTAAAAAACCAAGAATATTAATATATTAAACCTTCACCTTTTTTTAAATAATTTTTTAGTAAAAATTTCCCAATTCCCACAACACATTAATATTTAAACATTATTTTTTTTTTTCTGTAACTACTTAACACTCCTTTGCTAACAGTGTGTGTGTATGCAATTTTAAACAAATACTATTTTTTCAAATCCATTGTTTTTTTACACATTTAAATCAAAAGACCATTAGAAAACTTAAAAAAAAGAGACGGAAAACAAGCACAAAACAGGGGTGCAGAACTCACTATTAATGATTTTGTTACCCAAAATAATTTCAATTTCCGTTCTTTCCTCCTCGTTCTCCGGTGATGGTATCTTCGGCCGACAAATGTAAATACCAGAATCTTCAAAACCTCGCATTTCGATGACAAAACCCAAACGTGGATTATAACGTATACCGCTATTGCTGGTAAATGTCTAAATAATAATTGATAATAATTTATAAAATAAGTTTTTAATTTTATCTTTTGCCATAATTATAACAAAATTTCAAAAGCAAGCAAAATTTGAAACAAAAGCTTATTTTTTTTTTTAGCGGAAAAGATAGAGAGAGAGATAGAGTGAAAAAGTAAATTTAATTGGTAATAAGCGCAGCGTATTAGGTGTATGTGGGTGTTTGTGTGTGTATATAAGAGAGTGTATGGTAAAAAAGAGGAGCTTTCTCCTGTAAAAGTGTTGACAAATAATTTTTGAAGAGCTTTTTCTTAAAAAAATGTTGCTAAAAAATTTAAAATATTTTATTCAATTTAAAGATTTCGTAGTTCCAAAAGTATTTTATTTGAATAAACATGTTTTTATAACACTTTAAATGCTTTAAGCTTTCGATTAGTTAAGAGATCTCTTTTTCTTATGTTTGTTCACAAAAATGCATTAAAAAAGTCTCTCGAGGACCAAAATCTAAATATTTTTCCATAACAAGTGCAAAATTACAATTTTTTAAAGCCACATTTTGAGAAAAATAATTCAAACGAGACCCGTGGTTTTTCAATCGCTGGTAGGGAAATAAAGAAATTTTAAATTTTTTGTATTTTTCCTGTAATCAGCTTAATATTACGCGTCGGTTGAAAAGTCTTACTACTTCAAAATCGCAAAAATCAGTTTCTCTAATGTGCATAAAGAAGTATTTTAATAATTTGGAAAAGTGAGCATTTTGTAAGAGATATTTTTGAAAAAAGTTTCCTGCTTTTGGCATGAAAATAGAACTCTTTCAGTTCCTGCTATAAGATCTACTTTTTTTTAATGGAAAAAAAAAACAGAACAAATCCATAAAAAACCCAAACTTATATATCAAATTTTATACGTAGTTTCTTCTATTAAACTATTCAGTGAACAACTTCTAAACAATTCTTTAACGACATTTTTAAAATGTCATTTTCCTCGCTTTTGGAGTTAGAATTTTTCTACTAAAGTTGTGTTTAACTATGGCTGATCTATGACATTAAATATTGCCTGTATTTTCTGGAAAAAAAATCAATGCAATCAACGACTTTCAAACTATTTTTCAATGATATTTTTTAAATACAAACTTTTTTCTGTAGCTTTTCCTATAAGACATTTTCTTAATAATCACAGACCTATTACATTCAGTATTGTCTGTGGTATATTGTCATCAGGTCGAGTTCACTCGTGAGACTTTAATCTCTCTCCTTATCATCTATAATAACAGAAAATATCAAAATGAATCGAATTCTAATCAATTTATCAAATGCGAATAACATTACCCGAAGAAGACCTACGATTGATGCTTCTTGTGGTCTATAGTGAATCTTATTTTCGATTTCATAAAGATCTATGAATAAAGTTTAAGATTAAAACTTGTTTTATTCTAAAAGCTTTTTTGGGTCAAACTTTTGTCGATTGAAACTTAGTTTATTTTGTAAATAAAATAGACCTACGACTGAAGCTTATTCGGGGTCATTTAAAGATGTGTGATTGATAAGCAGCACAACCAAAAATATTCAAAATCATATATTTTTCTGATCTCCAAACTGTTAGTTATTTATCCGTTTCAAAAAATTTTAAGAATGTTTTGGTCCTAACAGCATATTTTGGGCTTAGAAGCATATTTCGTCATATTTTCATAGAATATCTTTATTTTAAAGCATATTTTAGCAATTTAAATGGCATATTTTTGCATATTTTATACCTAAGAGCATAACAATTATACTAAAGAGCATAATTATGCTTATTTTACACTTAAGAAAAAAATGTTCATCCAATAGCATTTTTTATATAATTTGCCATTACACATTGGTCTAAAATCCACTTTTTCTGGCATAAATTTAAAAAAGTATTGTTAGTGCTTTTTTGAGGTTGTGTCGAAGTGATTTTGTCTAAAATTAGCATTAAATATGATATTTATTTATTTGCTTCTGGTTTTATTTTAATTATTTTGCAAGTTTTTAGATTTCTATTGTATAATGAAACTAACCAATAGGTTAAAATATAATATTTCCCCCTACTTGTTTAATAAAATCAATAAATTTCCGCTTAGGTTTAGCAAAGTTTAACTTAAAGAAAATTGACGTTTGCAAGAGTTTGCCGAAAATTGCTGGCACTATCTAAATTTTTGCATAAAATAGAGACTTTGACAAACGCTTTCACATTTTTACATTCGTGTAAGTTCATGCCAAAACATAACTTTTCGTTGTTCAAAGCTATAGGTTATCTTGATAAATAACCCATAGACAACAGAACTCAAAAAATAATGATAAATACACGACTTATATAAAATTTAAAATAAAGGTCTTAAAATACATCTTCTACACACAGAAGAAAAGTATAGTTGTAGTGACCATAATCTAAGAGAAAAATATTATGATTGGAACGTATAATCACAGCGAAAAATATAAATGTTTACAAGTAGTAATTGTTGTGATTCCATTTTGTCACATCATAATAGAGAAAAAAAGCCAATTATATATATAATATACATACATATATATATATATATATATATATATATATATATATATATATATGTATATTATTTTTTGATCATTAATTATATTCATTTGTACAACCATATGTGCTTCAAATGGAAGATATGTGTTTATTTTAACTAAACCCTTTAATGGTACTGAATTAATATCTTATTTTGCTTAAATCACGCCGACTATAACCGAACGTTGCATATTTATGTTTATTAATATATAAACTAAATGAGAATTACAATGAAGTTGGAAAACAAACATTATAAACAAAATATATTTAAATACAAACAAGTTGTACATTTTTCCACTAAGTTTGTGAAAAGGATAAGTATTATATTGTTTGAAATATTTTATTGTCATGGGAATAATAATATTAATATGGTTTAAAAACAGAATATGGTTTAAGAATAAGGAAAAAGTCTGCAAATATTTAATGATTGTAGAAGTAATGATATTTTTCATATTAATAACATTTTGTTTCTGGTAAAAATATTAAAAACATATAATTTTTTCAGTCAATCATATTAAAATTTTTATTGAGTGTAATGTTTACACTGACAAAATTTGGACAAAAACATTGTTATCATGAAAACTAATAATGAAAACATAATATTGTTGTACTGATAATACTCTATTCATGTTTTTTCTCTGTGTGTAGGCTGCAATTTACATTAAACAATATTGTTATATATTTTCCTGGTAATGCGATACAGCTTTTGTAATCCTAGCTCCATTTAAATAAAAATGTTCAACGTAATATTAAACTATCAACTTTAATGCCTTGTCAGACTCTCAACGCTGCCATATTATATTTTTTAACATATGCTTTTGATTACTTTGTCTGTTATAATTTATAAAATACATTAATTTTTACTATTTCTTAAATTATTATTGTTTATGTTTCAACGAAACCAAAATGGATAAGACTCCATGAATGCTGATGAAGTATGCACAGAAAATACGTATTTCATTCTGCTGGTGTCTAATTATAGTCCACTAACTCTTCTTTGGTATTGCCAAACAGAGACAACAAGGCAATTTGCGATTGCAAATTTGTTTAATTATTTTGGAATTTCTGTCAAAAAAAAAGAAAAAAAAAAAATGGATTTTTGACAAAAAAAAAAATATTTTAAGAGTATATTTTTTTTAATTTTTAAGGTCATATTTTCCGTTTTTAAGAGCATATCTATGCGCATAAAACACCTTTTTTAGAACATATTTTTGGTTGCCCCGTTCATAAGTTATAATATATAATTGAAGTTTATTTTGGACAAAGTAGAGAGGTAAAATTGAAGCATCTTCTACTTCAGTTTAATATATACGATTAAAGCATATTTTGTACTACAAACTTACACTACACTACAAGATGGAGTGTTACGATTGAAAATTCTATTCCATTAATTTAAGGTTTTCGATTAAATGTATAAACACAACAAGTCCGGATTCCTTTATATAGCCAGTATTGTTAAATTAAACAAAAACTTAGACGGAAACCGACAATTTTATTTACTTTTCATTTCTTTTTTAACTTTAAACTTTTTTCAATTTTGTTTACGAAATTCAACAAAAAATCCGAAAAGAATTTAAAATAAAATTTATTTGTTAAGCGAGCCGCATTACGAATTTTTTATACAAATTTATATGGAAATTTCCAGACCGGGATTGTTGTGTTTATATATTAAAGTTTTTATTGGATTATAGATTATTACGATTGAAGCTTTTTCTATGATATATAATTTCACTTTAAAGCAGGAAAAAAAGTTACAACTGAAGCTTCTTCTGGGTCAATTAAAGATATACGATTAAAGCTTATTTTGGATTAAATACAGAGCTAAAGCTGCAGCTTCTGTTGGGGTAATTAAAGATATAGAATTCGAGCTTATTTTGTACTATAAACTTAAAGCTTTATTTTGGACAAGGTGGAGTGTTGCAATTTAAAGAACTATTCTACCAATTTATGACGTACGTTCCTTTCTTTATTTTGGCCTAAATATAAATAACGATTGAAAATTTATCTAAGCTAGTTAAAGATTTATAACTGAAGCTTATTTTGAACTTAATAAGGATCGACGAATGAAGCATATTTTGAGCTTAACAAAGATTGAATTGACTTGTTTTGTAAGAATGAAAGAGTTATAATGAAATCATTTTCTGGATGGTTTAGAGCTACGCGTTGGAAGATTATTTTGGACTTAATAAAAATTAACGATTTTAGCTTATTTTGGGTCTAATAGAAACCTGTAATTTGAAATAAATGCATAGCAACGATTGAGTCCTTTTCTATGCCAATTAAAAATATACGAATTAAGCTTATCTTGCACTAAATGAAGAACAAAGATTCAAGCTTATTTTTGGACCAAATATTAGGTAGCGATTGAAGCTTTAAAGATAGAAGCTTATTTCTATCTTCACAAACTCTTATTAATTTATTTTGAATTTAAGGAAACCCTTCTGTTAAGGTTAAGTTTGGGCTTAACAAAGAGTTAAATATGGAGCTCTGCTATTAAAGCCTATATTGGACTTACACTACTACCATTAAAGCTTATTTCGAACCAGAAAAGATCTGTTGTTGTACAGTTAATAAATAACTTTAAATGAAGTTTATTTAGGATTAAGTACAGAACTACGATTGAAACTTATTTTTGGACTATTAAAGCTTCGTTGGGACTAGAGTTTAAGCTTATTTTAAAACTTATTTAAGCTTATTTTGGGCTAAATATAGACCTAGGACATACATTTATTTTGAAATAAATAATGTCGATCGATGGAAGCTTATGTTGGGCTAAAAATTTATTGGATTTTAATTTTATGCAATGCGTACCTTTGACCTCGACATTACGTAGTTTGGAAGCTACAAAATACCCATTACATGAAAATTGTATTCCTTTTCCCATAAGAGACAGGTGATATAAATAGTAAGGACATAAAAAATTCCAAAAATTTTTTGATTAAAATTCGTTTTTTTTTTTATAAAAATTTACGAAAATAAACGTTAATTAAATATTTGTAAAATACACAATATTTTGCGAATAAAATAAAATAAATAGAATAGATTCTAGAACACTGGGAGAAAAATTCGATTTGCAATAGGAACCTACATTCCTATAGATTTTTCAAACCTACATAACAAACAAATTATTACAGCATGACCTTAATCATTGTTTCATAAATATATTTCTTAATAAAAACATAAATATTTATGTATGTACAAATATATAATTTTTTTTTATAAATAATATTTTATATTTATGTACAAACATTTAATTTCTTAAAAATCAGTTAAAAACAAAAAATAAATATTTATTAATATATTAGAAATAATATATTTTATTCATAATAAAATTTATAATATATCAAAGGTTTATAAAATCTTAAACGTTTGATAAATCGAATATTTTATTATAAATAAAGATTTAAATAAATATCATTTTAAGTGTTTTTATCTTTTCAAAACGATTGAATGATTAAATTTGAATTATTAATCATTAAATCGCTTACAAAACAAATACTACATTTTTTTACTACAATATTTTAACAACTGTTAATTAGTATTAAAATACTTTTGGATTAAAATATGCGATAGCAAATAGACAAAAATCAAATCAATTACATACGTAAAATATGAACCGTTAAAAGGGTTTCGCTGGGTTCTAGATTTTTATAGACGCCCTTGCAACGCAGCAAAGTTGGGCACATGTCTAGACCGTGCATAATAAAACCCAATTTGGGGTCATAATCAATACTTTCGTAGATAAAACTCGTATTTTTTTGTGATGTTAATGTAATATTGGAAGAACTAATGGCAAATGTGGTATTATTGTGTTCATCTTCCTAAAAGATAATTTAAATTATTGCATTGATGTGATAAACACAAAAAGCAAAAGTTTCTATGAAAATTAAATTAAGAAAATATAAGAAAGAAGTTGTGAGATGAATGATGTGAAAGATAAGATAACTTTAAAACTTTATATTTTTGTTTTAAGAATGTGCTTTGATGATTTTATTGTGAATGATGAATTAATGAATGAGCATTAGTAGTATTTTGAAAATAGGTTAGAAAAAAATTGTAAATAAATTTTATGGATTTAAGTGAAATAATCATCTACGTATTATTTAAGATTTTCATATAAGGTGTATTTGATCTTTTAAACATTAAAAAAAACATTTTCTACTAAATAAAGATATTTAAGTTTCTTCTGGTCTAATTAAAAATATACGACTGAAGTTTATAATAGACAAAAACATAGGTCCTGATATGATCTAAATAAAAAGATCTTTAACATAGCTTATTTTGGATATAACAATAATTATCTTGGACTTAATAAAGGCATGACGTAAAAGTTTATTTAGTATTAAGAAAAATAAATACATATGATTAAAATTTTTTGAATTAAATAAAGGTCCAATATTCGTTATAAATTAAACTAGCGAGACGAAGTACACAAAAACGAGCAGATTAAATTTTTTTTGTTGAATTTGATTTAAAAATTAAATAAATTTTTATGAAATTTAAATTTAAAATACTCTAATATTACTAAGAGCAAAATATTTTTGTTTAAGTTAGCCTCAAAAGCTTTTAAAATTTATGTCTAATAAAAAGAATATAATTTGAAATAAACATTTTAATTGGTACTAGCTTGTATGACAAGCTTTCGGACTAATTCATAAGCAAAAAGCTTTTAAAATTTGAAGCAGTGTGTAAACGAAGTCAAAGATCTTTGATTTGATATAAAAAATAATAATAACTTTCTAGTTCGAATGAGAGCTTTTTTTAACTTCCTTGTTTTTGATAAAATGCCTTTTAATTAAATTTCGGATTGAATTAAAACCATAACAAAACTAATAAAATCCATTATATGTGAATTCAAATGTATATAGCTTATAACATTAAAGCTTTTAAGATTATTTGCAAAAACTAAATTAAAATTTCAAGGTATTTTAATTTAAAAATAAATGTTGAAATTAAATAAATTTGTATGGAATTTAAATTTAAAATCCTCTAATATTACTAAGAACAAAACATTTTGGTTTAAGTTTGTCTCAAAAGCTTTTAAAATTTTTGTGTCTAATAAAAAGAATATAATTTGAAAACTAACATTTTAATTGATACGAGCTTGTATGACAAGCTTTCGTACTAATTCATAAGTCAAAGATGTCTGAATCGACATAAAAAAATAATTTTCTAGTTGTTTTTGATAAAAAGCCTTTTAATTAAATTTCGGATTGATTTAAAACCATAACAAATATAATAATTCAAATGTATATAGCTTATTACATTAAACCTTTAAAGATTATTTGCAAAAATAAAATAAAATTTCAAGGAATTTTAATTTAAAAATTTTAAAATAAAGCTTTAAACTTTTTTAATTTTAAAAAATCTTTAAACTTTTTTAGTTTTAAAAAAGCTTTAAACTTTTTTAGTTTTAAGAAGTCTTTAAACTTTTTTAGTTTTAAAAAAATAAAGCTTTTAAGATTTTTGGCGAAAATAAAATAAAGTTTACGGGATTTTTAATTTAATTTATTTATTCTTTTAATGTAAGTAAGAAAATATCTTAAATATTTTTATCGACAAGAGAAAAGCTCTTTAAATAAAACATCTACTATAAACTTTTCTAGTTTTAATAAATTTAAAAAAATTGGACCTCTACATGAACTTAAAAGACAGATTTGTTGCTGAAAAATAAAAGCTTATGAATGTTAAAAGCTCAAAAGTTTTGTTCAATTATTATAAATAAAAACTCGGACCAACAACTTCTGCATTATGAGCTTTTTAACGATTTAAAAGCCTCTTGAAAGTTTAATCCAGAATGAACAAGAAATAATGAAAATAATGCTTTTATTTTAAACCTTTCAGAAAATATAGATTTTTAAATACATACTTTTATATACTTTGTATACTTTAAATGTTTTTTAGTAAAATAAAAAAAATTAAAAACTTTTTAGATCTAGAATGGAATTTAGGCGAAAACTCTTTTTAATGATTTAAAAGCTTCTTTGAAGTTTATTCTTTTTTTTTTTAATAATGATAAGAAATTTAACTTTTGTCGTTAAAAAAAAAACTTAAATAAATTAAAAGCTTTTTGGATCTTAGATGGAGCAAATGAATATATATTTTTTTAAAACTAAAATGAATTTAAAGGTTTAAAAACTTCTACAAAGTTTAATTAAGAATGTGAAAAAGCTTTATATATGTTGAAAAAAATAATGGTTTTATTTTAAAGTTTTATCGTTAAAAAAAAAACGAAAAGCTTTTTAGATCTTAGATGGATTAAAGAAATAAAAAAAGTAATTTGTTGCTGAAAAATAAAAGCTTGGAGACGTGAAAATCTCAAAGCATTGGTTTAATTGTAACAAAAATAAAAAGCTTTTGGAAATTACTTTTGTATTATTGGACTTAGAAGTAAGCTAAGAATTTAGCTTTTAGAAAGTTTTCAAAGAGATAAAGTGAAAAGATGAATTCTAAAATGAAAATGCTAAAAGTTGTGAGTGATGTTAAGTATAGATGGAATTAAACACTTCGATGGTATTAAAGAATATGGAATAAAGAATAAAGCCTATGCGGAAGCGTGATTGTCATTATGAGTTAATATGAAAAAAAATAAAATTTTAATATAAATAAGTAATAAAAGATGATGAAATTTTAATGAAAAATTAAATAAAAACTAAAAGCTCTGTTCAAAGTTTACAGGTTTTAGTCACAAAATTCTGGCTAAAACTTGCAAGTCCAACATGTAACAGAGCTAACAATAGTTGTTGTAAAAATTATAATTTCTTAAACATAAAATTGTCATAAATTTTATGTTTATATAAATTAATTCGCAAAAATTCATGTTAGTGTAAATGTGTTGGAAAAAGAAATGAATTAGTGTTTGTGCATAGTGTTTGCAACAAAAGCTTTTAACAGTTTCTAAGCACGAGTATTAAGACACAGAGAAGATATTTTAACAGTTAAACTCTTTGAGTTTCACCTGCTTATATCTGCTCTTTCACATAAAAATCTTTAAAAAATCTTACCGAACCACTAGGTGTTGTAAGTATAACATCATAATCTTTCATAGAAGGTTTACAGGGTATAACAGCATCCTGGAATTGTATAACATAAATAACTGGAAAAGCCATAGGAGCCAGTAAATTCATTTTGTCTAAAAATAATTAAAACAATTTTTGCAATTATATTGTAATTTATCATTCACTTATACTAACCATTCACATAAATATATATCGCTGAGGCTACATTATTATTTGCCAAATCTGTTAGTTCAGAATCTTCCATCAACTCCAAGTCCTTAGTTACCGCACTTGATTTAACACAATAATAATTTCCCACATTTTTATAATTGACTCCGGACAAGGTTAAACTACTACCATAACGTCTATTTTTATCTTGTGGCACATAAGAAGATTCTTCCACTATACCATCTAGATCTACAGGATATTTCCAAACTATAGGCTCTTTATCTTCACATCTAATGGTAAATTGATCATTTTCTTCTAATGTTACTTCTTCTTTTAGAGGTATAATTAAAGGTGCTCCCAGGGCCACGGCTACATTTTCATTAAAGTCATAATCTTCTTCAGATAAATGGTTGCGTTTACTTATACTATTTGCTGATGTTCCTGTGACTGTGCTGCTGGTTTGTGCTTTAGGCTGCGGCACTAAAAAAGACAAGAGAATTGGGGGAGGGGTGAAAGAAAGATAGAAAAGCGTTGTATTAATAATATTATTAACAAGAGTTTTAATTAAAAAAGAAAATGTAGTGTTATTGTTGTTATTGTTTTTAATTTCATTTGACAGTTATTGTCTGGCGGCAATGTTTTGCCTGCCTTGCTCCTTGAGTTTAATAGACAATTTCTTGTTGTTTTTGTTTTGTTTTTACAAATTCCATATCATTGTAATAAAATTATTGTTTTGTATATTGTTTATTTCTTTGGTTTCTTAAGAATATTTCTACATAATGATTGAATTTGAACTTTCATTTCTGTCACACAAGAGCAACAGATAGATCTTCTTTAATTGATTGTGTTGTGTATAATGCAAAACGCACAGTGGGTATGATCAGTGTAATTAAAAATAAAAAATAAAATAATTTTCATTAATTTTTTTGCGATATCTCTATTACTTATAGAGCGATTTTAATGATTTTAAATAACTAAATTCGCGATAATCTTAGCAAATTTTTAATGTATTGTTTATATAATTAAGTAATCGGGGACCTTCATATACGCCATTTCAACCTACACTTTTAATGAAGGTTATAACAAAAATTTAATAATACAGTATTTTATAAACGAACAATAGGAGTTAGGTTCTTTGAATATACTTGATTTAAATGTGTAATTGAAGTATGGACTGTGTTACAGTGAGTCAAAATATGAACTGATTTAACTAATATGAACTGATTTTAAATACATATTTTAACAATTTTTTATTTATTCTAAACAAGAAAAAGCAAAAAAATCCAATTCTGTAAGCTGGAAAAAAAAATTCGTAGTTAAGACTCTGAAATATTTTTTGTTTTAGTTTTTGGCCTATAACTTATAGCAACAGTTCTTAGTTTTCTAATATATACAAATTTCCAATATAAATAGAATCTTAAACATTCATCAAGTTGGAAAAAAATCTTAAAATCAAAATTTTTAAATTGGTTTTTATTTTTTAGCAAAAAATAATAAAAAAATAGTAAGTTTCAAGTTTTTTAATATACTTGAAATGATGCAAGCAAATCAGTATAATTTTGCCCGCGTACCTCACACTTAACAGTGACCGAATTTGATCTAATTTTGATCAAAAGAAATTGTTGAAAAAATTTTCGGGAGTGTAAAAAAAAGTTATTAAAAAGCTGATCATGTGACGGTAGCTTGATTTTGAAGAATAATTTTCTTTCTTGGCTTTAAAATTAATTATTGATATTTTAAATTTTTTGTCTTGATTTTTGGTTTTTTAGCATATAATTTTTTATTAAAAATTTCAAAATTGTTTTCAAAAATTTATTGAAATAAACTTAAGTACTAAACAAAATATATTAAATATATTAAATTCATTTAGTCGGAAAAAAATCATTCCTTTGTTTATCCTAAATGTGGAAATTATTCCCTCAAAATTCTAAGACTTACTTATAAATATTTACTTTGTAAGGGGTTACGACTCTCCTCCGCGTCCTATATTTAACTGAAATGTGAAAATTATTAAGAAAATTATTCTTAAAAAATTTTAAGACTTATTTTAAGATTATCAATATCTACTTTGTGTGGTGGTTACGACTATTCCAAAAGCCGATCCGGCCTATGTTCACCTCAATTGTAGAATTTGATATGAAAATTATTTCTACAAAATCTTAAGACTTTCGTAGTAGTTCTATAGAGATGCGATAATTAATATATAATTTGTATGGGGGGCTAAGATTCCTCCTAGGCCTACGCGTCACATGTTCATCTCTGTTGTGGAACAAAAAAATATATATTACCTTTCTTTAGATATACGATAAATAACTTCAGTTTTGTAGAGGGGTACACTTTCCCCTGCTTCCATCGACAATTACAATTTTTCAACTGATTTTTTAAGCAGATTATATTCTAGATTAATAATTTTTTTTCTGTCTATAATTATGCGTTCAAGATATATTGACGAAAATATATGACTCGGTATTACGACGGACAACGAATTTTTCTGCTTTTTTTTTTACCATACCTTTCTTTGTTCATGAACCGATTTAACACATTTTCAATACCAAACAAACTTTATCAAAGGGAAATATTTGAGTCAAATTTCATCACCAGGTTGATCCGCCCAGAGCTTTAACGTGTTTTGTAGAAAACACGTTAAAGCGGATGGACATAACTAGATTGTCTAAGATTTTCACTAAGACCAACAATAACATTTTGGATGTTGGGTAAAAAACAAAAAAATGAAGAAAAGCACAACGATTATAGATTTCGAAACTTTCGATTTGAATTGGACATACAACCTGTTATAACAACTAATTTTATTGACAAATGTTTAAAAACTAAGTAAAATTTAATAACTTTTTTTTTAAATACGATCTTAAAAACGGGATTTTATTATTATTATTATTATTATTTATTATTATTTTTTTTAACAACTAACTTCTATAAATTTTTAGACACAAAATATTTTATACATCATTTTTAAGCAGACTCAATTTCCTTTCAAATTATATCTAATTTTTACTATTTTATATTGTCCATGTGTCAAATGAAAAAATTTAAATTAAGCAACAATGCAAAAAAATTTCAAATCTTTTTCAAGATACAGATACAGATTTATTAGCATTTATTTTGCAATCAACCCCACTGTACAATGCTAATTGTGGTATTTTTTGCATGTGTGCCGTCAATTATCTGTCTCTGTTTGTTTACAATTTTAACAAGAGTATCTTGTAAATACTTTGAGCTGACTTTGTTTCTCCCCTTTTAAGTTAATGTTAAAAATTCTTGCATTTTTATGGTTTTATCTAAAAGTCTGGGGACAAGAGCATTGGGATCAGTATACTCCTTGGATATTTTATTAGAAAATGTATAAATAATTTATTTAATTGATTTAAAATCATTCAAATAACTAAGCAGGCCTAGAAAATTTTCCTATAACTGAATATCTTTAAAATAATTTCAGATATCACAGAAATATAAAACCTAAACCATAGAATACAACTAGAAGTTTATATGAGAAATAAAAACCTAATTCAGTTGTCAAAAACCTAATTCATGCAACAACAAAATATACATAGTCATTTATATTTTATTTTTGTGTTTTGAAAAAAAACTAAGTAAATTTTTTTGAAAATTTAGTATGAACTGCTTCTCACATAAACTTCTAGTTGTATTCTATGATCTAAACCTTTTCTACCTATATTTATATTATGTATTTATAAAATTTCCTTTACTTTTTTTCTAATACCAAAAGTTTTTATCTACTGTACTTTAAACCATAAACAATCTATTAACCCATTAAAAAAGAAAATAAAAACTCATTTTATAAACAACATTGAAAATTTATGAATTACAATATTTTCAACTAATTTGAAATATTCAATTAAAAACAAACAAAACTCTAGTAAAACAGTACAAATGCACTCGTTCGTCATTATTGTTATTGTTTGATTTAATCATCTATTCATATATATTATAAAAATTTCTATAACTAGAGAAAATATCAATAATTATAATCTACTAATACATACTTGTTAGGTAATGTAATATAATCTTAATTTTTATTTGAATGTATAGAAATATAAACAATTTGAAGCAAATTAAATATAATATAAAATAAGAGAGGAAATTTATTGGATTTTTCTAAGAATTTGATAAAATTTTATAATAAAAAAAAATAAGTTTCGGAATGTTCATTTACTTAAATGCTTTTTTCAATGTAAGTAAATCAAAAACGCTTAAATAGTCGATAATTCTTTTAGATATTGTTTATTTTGACAGACCCTAGTGTCTCCTGTATTCAAATTTGTTGAAAACTTAGAATTTTAAAGGAATGTTTAAATTAAGCATTTTTCAGAATACTACAAATTTCTAATTTAGAAATTTTTAAATATAAAATTCGAATTCTTCAAACATAATCGAAAACTGTATTTTTTTCAAATTTATTTATCACGTATTTCAGACATTTTAAAATTTTCTTCAATCATGTTCGAACATTATAAATTGAGTTCGAATTGCAAAAGATTAAGATTTGTTAAAATTATAGGATTTTAAAAACTTGAAATCATGTTCGAATTATTTGAACGTGGCCAACAAATTCAAAATTAATAATATTGAAATTAAATCTGAGCTTTTCGAATATGAAAATTATTATTATTTTCTTTCATTTTAATTTAATTTATTTTTGTTGCAATTTCAAATTTTGGAATATACCAAAAAAAAATTGATTAATTTGTAAAACCGAAAATATAATATATTCAAATTTTCGACCTTAACTAACATTATTGGAAATGTTAGTCTTTTACAATTTCAATATCTTTTTAAAATGTTTGAAAATGAAATTTATAATTAATATTTAATTTGTTTATGCCATATATTTAAAATAACGTTCGAATTTTTCGAAGTTGACCTACAAATTCCAAATTCATATGAAATTACATTCGAGTTTTTCGAACGCGAAAATTATTAGACTTTTTTCAAGTTGATTTTAATTTTACGATTTTGTTTCTATTTTTATAATTTAAATATTTTTTCGATTTTACAATAATTAATATTAAATTAAAATTTAATTAGTTTTAAAATTTAAGCCTTTTTTCGAATCTTACCTTATTGGGGAATTTTTTATGTTAAATCGATTTTGAATTTTCAAACTTACCTAACAATTTTAAAATAGTTCGATATTTTGAAATTCGAATCTATAGCAACTAATATTTATATTCTTTTTATCATATTTTTCATCATATTTGAAAACTGAAAATCAACTTCGAATTTTTCGGACATTTCGAAAATTAATATAGTTAACATTTCATTAAGTTTTGTTATTTTCACTAAGATTATTTAAAATTTACCTTTTTTCAATATTGAAAATTTTTAAAATATTTAAATTAATTTTGAAATTTCGAATTTAATTATAAATTCAAAAAACAAAAAAGATATTTTTTTAGTATTTATGTCATTATACCCTACACTACCATAGGTAACGCAGAGAAATAATCTTCGGACCCTCAACTTAAAGTATATCGTTAGACTCAGAATCACTTTCGGAGTCGTTTTAAGGATATCCGTCCGACCGTCTGGTCAGCTGGTTGTCTGTCTTTGTGAACCTTGTGAACAAAGTACAGGTCGCATATTTAATGAAATTTGGCACGAATAATTATTTTAGCACAATGACGAAGCCTATTGAAATTAGTTGCGATCGATCCATTATTTCACCCGGCCCCTATACAAATGTCCTCCCTGAATAGGGATTTAACAATTATAAATATACCAATATTTTAAATATACCAATTATAAATAAAGCAATATTTGAAATATATATATATTTTAAATATACCAATATTTTAATTGAATTCGGTGCAAAGAAGTTTTGTATAAGTACCAATCTTTGTGCCAAATTCCGTGAAGATCGGTCCATAATTGACCATAGTTTATATATAAACTTGGCCAATACTTTTTAAACTTAACCAAAACTTATAAAAATTAATGATTAATGTTTTTATGTGTATAACTAAAATACATTTTTAATATTTTATGTAATTTTGCGAAGTTCGAAATTTCGAAAATAAGTTCGAATTTTTCGAACATAGCTTTATAAAACATATTTTCGAAAAATTAAAAATTTTCCTTTAGCTCGTAATTTCAATGAAAAATCCGAATTTTTCGAATATAGATGTCTTTGCGTGTATTTTTACAATACATTTTAGATATTTTAAGTATTTTGAAAAATTCGATCACTTTGTGTGATGTTTGAATTTTCGAACTTAGTCAAAACGTATAAAAGTCAGTATATCGTATTTATTATATAAATATTTTTTGATATTTTTTTGGTAAATTTAAACATATATTGTAAAGTTCGAAATTTCAAAAATAAGTAAATTTTTCGAACGTGACTAAAGCTTATATAAATCAATACTTAATGTGATTTATGATATTTGGAAAATAGTTACTTTTAAAATTTTAACCAGTTTGAAAAATTCTAGCATTTTTTTTGTAAAGTTCGAAAATTCGAAAGTAAGTTAAAATTTTTTGAACTTAGCCAAAATTTTAAAAATCTATATTTAAGGTTAATCATGTGTCTATCTAAAATGTATTTCAGATATTTGAAGTATTTTGGAAAATTTGAAATTTCGAAAATAAGTTCGAAACCTTCGAACATAGCTAAAATTTTTAAAAATCAATGCCTAATGTTATTTAAAATGTTTCTCAAATATTTTATTTTGAATTTTTAACTATTTTGGAAAAATTGTAGATTTTTCGTTAAGTTAGAGAATTCGAAAATAAGTTAAAATTCGCTAAAACTTATAGATATCAATGTTTAAGATTATTTATGATAATCTAAAATATTTTCTTTTGAAACTTTAACTAATTTGCAAAATTTTAACATTTTGTGTTAAGTTCGAAAATTTGAAAACATTTTATAATTTCTCAAACTTAACCAAAACTTATAAAAATTAATGATTAATGATCTTTATGTGTATACCTAATATACATTTTTGATATTATATGTAATTTTGCAAAGTTCGAAACTTCGAAAATAAGTTCGAATTTTTCGATTATGGCTAAAATTTACAAAAATCAATGCTTGATGTTATTTGAGTTATTTGTGATATTTCTAAAATATATTTTAAACATTTTATTTATTTTGGAAACTTGTTCGAAATTGGTGAAATAAAATAAAATTCGATTTAATATTAATAAAGATCAAATTTTCAAAAATTTTTCTTTAAGTGTAATTATAGAATAATATGCATAAATATTCCCTGCTAATAAATACAATAATTCTTTATTTATTAAGAGCATTTGAGTGAGTTTTTTTGTTCGTTTTATTAAAAGAGAATTTTTCTATATATTTTTTTATTTTATTTTTAATTTTTTTCAAATTAAAATGCGCCACAACTTGATTGAAATTATATCAAAACAATACAATTATTTGTTATTGAAGTCATCATCATAGAGATTACTAATGTTGTTGTAGTAGTTTGCAACTATATATGTTTAGAGTTTGTTGTTATTATTGTTTTTTTTTTTCAAAACTATTTGAAAATTTAAAGCACGCATCGAGAATTGAAAAGAAATGATATGTGATGGTGTTAATGATGCCAATAAAATAACAGAAAGAAAAAAACTCACGCACATATAAATTTCAATAATTTTAATTCGGTTTTATTTTAAATAAAAAATACCATAAATTTCTATCTTTTTGTGAAAAAATTTTCCGACAGTCTAAAGTCCATAAGTCCATGTTTTAGTAGGAAAATTGAAATTTATTTGGTAGCATTTAGATTTCTTGCAATTGCAAATTGTGTCATTTTATGTTTTGCAAAAAAAAAAAGAGACTTGAATTTTGTTGTTTCAAATGAAAACATTTATCAATTATGTGACATCTAGTAGTTTTAATAATGACAACACCAACGCTTACTTTGCCACCATTTGATGATTTACTAACTGTTACTTGCTACAAAATAGAAAAAAGAAAAAATAACAGTTGGTGTTTCTTTTTTAAATTATTGAAAGTTGTAACACGTTTTCACGCTTAGTTGTACTTTGATATTTTGTACGCTTATTTGATCATTTAATATATTTTTTTGATAATTTTTCTTTTTTAAATTTCCCAAGAAATTGTGGGAGTCTTCCAAAATGCCACCCACACACACGCATTTTCTAAACAAGCCAACTTTTTTAATTTACATGTCTCTTCTAGTGCCTCTTATTGATCGGTTCGCATGATTTGTTGTTAACTGTCAGGTTTGATAAATGTTTGTGTTTGGAATCCAGGCAACCTGGTTGGCTTAATAATTTGCCTATAAATCAATGTGACTGGGAAAAAAAGTTGTGCAAAATATAGAGAAAAGTGCCCATTTCATTTAATATAGATTAAATTGAAATGATATTAGAAGTTGTTTGAAAAGGTTAGAGTAGAGAAAAATAGTAAGAAGAAATTCTGTTAAAAAATTGTAGAACTTTTTGTTTTCTGAAGGGCTATTCTATATATATATATATATATATATATATATATAAAATTACTTAGAGGTTGGTTCAGATTTTATTCTATTTTTCTTTTGAATCGAAATCTCACAGTGGGAATGTTTTCTGCAGACAGAAGTAAAGTAGAAGGACTTGATTTAAATCATCTTTAGTAGTGGTGAATGGTTTAAAAAAATCTGCTGAGAAAAAAAAAATATTTAGAGTAGGTCCAGATTTTGTTCCACAAATTTTTTCCTATTTGTTGAATTTGGCTGATTTTAAATAGCAAACACCTCAGGAAAATAACAAAAAATTTTTATTTAATTCGAGTTAGGTAACTTAACGTGAAAATGTTTTCTACAGACAGAAGCCCAGACAGAATTTGATTAAATTCACCTCTAGTGTTGGTTTATATTTTGATTTTCTTAACTTCTATTCATTTTTTTTCTTTAATTCTGTTGACTAGTTTATAAATTATTTTGAAAACATAAAAATTCTTTAAGGTTAGTTCAAAATTTTGTTTCATAGCATTTTTCCTATTGAATCGAATTGGCAGATTTTAAATAGCAAATTGCTTAAATTGCAAAACTGTAAATAAGCTGGTGGTGATGTATAGTTTAAAATTGAATTTTAATTATGATTAAATTGATTTTCTAAATTTATCTTAATTTTGTATTTAATTCTGCTTTGAAAATATTTTGATATAAAATCAAAATATTTTCTCTAAAATTTTTTAGAGACGATTTGCTTGATTTTAAATAGCAAATTCCTTAGGAAAACTACAAACAATTTGGAAAAATTTTGTATAATTTGAGTTATAAAAATGTGAGAATGTTTTCTACAGACCGAAGTAAAAATGATCTTGATATAAGCCACCTTTAGCAGTAGTAGAGGGTTAATTTGATTTTCTAAATTTTATAAAAATTTAATTATGCTGAGTACTTTGCAAAAAATTAAAATATTGTAGAGGTTGGTCCAGATTTTAATCTATAACTTTTGTACCTATTATATTTGGATAATTTTAAATAGCAAAATGTTTAGAAAAACTGTCTACAATTTGGAAGAATTCTTATTTAATTCAGGTTAAAAATATGGATCCGATAAAATTTTCTACAGATAAAAGTACGGACATGATTTGAATCCCCTCTAGAAGAGGCGGAGGCTTTAAAAATTATAAACAATTATGGTTCATTGGATTTAAAAATTTTTTTAAAGATGATTCTGTTGAGTGGTTTGCAAATTATATAAAATAATCACAATTTTTTAGAGTTTGGTTCAGATTTTAATCTATAACTTTTTTCTATTGGTTGGATTTGACTGATTTTAAATAACAAAATGCTTAGGAAAATGTTAAAAAATCTGGTAGAAGTTTTATTTAATTTGGGTTAGATATTTTGATATGAGAATATTTCCTACAGATAGAAGTACAGACGGATTTAATTTATTTCACTTTAAGTGGAGGAGGAGTGTTTAAAACTTAGAAACAATTCTGGTTGATATTTTCTCAAATTTCACTATATTTTTTAATTAATTCTATTGAGTAGTTTGCGAATTATGTAAAACACAAAATTTTCCGAGGTTAGACTAGATTTCGTTTTATAATTTTATTTCCTACTCAACCGATTATAAAAAGCAAAATTGTTAGGAAAATAAGAAACAATTCGATTAAATTTCTTTTAATTCGGATTAGATATTTTGATGTGAGAATGTTTCCTACAGAAAAAATTTTAGACGGAATTGATTAAAATAACCTCTAGTCGTGTTTGAGGTTTTAAAAGTTCGAAACAATTAAAATTAATTTTATTTGCAAAATTTCTATTAAACTTTTTATTAACTCTGCTCAGTAGCTTCCAACATTTTCTAAGATTAGATTAGATTTCTAAGATTAGATTAAATTTCTAAAATTAGATAAGATTTTTTTTCTATAAATTTTTTCCTATTGAACCGATTTGTCTTATTTTAAACAGCAAAATGCTTAAAAAATTAATAAACAATTCAGTTAAATATCATTTCTTTCAGCTTAGAAATTTCGACATAAGAATGTTTCCTAAAGACAAAAGTACAGGTAGACTTAATTAAAATCACTTCTAGTGGTAGTGGAGGGTTTAACCTTTCAATATATATATATATATATATATATATATATATATATATATATATATATATATATATTATATTAAAAATGTTGAAAAATAAAATTATTATTGTTTCTAATACTATTAATTTTGCATCGAAAAAAAATTTTTGACTCAAAAATAAAAAATTGAACCCTCCTCTACCACTAGAAGTGATTTTAATTAAATATATATATATATATATATATATATATATATATATATATTTTTTTTATAAATTTAATGAGTCATAAATGAATCAGAGAGAGGAAAATTTTTTTCATAAAATAAACAGTAAACTGTCACCAAGATACTCAATTCAATATTTTAGAAACTGTTAATATTTGTTGCCAATATTATTTGACAGAAGAAAAATGGTTGACTCATATAAGCATCACCACACACTAGAGGGTTAAAACTTGAAAGAAATTATTATTTGATTTTCTAATTTGTATTAATTTGTTAATAAAGCTTGCAAATGAATTAAAATTTTCTATGGTGGTCCCGATTTTGTTCTATAACTTTGTTCTTATTGAATCTGATTTTAAATAGTAGACAAATTGGGAAATCAACAAATTATCTAAAGGAACTTCATTTAATTTATGATAGAACTTTGAACTTAAGAATGTTTTTTACAGACGAGCAAACTCAAATCGATACTAGAGAAGGAATTATGCTTACTATTTTTCTCAATTTCTCTCTTTTTTTTTGCAACAAACTTAATCCAAAATCCTATTAAAGGTGACAAATATCTATTTTGCAGCAAGCGTATTTTAGTTATAATCTCCTTAAACCAGGTTCGGATCTAGGGGGGGGTGAAAAAGGAAACTTCTCCCCCCGCCCCAAAAAATAAATTTTTCAACTAAGAAAAAAGTTTTTTTTTGGTACTGAGAAATGGTTGGAATATAAGTTAGTAAGTTCCATAACATGAATGATATCGGTAAAGTAAAAGATATACATCTAAAATCCTACAATATAACCAACTGCAATATAACTAAACTAAAGCAAAAATTTTTGGCATGATATCATGAAAACTGTATTTAACTTAGATACTCTGGTAACTGGATGAAATACATCGTTGATAAACGTAATTTTGTAAATTGTGGTCGGCTAGTCCAATTTATGTAATCATTCGCACATGTTTATTATTTTTTTCACTTCTGATTTCAAAGATTTGTGTATTCACTCATTAAAACTTGTTAATGTTATTTAACTTTTATAGTTATCGAGTTATTTGTACCTGAAAATTCAAATAATTTTAACAAATCCTGGATCCAATTTGATTTCCTCCAAATTATGTTGAAAAAAAAACCTTACGTCATTAACTATTTCGAGTGCAAAAATAAACAATTCTGAATTTGAAATTTGGGAAATAATAATTTTTGGAATATTTTAAGCTAGCAAAGCGTCATCACATATAAAATGCGAAAATTATTTTCTTTAATTGTATAAATTTGTATGTAAATCAATCTAGTTGATTAGAAATTACAGATTTTAGGAAGAGCTCATTCGATTTGCTAATAAAATAACTTGCACTTGGGTAGTTCTAGTTGTATTTCAAAAATTCTATAGCACATATTTACATCATTTTAAAATCATTGTTCTACTATTTGGCTAAAAAGCATTAAAAACTAAAAATATTCCCAAGAAAATTTAAACTCGAAAAGTAATTTCCAAATTATTTACCTAATGATCATTAATTAATTAATAAATGTTTTTAACTTAAATCAGTGAAAGTAACTTACTTTATTTAACAAATGTTCTATGAATTTTACAAATTTTAACCATAATTGCTCCTCTAGTATTGATTTGTGCTATAAACGTCTGTTTGCTCGTCCGTAAAAATCATTCTTAAGTTCAAAGTTCTATCATGAATTAAATAAAATTCCTTTATATAAAATGTTGATGTCCTAAGTTTTTTGCTATTTACAATAAGACAAATTGATTCAATAAGAACAAAATTATAAAACAAAACTAACCATAAAAAACTTTAATTAATTTGCAAACTTCCTTAAAAAATTAATAGAAATTTTTGAAAATCAAATTCATCATAATTGCTTTTAAGTTTTAACCCTTTAGTGCACGGTGAAGCATAGATGAATCAACCATTTTTTCTTTTATAATATTTTAATTGACTGCAAATCAGAATTTTTTAAAAAAAATTTCAAAAAGTTGTTTTTTTTTTATTAATTTTTAATCCATTTTTAGTACAGATTCCCTTCAAATTCTAAATCAGTATTTTTTGATATTAATGGCCTGATTCAGTACGACAATCAACTTGTTTGAAAATAAAATTTGTATGAAAATTACTCATTTTTTCAAATGTTTTTTGAGTAGTTTTCATATAAATTTTATTTTCAAACAATTTGATTGTCATACTGAATCAGGCCTTAAATATATCATGGATTTTTTTTAATTAATATAATTTGAAATTCTTAAGAGGATAACAGTAATTACTTTACTTAATAACCAAATTTCAACCATTAAAATCTATTTAATATTCCAAGAAATTATTCTTTTAAAAAGCATAATTTTATTTTTTGTCTGTATTTCAAAAAAAAAAAAAAAAAAAAGGAAAATTGATGTAAAATATCGAGTTTTTTGGCCAACAGAAATATACAAATATCATAGCCCAACAATTTGATTATATTGGCTAAATAAACATAAAATTTTAGTAATTAAAATCGCGAATTTTTTATAATAAAAAAATTTCAAATAATTTTCCCCCCAACTCCACCCCCAAGTGCTTTGGTTAGATCCGCACCTGCCTTAAACATTTACAAATAAATTTGTGTTGACATTTTACTAGATTAAAAAATTTATAAATATTTATTTTTGCTCCTATCATGTCCAGTATTTACAACAGTTAATGAATGCCATGATGTGTAAAATTAAAATAACGTAAAAGTATAAATTTATTTACAAATCTATTTACATTTAAATTGGTTTTTAATTACTTAAAGCAGGAATTTTGTTTGTGCAGTAATATGGAATTATTAAAAAAGTATATATATTTAATATTAAATTTCTCTAACCATCTGTTTGATTTTTTTTATATTAAATTTATAAAATATTTCAACACTAGAAAACAAAACAAATTCTATTTTTAGTTAAATAAGATTATTTTTAATAAAAAATAAAAAATAATGAAAACAAACAAAATAAAAGGAAGGAAAATCTTTCAATGAAAGAACAAAAAAATTAAATAAAAATAAATATTTATTTTAATGTGGGCACAAGTCAACAATTGATATTAAAACAATAATAGCAAAAAGCGAGAAAGAAAGATATAGTCGGGCAAGACCGACTATATGATACCCTACACCATTGTGTATGAGCATAAAAATTCGGGAAGGGAACTTATATTATACCTGTGGCCAATTTTACTCAATGTAAAATAAAATATACAAATATAGAATAATGCGTTGATACTAACATCTAGATGATTTTATGCACTTTAGGGCGATTCCGGGAACTGGGTTTATATGGGAGCTATGGTAAATTATGGACCGATTCTGATAAAATTTGGCAATGTTGTTTCTACTTACAGAACACTTATTAGTGTAGAATATTAACTTGATACTAACGTTCGCGTGAAATTTATGCACCATAAAATCACTTTTGGAAGAGGGGTTTATATGGGAGAGCTATGGTCAATTGTGAACTGACCCTCAAATTTGGTACAAAGATTGATACTTGTACAGAACTTCTTCGCATCGAATTTCATTAAAATATTCTTATTTTTAAGGCATTTTTGAGTGTTTAAACACTATTCTGGGTGCGCATTTGTATGGTGGCTAGGTGAAATAATGGACCGATCACAACCAAATTCAATAGCCTTCGTCCTTGTATCATAAAAATCCCACGTGCCAAATTTTATTTAATTATCTTTAAAATTGCGACCCGTACTTTGTGCACAAGGTTTACATGGACAGCCAACCGTCCAGTCAGGCGTCCAGATAGCCAGATGGACGGACGGACATCGTTAGATCAATTTAAAAAGTGATTCTGAGTCGCTTGGTATACTTTAAGGTGGGTGTTGGATAACCTTTTCTATGCATTACAAACATCAGCACAGACCCATAATACCTCAACTACCTATGGTGTGGAAGTGTTTATTGGGCCGAATCTTTTATACCGTTCACAAAATCTATATTTCATAGCAACATTTTTGCTTTAATCTGTAAAATTCTGGGCATATGACTTAAGAAGATCGTTAAGATATGAATAAAGAAGAACAATTTCTTTCGAAAGAGATACTTTATAATTAGATACTTTAAACTTGAATTAGCTATTTTAAAATTTTCAGAAATTTAAAAAATTTTTAACTATGACACAATTCCACCAATAATATGAAATCTACTTATCTACATTTAAAAACCTAAAACACAGTTACAGTTAAGTGATAATATTTTAAGAAAAAACATCTCACATACTCAGATTTACTTGTCAAATTTATTTTTTTTACCAAAAATATGCCCATATTAAAACAAAATTCAAACTGAGGATACGAATCATGGCTTAAACATTTGAAATCTAGAACATTCCAATTTTTTTTTAAAAAATATATGTACTCCTCATACATATATGTGAACAGTATAAAAATCAATTTACAACACTATATGTAGAATATATTTAAAATTAAATTAAAACTAATTTTAGAATACAGAATTTCAAAATGCCATGTGGCCTAGGTGGTAAGAATTCAGAGCTAGGACTTTTAAAGTGTTCGTATGGATTTGAATCCTGGCGAATAGAAATGTAAATTTTATTTAATAAATGTCAACGAAACATTTTTAATTAATTAAAAATATATTTGACAGTTCAAAATGACATCTGACATTTCAAAATTTTAATTTTTGTTTGAAGATAAATTATAAAACAATTTTTCGAAGTCTTGACCAAGGATCGAACTCAGGACCTAAAGTCTTTCAGTCTCAAATGCAAATGCTATACAACATCGATACGTTGAAATTTAATATCTTTATTGCTTATATAAAAAGTTTAAAATGCAACTCAAATCTAAGTAATACTTTTTTTTTTTTTTTAAAGCAACAAAACGTCTCCAGAAATTCTTGCCAAATTAATTTTTCTTTTAACAATGAATATTTTTATATTTTTTTTAGGAAAAATAGAAATTTATACGAACTCAGGCTTAACGGTTTGTAGACTAGAACACTTCTTCTAGACTACTCAACCTTATAGAAAAATATTATAAAATTTGGGCAAAGAAAATTGGAAAAAATGTTGAGGCTAATCTAGAAAATCGTCGAAAATCTGACATTTATAAACGGATTTCGCTGAATTTCAAAACCAAAATTTTCGAGACAATATGCCATATATGTATTGAAAGTGAAATGTATTTATTGGACTATGGGCTTAAAAAAATTAATTTCAACATACAGCAGGACAAACAACAAGATAGACAGACAGACATATATTCTCAAAAGTTATTTTTAATCATAACAATCACGAATATTTTTCAATTTGAGGCCCTGGATATATATTTAAAGACTTTCGTATAAAATGACAAATTTATATATACCCTTCATTTTATGTGAAGGGTATAAAAAAATTATTTGCTACATATTTATACATACATAAGTATGTATAAGATTTATTAATGTACATATGTATGTTTGTCAGAATAAAATAAAATTTTATATTGTATTGTAAAAATTCTTATCATTAAAATTAAACAGTAATGTCCAAACTTTCTTAAAGATTGTTCTTCCTTGTGTCATAAATATTTAAAAAGCTCTTGTCTCAGTTGACTTTCAAACAAAAAATATATACATATTTATCATTATTTAAAATATTCTAGCAATCAAATGAGAGAATTATTTTCAGAATAATGACTTTTTCACCACTTTAAAAGTAGAACTATTTAAGTGTAGATTTTGCAGTTTTTTTGGAAGTTATTTATAATGTTGATATTTGAAAATCTATTAAGAATAGAAATTATACCAG